>CM061157.1:28892122-28983377 GCA_030710495.1 Labroides dimidiatus | reverse complement strand
TATTGTGCTGTATATTTTCAGTACATTTGTGATTCAAAGGTTTTATTGATGCGCTGGAAGATTTAATGTTTGTGTGCGTTTGTGGGAGCACGCCTGCACGCTGCAAGAAAAACAAATCC
Source organism: Labroides dimidiatus (assembly GCA_030710495.1). Lineage (NCBI taxonomy): Eukaryota > Metazoa > Chordata > Actinopteri > Labriformes > Labridae > Labroides > Labroides dimidiatus. Next base: position 28,983,258 of record CM061157.1, on the reverse strand, counting down.
CCCGTTTGATTCCTGATTTACAGCTTCATTTGTTTTTCACAGAGTTTGTTTGCACTGGCATTCAGAGTGTGTTTGTCAGGCAGGGGCTGATGCCAGCATGCAGTTATAAGAAGTAATGTGCGTCATCATCATCATCATCATCATCATCATATCAGGGGTGTAAAGAGAACTAAACTATTCTCCTCAAGAACAAGTACAGCTACTTTGCTCCAGTCCTGAAACTCGACTGTGGTAAAAGTTTAAAAGTGCTTTCTTTAAAAGCTGCTTGAATATTTGAGTTTCCCTCTTTGTTTTTATTTGGACCTTTGGAGACGCTCCCTACACCAAGAGTTCACTATGAAGAGTCCGGATTGCAGGACGGCTCCTTCTGATCAGGATCAGGTTCAGGGTGTATTCACACCTGTTTGCTTTGTTTCTTATTCAGGGTCAAGAATGATCCAGTTGTTGCAGTTGTCACTTGGTTCGTTTGTGTTCACGCAGCAGAATTCTCTTGTGGTCCACAAATCGGGGTGGAACTCTGCCGTGTGCGATACAGAGAGCAGAGTTGTGAGCAGGTCAATTATCTTCATGATAAAATAAGATTTAGTCATCGAGGAGCCTTTTTCTCAAAGTCTGTCTTGGAGAAAGTTGTCGTCTTATATCCAGGATCGTCTTCTGTTCTGATCAACACGGTAATCATCGCTACATCACCTTCTCTTCTTCTTCTTCTGCTGCTGCTGATTCTTCTACTCCTTCTTCTTCTACTGTTTTGACTGAACCACCCTGTTTTGTTGATCAGATCATTTGATCGGGCTGTGGTTGGAAAGAGGAGTCAGCTTCAACACACCTCTGTTTCTCTGAGCAGTCACTGAGCTGAAGGACCGAGCAGCGTTTATTCTCCTCCTCTACGTCAGTTCACCTGATTACCTGCCTCAGGTCAGCTGATCCGCTGCTCTTAAAGGTACAGAGAGCCTTTAATGTCGCTGGTCCTAAACTTTGTAACAAGCTTCCCTCACCGTCCATTCTCAAAACTCGTCTCAAAACCTGTTTTTATTCCTCGGCTTTCAACCCTGCATGAGACCTCGTCTCCTGTTTTAAGGTTTAAAAACAATGAAACAATTATTTTAGGGTTTTTACAACCCATTTTTTTATTGTTTTAACTATTTTTATATCCATGTTGCTTTATCTTTTATGGACAGCACTTTGTTTCCATTGTGATTGTTTTATAAATAAAGTTGAATTGAGATAACTGGACCAGAGTCAGCCAATCAGCTGCAGGCATTCTGTTGATGGACAGCTTGGACACCCTCAGTTATAATAACTGAAGCGATGTGTTCAGTGACTTTCACTCCTGCTGTAATCAGAATGAACGTGTTTGAGCTGAACGATTAATCCACCTCCCGATCAGATTATCATCGTTTGCACACACGATGAAAAACGATCACCTCCACTGAGAGCTTGAAACTTTCACACAAATGTTTTATTTTACATCCACATAGTCTCAACATTTTACCTCAAAAAGAAAAAAAAAAAAAAAAAGGAAAGATCAGATGAAGAAATGAAACTTCTGAGTTCAACCTTAAAGTGTCCACGGACATATCTGCATGTCGTCGGGGTTTGTGGGCTTTTCTGGAACTTTCCAGTCTTTCTCTCTCTTCTTATTTATTTTTGTCTGTGTTGTTTTCTCAGTATTGCAATGCATCACTTGACATTACCCAAGCAAGTTTGAGCTGCAGCGCATCAGCTGAAAGCAATTTGGTCCGGAGCGCAGCTGCCAGGCGGATAAGACTTTCCTTCTTTCGTTTACTTTGAAATGTTCCTCTTTTTTTTCAACTTCCAAAATACACAAGGCAGCCAAATTGCTGACATATGTGAGCAGGGCAGCGAGGCTCCTGCATTCTTTCATGCCCCACTATGCAAAACTCCACATTGTTTATTTAAAGAACACTGAACACTTTAGCACTATTAAGAAACATGTCATATGGTAAACTAAAGGTTTCCTCTCAGGAAAAATCCCCCCTCCGTTTATTTTGCCTCTGCAAAAAGTTATTTTAGTTTGGACTCACAAACTGCTGCGTTCACAATCAAGCAACAGTGTCGTTACAGGGCATGTTTAGTGAGGGACACTAACAGGCTCGGCAAACCTGGAAGTGGGGTGATTATTTATGTGTGCAGGCGTAGACGTGTGAGATTTAAGGACTGGACTGTCTCTTTCTCGCTGCCTCACAGCCAACAAAACAAATCAACACTGCAGGACACTGAAGGCTGAGACAGGGAGGAGCTTCCTCTATTTAAGGCCAAACTGAGAAAGCTAAATTATATATATATATATATACACATACATATACATATACTATACATATACATATAATATATATATATATATATATATATATATATATATATATATATATATATATATATATATATATATATATATATATATATATATATATATATAAAATTAACAGTAAAAAGACAAGAAAAAGGAATTTTTACTTTAAGAGGCAGTCAATACAAGCAGCTTTTATTTTGAAATGCAGGAAGCAGTTAGAGTCTGGAAATTGAAATCATCACCACAGACTGTATAACACATGGACATAGTCCCATTTGTTCCTGAAGCAGAGTTTTGACGCCCAGAGGCGGGATCTTCATAACTCTGCAGGCAGGTACGGGGAGCCTGCCTGTCAGCAAAATCATCCAGGCCCTTAAGACACACTGCTGTTTTTAACACTTCCACCTCAGTTTCATAACAAAAGACTGGAGGTTGCTATAGTTAACAAAAACTAACGATACAACAACAACGAGAAGTGAAAAAAACAGTTTTGTTAACTGAGAGACTAACTAAAAAAAAAAAAAAAATCAAATTGAAGAGCAAATGTCTTTAGTTTTCAGATCAGAGAGGTTTCTCCTTCAAGTCAATGTGTCAGCTTACACTGGGTCTGTTCCATCGTGGTCTGGCTGCTTCCCTGCTCCGGCAGGTTGCAGCAGATACACATCAATACTATTTTTGCCAGATGTCGGAACTGTGACACATCAGTTCCTTGTAGGGAAGATGGAGCGGGATGGGAAGTTGTGCACGGAAACTACCAAGGACGAGCCTGTGACTTTCAAAATAAAACAAACCGTGTCAAAACCAGATAGTATTTAGCTTGACTACAACAACAAACCAACATAATGAGTCAAGCCAGACCAGGAGTCAGCTCAGTCCTCTTACTCTCAGTATTTTTTCATCTTATTTCTTTATTTTTAAAACACAGTTTCTGTTGAATCTCTGTGATGAGCTAAGTGTCAACATGCTGTTAGCATCAATGCTACGTGGCTATATTTCATGTGTTTGCTAATTCTCTGCTAAAAACTCATTCCTGTTGCTTTCAGTCCTGTTACTCAAATGAGGAGGACCAGGACCAGGACCAGGACCAGGACCAGGACCAGGAGCCGGTAGAGTCCTCTAGTCAGTTGATTTATTAGTGTAGTTTAATACGTCTTTTATCAAATTTAGAGTTGGAAAAAGACAGAAATCTAACATCCACTGATGAGGTGGAATGGTCCACCTCTTAATAACATCAGCATCACTCCTTTACAGTCATTAGAAATAAGAACACAAAAAATACAGAGACCAAACGTGTGTTCAGTGTGAGATGGTGAAAGTTTTTTCCTTTAGTTAAAGTCATTTATGGGATTTTACTGGCTTTTGAAGTCAGCCTCAAGTGGATTCAACATTTGTTTTTCAACACAAAAGTTTTCGTCTCAGTCCAAAGGATGAACTCAGTATGAAACGAGTATGTGTGAAGGAAAAGAAAATCATTATTCTGTCCTCAACATCTGCGGCCACAATATTCACTTTTATTACGAAATGCAGAAAAAGTTTCCTCACATGCAGGAAACGGATCGGAAGAAAAATCAGCGCTGACAAGCGAGCACTCTGACACGCCGTGATCTGAATGGAAAGAAAAGAGGGGATGTAAGGTCTGAGACACACAGACCAGGAGAAAATATGCCGCGTAAACCAGGGACGACAGCCAGAAGACGGGCTGTGCGTCAGCGTAGGCCAGGCGGTGGGTGGGTTGAGGGCGTGGAGGGAGAGGAAAGCGGCTGAGTGATAGCCCACCAGGGCCTCCGAGTGGCCTGACATGGGGAGCAGCTAACCTACCTTGACATGCGTAGGAAACCCAAAACTCTGTGAGCCCTGTGTCAGATAGGAGCCACCCAGAGGAGTGTGTAGCCTGAGCCCCCGTGTGTCCTCTTTAACTAGCTTTGTTTAGATGAGCGCACGGCCGAGGAATGCTTCAGTATACCTTCAGAAACCACAAGCACAACAGCATCAGGGCAACATGGGCTTCACAGCACATGGGAATAAGTCCGTCCTGGCTACTGGTGGGATTTAACCGCTGACTGGAGTTTAGAGTGTAAACTGTGAGTGTGCTCGTTATGTTTCCCTCTGAAGCTGTAACTCAGTCAGAAAGATAAGAGGTGACAATTGAAAAGTCACTCTGACGTGGTCTCAGCTCATGTTAGATTTGTGTAAAGCAGACTGGAGGTGATGCTGGAGGAACGTGTTGACCTTTGGGGAGCAGGAAGAGAGATGTGGTCATCATCCAAATTAAAGGAAACTACAAGCATCACTGATGTGGTCCAACATCAGAGGGTCCATGAGCAGGAACACAGCTTAATATTTACGCTCTGAGACATTTTACTGGAAATGACTCAGACGTTAAATTTCTCCTCTTCAGTCGCAGGACTTTAGGTACCAGAGACGGCCTACACTCAAAAAAATAATCAAACTTTGACTTTAACTAAATTTATTATGACAACCAGCTCCATGTACCTCCGTGGGTGATTTATTTACTCTCACAAAAGAAACCAAATAGCATTGTTTTCACATTAGCTTTCACCATTTAGCTTTTTATAAGAGGACGTCAGTCAGTTTCCGTAACTAAATAAAGTAAATTTGGTAAATTGTGCATTTGTGATTATTTTGAACAATATTGCGATTTGTGATTATAATTCATGATAATATTAGTCTTTATGTTTTGTTCTAAAGTAACAGATTAATGGTAGTTGTGGAAAAAAATCAACTTTTCAACTGATAACAATATTGAGTTTTAAAGTACAGTTAAGTAACAGCTTGTGTAGAAGTGTTTTCAGTGCGCTGCAGCACTGTTTAGTTAGTAGTTTCAGTCTAGTTTGTTTTTTTTCATCATTATTTTGATTATTATTTTGTTAACACTGTAGCCTGTTAATCTTTGATTTTTAATACATACAAATACGAAAAAAATAAATGCTATTTCAATGTAGCGTGGGCTCATAATTCATGCCCCCCCTGCATGAGTCAGTGCCTTGGTCTGGGCACCCCAGTCTAAAAAGTCTGGACACGCCCCTGCTCGTTAGCATGTACCTCCCTGCAGGTACGTTATGTTGCTTTGCTCATCAACAGATGGATCTATGCTGAACGGAGGCTTCAGTTACATTTCTCCTCCTCTTCTCATCTTCTCTTTGGCCCCTCGAAGACTTTTTGTTTGTTTGTTTGTTTGTTTGTTTGTTTGTTTGTTTGTTTGTTTGTTTTATCATACAGTCCTGTCAGTCTGTGTCATTTGGTCTGATAAACTGTTTGTCCATCTCGCCCACAGTGGGCAGGTAATGAGGAGCGGTGCTGTTGTTGATGCTGTGACGCCCCTCAGCGCCCACTCCACTAACTTGACGTGGAAATGAGCGGTAGTGATAACTGGCGAGGTGATCTATGAGAGGGCGCTCCTGCACTCCAGCGGTCGCCTTCATAGATGCTCATGATCCATTAGCAGAACTAAGTGATAAACAGGCTGCAGGAGCACCTTTGACCTCCACTTGAAAAAGGTGTAAAAAAAAATAAAATACAAGATGAGTGTTCCCACCAGCATCTCTGAGAACACCCAGTCTTTAGGGGCGTTTCCATAGTAACCATCGCTGTATGTCACAATCAGTGGTCAACTCTAATCCCTACATTTCCTGTTTGTCTTCAGCTGTTTTTTCTTTAAGAGAAACATCTTATCTGGGCCTAAATCTTCATTTCTTTCTTACAGAATCCAGTTCCAAAGATGTAAATGTTTCCTCTCGTCTCTCGTCTCGCTCAGAGTTTAATGTGCAGTAAATTCTGCTGATGGAAAGGCCTGAATGCTTATCAGGTGTGTTTGTGCCTCAAGCAGCGACCTCTGCGCTCAAACTATGAAGTTTATACTGAAGAGCTAAAAGCTGCAGCTCAACTGTTTGGTCGAGTTTTTTTTCTGAGTTGTTACAGCTCATCAAAAATATGTTGGACTGAGTGAAACCTGGTTGGTCGTCTCGACAGCTGGAAATAATAAAGTTCAAAGTTGTGTGGTTTCTGATCTTAGAACTCCAAAGACAACAACAACAATAATTATATATATATATATATAAACGGCTTATGTAAAAACCACACAAAAATAGTAAATTAAATTAAAATACAAACACAAGAAATCACAAAAAATATAAAAAATGTACAAGTTAAAAATAAATAAATAAACATTAAAAAAAATATTTATGTGCATATTAAAGAAATATGTAAAATCATAATTTCTTCATACAATTCATAAAATAAAAAATAAAATGGTCGCATCAAAACGCTTTCTTTAAGTTTATTTAAGTTTTTTAAAGTTTTTCTTATTTATTATTATTAATATGAAATCATGGAGGTGATGAATCGGTTAAATGCACATAATGATTTCACAGTATTTATTAGAAAACAAAAGCACTGAAAAAGTGAAAGTTAAAGGGTTAAATGAGAGGAAGTTAAAGCACAAATGTGTTTAACTTTTTTTATTAATCAGTTTTTAATTTATTTACTAAATTTTCAAAAGGTTATTTTGTTTTTTTTTAATCTTTTTATTTCATTTTTAAATTTTCTTTTCATGATATTATATACAGTACACACACACACACACACACATATATATATATATATATATATATATATATATTTATATATGCTATATGAGAAGTGGCACGCGTGTAAGCATGCAGTGCTTTACTGTCTGAACAGGACTGGGTTTAGGTGCTGTGGGGGGGAAATGATGGTTGTTCTTTTGTTCTGTTCCTCTTTTTGGACGAAGGCGTCCGTATGATGCAGCCCATGATGTGCCAACCCTCTCTCAAAAAGCCTGGATCAGAACCTTTGACAAAGGTGAGCTGAATATAACTCCTATTCAAATAAATGAACTGGAAAAGAGGAGACGGACTCTGCACCCCTCTGATGCTGCAGAACAGAGTTTAAAGCTTGACTGAGAGGACGAAAACATGAAATGGAAACTTTCTAGAAAAAGAAACTAGGAGGTAAAAAATAACACCAGTCTAGATTTCCCGAATTTGCAGCTGAATTTTGTGCCAGGCTGTGATACAAACCGTGTGAGAGAGATCGACTCTTTGCTTATACTTGGAGAACACTCTGATTTTCTGCTGCACCAAAGATGTAATTTGTCACTCAGTAAAAAGCATAAACTATAACAATAAACAGCCCAATTTGTTTCCCTCTATTACTCTTTTTTTTACTGTATATGATGAAATCTGAATGACTTACGGTACAACCAATCAGAAACGATCTCTGAACAATAGGAGCCGAGTTTCAGCAGATGTTTTAATGACCAAAGTCCACATTAAAGAAAGACATGAGTTCACTGAGTAAACACTTTGTTCAACTTTGTCTCCACATGAAGCAGTGAAGACAAATCTCTTCACCCTCTGTGTGAACACATGAATCATGAATCAGAGGAGAGAATCAGCAAAGGCTGGATCTGCATGGACGCTCCAAACTGGACACATTTGGTCTCTTTGGCTGAGAAGAAGAGACAAGGAAGATTTCCTCCAGCGAGCGCGGTGAGGTAAAGCACATGACGACAGCGTGAAAGCGGAGAGAGAGAGAGAGAGAGAGAGAGAGAGAGGAGGAGGAGGAGGAGGAGGAGGAGAGGAAAACGGATTGGATGTTGGCACGCAGGGAAAAGGCGGTCTGCGGCGGACTTGTAAATAGCCGGAGGGACGGAGGGATGGAGGAATGGAGCTATCAGAGGAGGAGTGATGAAGGTCTGGGATCAGGCCAAGATAAACACAGGCCAGGCCAGACACACACACACACACACACACTCATTCACTCACTCATTCTCACATATTAACTTTGCAAAGGCACAAACATACAAACACTTAAAACTGCAGGCACTCTATATTCATCATTAAAGACACACACACACACACACACACACACACACACACACACACACACACACACACACACACACACACACACACACCTGTAGGGCTCCAAGCCGCAGCCTCTGGAGTGTTAAGCTGTGTGACAACAGGCTGAGCTGTCATTAAGACATCATAACTCAACACGTGCTCCACAGTCCAGCGTTGACTCTCGTACCTCAGAGTAAACACTCGCTGAATAGAAATGACTGGAATTCTTTAAACTTTGGATCAACAGACTAAAATCCCTCTGTGGTTTGTCCTCTGATGTCTCCATGAGTCGGTGTGCTCTGAGGAAAGACCTCTCTCTCTCTCTCTCTCTCTCTCCTGTCTGCTCTTTCTTCACAGCGCGCTCACACCTCCCCTTGAAATGTTGTCTTTAGCGCATCATTCAGAGGCGTTTGGCAGATCTGCAGCATGAAAGAGCGGCTGTGGAGCGTGTCTGCCTGGAACGCGTAACACAAGTCACGGTCATCACTCTGTCAGCGCGCAGAGTCAGACTTTGAAGCCCTGAAACCTTCGTGTGTGTGAGTGTTTAAATCTGATTGGCTCAGAAATACATGATTCTCTGATAACATGTTGCAGAAGAGAAGACAAACAAGACATTATTTTCATTTTTTTTTTGTCAGTTTAGTTTTTTGTTTTGGTCTCTTGGTTGATCTCAACTTGTGTAACATGTTTGTTTGATGTTCTGAGGCTGAAGAGCCAGATGTTTTCCCCTGAGGTGAAGAAACTCAAAGAGAACAAAAAGAGAAAAGATGAACGTACGTTAGAAACATGACCCCGAAGAGACGATACAGCTGTGAATCTGTTCAAGTGTCTTTAAGCTGTTGTTGCTGTAACTTTCAGCTCCATCAAAGGACACAACAAGCTCACAACTTGACAAGATTTGGTACCCAGGTAGAACCCAGCAAGAAAAAGACCCCAAACCAGGATTCTACACAAACAGCTAAAAGAAAATTGTTGAGTTGAGGTTAAAATGTCTTCAAGGCGATGCTTCAGTCAGCTTCAGTGTGCAGAAATAAGAAGCACTACTTTAAGAAAACGAGATGACTCATCTCAGGAGCCTGTCCTGTCAATAAATACGTTTACATAATTCTATCCACTCTCACCCTCTGAACCCCAACATGCCCCAGTTGGGGAACTTTGACGTCACTCAGCAAACAGCGTGAAATAATTCACTAAGAGGAGCTTTTAGCAGAGTTTCAGGAGCAGCATCACGCCTATGGCAAGCTGTTTTAACATTTAAACGCTGAGTTCGACTATCTGAAATTCGAATTTTGACTAGGCGAAATGTGAGTTACAGATATCCATAATTCAGTTTTGACTAGGCGAAATTACGTCACATTTGCCATTCATGTGTATTGGATGACTCATTTCGGATATCCAAAATGTGAATGACAGATATCTACACATGAGTTTCGCCTAGGAGAAATTTAATTTAAGATATCCAGAAATACATTTTTAGATATCTTAAATTGAGGCAAATTAAAGATATCTGTAATTTGAATTCCACCTAGGAGAAATTGAATTACAGATATCTTGAATTTGAATAACAGATATCCAAAATTCATTTGTAGATATCTGTAATTCACATATTGGTTATCCGAAATGACATTTTGGATATCCGCAATGAGTCATCCAATACACATGAATGGCAAATGTGACGTAATTTCGCCTAAAATTGAATCACAGATATCTGTAATTCGATTTTCGGATAGTCGAACTCAGCTTTTAAATGTTAAAACGGCTTGCCATACACGCCCCAACCTCACCGCTTCCGGTATTTAAACCCTGTCCGTCGCGCCCGGAAGCTACGGCGGGCTCCTTCTCGAAGCTTCCCCACAACGCCTACGTCACACAGTCACCATACTCTAATTTGTTTCGTTAATAAACACTTTAAACATTATGTTGATGCGTGGTCCTTGCTAGTGAATCACTAAATAATGGACTAATCTGATGCCTTTTTTTTTAGGTGAACCTACATTGTTTTCATCTCAACATGGATCCACTAAGTTGGGCTCCCAACGCAATCGATAAGGTTTTCTCAACCCGTCAAGCTGGCCTGGGAGAACCTAAATGCTGAGTAACAAAAGACACTCATGAATTATGTCTTACATGGAACCAGGGCTGCCAAGATTAGTCGACTTGTCACGATAACGTCGACGATCAAATTCGTCGGCGACTTATTTAATAATCGACGTCGTCGTTTTAATATTTTTATAAACTTTATTTTTCCCTCAAACTGCAGCTGTACTTTCACCTGTCTCGTCTGCCGTTCTGTCCTTGACGCATACGCGCAGAAGTGGTAACCATGGTAACCCGTGATGTCACTGGAAAAGTTATGCCCAACAGTATCATGGCTAGCCGGCAACAGAGCTGGAAAGTTTGGGAGCATTTTTCCAAAATAAAGGAGAAAAGTGTGCAATGCAAAATCTGCAAAGCAGAAATGTCCTTCCATGACAGCACGACGGCGATGCACGAGCATCTGAAAAGACAGCACGCCGTGGCTGATTTATTTTCTGACGAAGAATGACAACCTCGGTAAGCTAATTGGCTAGTTAGCTGCTAACATTAACGTCAACAGGGAGCTACCTACTTAATAGCGATGTCATGTTTGAACAGAAAATTGGTACATTAAAAAAAAATGTCAGAAATGCTGCTACAAGCTGCAAAGTTCATTAAAAGCTGAATGAACTATGATATTCACTGTCTTCATTTTTAGTTAGCACATACCTTAAACACTTGAAGCTGGAAGCTAATGATGTTAGCTGTATGCTGCTGCAATAAGATGCAATTTATGTATGATCCGAATAGTCGACTAATCACAAAAAAATAATCGGTGACTAGTCGATTATCAAAATAATCGTGTGTGGCAGCCCTACGTGGAACAAAGGACTGATCATAAAAGGTCAAATACGGACACTAAAGACAGTCAAGAATGATGTCATACTTCTGTAAATGGAACACAAATGTATAATAATCTGATGATATGTGGAAAAGAGGAGACTAAATATTGAGGAAATGGGGACGGGACGAGATAAGCTCTGCTTCTCCCGTCTTCCCCTTCACACATGTACAATTTGATCAACTAATGACGACGTGTGATGTTGTATAAGTGTGCTGACGTGACCGAAATAAATAAATAAACAAAATAATTTTTTGTTGGGCGCCGTCTTCGTTCCCGTTTTCCCTCCACTATGACACCAGAAGTAGTCAAATACACCGTGCGGTTGTAGAGATATACTCACTGAATTATGGGTATGTTGTTTTCAAGCAGGGACCTGAAAAATCAGCTCAGGGTTCAAAGGGTTAAATGAACTTATGGTGATTTATAAAAAATAATCTTAGGCCCAAACTTAAGGCCTCCAAAGACTTTAAGGTTGAGGAAGTTGACCTCAAAAACCTTCGTGAAATCTCTCTCTCTCTCTCGCTCTCTCTCCCGTCTGCTGTGTATAGTCTGTGTGTGTGTGTGTTATCTTTTGGAACTCTGAGGTTATTAACCTCCATGACTGGTGGCTGCACTGATGGTACTTGCTGCTTGTGGATGTGTTTCATACATAAAGCAACCAGCATGGCTGTTCAAAGCCGCCCTGTGCTGCACGGCGAGCTACAAGGAGACATAAAAGCAGCTCTCAACAACATGTACAGTCCAAAGATCACAGAACAAGACGGCAAAGAGGGTACACCACCATCAACAAATCAAACACACCTACATTTAGATAGAAACAAGCACGCCCTCATGTGAGGGACTCCTAATGGAAGCAGCAGACGTCCCGTGGAGGAGAAGAGCACTGCTGTGATTCTGATACAACATACGAGTGATACAAGGGATCTGATTGGACAAGAAGCTCTGACTGCAACAGGGTCATTCCAGAAATGTGAGTAGAAAGAAGAAATGAACAAACTTTGTGTTTCAGCGAGCGTAAGATGAGCCAACAGCACCTGAAGTGAAACGGTGTCTGACCCTCAGGTGGATCCGTGGAGATGAAACACTCTGACTCCAGCTCTGTTACGATCTGGCTCTGAACAGTGGCTGTACTGACAGCTGTGTGTTATGAAGAAGTTAGTTTGAGTGTTGTGAGCGTGTCGGGCTCCCAGGCGGGCTGTAGCTTTGTGAAAACCCTGTATTGTATTTCTTTCCTGTGCCAGAACCCGTTTTCCTGTGGCGGTGCCGTGTCAAACAACGACCCTCTGCTTCCTGAAAGTCGCATGGAGACGGACCCGCCACGAGCCCGGGGGCCTCAAAGCCTTCAGTCTGTCCGTCTGCGATCAGCTCATTCCACACTTTTCATTTTACACCTTACTCCTCCTCTAACCTCCCTCTTTATCCCTTCTCCTGTTTCCCTCCATCCACACCTCCTCTCCTCCTCCCTTTGTCCCACAGTCCAGGTCAGAAGAGGGTCCCGTCAGGCTTTTCCTGTGCGAGCCGCAGGTCCAGACCACACCTTGTGAGGGGGATTTCTGCAACTACTGTCAGTGACACCCTGTAAAAACAAGGAGACAAGCAGCCTCACGTCTGCAGAGCTCCTGAAAACAAAGTGTTTCTGACTTCACGTCAGAGGAACAGATCAAAACTCGTGGGAAAAATGTTTCAATACGAAGACTGGAAAACAAATTCAGCTGGTATATCCGTGCTCCATCTAGAGTAAACAAAAGAGCGTTTTTCATACTCTAAATAAAGAGCAGAGTTAGCGTTAGCAGATAGACGCTGACCTCACAGCCTGAGGGCCAGATGGGGTCTGAATAAACAGCTGAATCCAGTCCTTACTTAACAGGAAGTAAGTGTGAAGAACTAACACACACACCAACTAATGAGCGATCTTAAGATGGTTTCATTTTTCTACATTGGTCTGTTCATGATTCACTGTTTAAAATGAGATTTACAGCATTACAAACACTGTAAAAATGAAAAAGTTGTGTAAACTCACTGAATTTTTTAAGCCAAGTGAAATTTTACTTTCAAACCATCCAATAGGTTTTTGACTCATTATTCATTCTGAAGATAACTTTAAGTTTTGAGTTTTACACACTGAGAAAACTGGAAAGTCTCTCACCAACACACACCGACGCCACGGACTGTTAACCATCAGCTTTAGCTAACACATCCACACGGGAGTGTCGTCATGTGACTGCAGGAGCAGGGTTCAAACCCCGACCTTTCACCACTGATCCAAAGCCCCCGCAGCCGTTCAGGAATCCACTCACGATCAGTCGACCAGTTTCAGAACAAAACTGAAAAATATTCACCTTGGTGATAAAATCCACACGGGACAGGAGAACGGGGGAAACTGACGAGTAGATGAAGACCCCTGTAGAGCTGAGCTGGAGACCCCGTTCATTTACTGAAGACTACTCAAAGAAGTTAGCGCTAACCTCAAACATGTCATTTTAAAGTTTAGCTGACTTAACTTACGTAATGAGACTTTACACAACAGAACATTTTTTGTTTACTTCACCAAAAAAAATCATTTTCAGGCCAACAGTCAAAGTTTTTATTTTTACAGTGTTAGCTCTAACGGCTAGTTCTCAGTTTCTGTGCTCGGGTCAGATTTTCCAGGAGGACTTGAATCATGGCTGAAACGTGCTGCAGTTAGAGAGTCTGACAATAAAATGAAGCGTGAGGTTACGTTAGCTCTGCTTGGTGAGGTTGGAGCTGGTAGATGAGCTCTGGTAGGACAGAACCAGGATTCACTGACGCTACAGACTCGTCTCAGAGCAGCGGACTGTGAGGATCACTGAACACAGCCGGGTACTAAACTACAAACTGAGATTACAAAGTCTGATTGTTACTACCACAAACTACAAACACATACAGTACTTTGTCGCTTTGCATTCTGGGAAAAACCAGGTGTCTTGAACGGAGAAAAGTAGTGTATAAAAGGAGATCTGATCTCCCTTAAGTCACAACAAAATGCCCCCCCCCCCCCCCCCCTCTCTCTCCTGAGCTGTTCTGGTGACTTGAATCAAAGCTCTCTCGCCCACATCACTGTCCAACCTTCATCTTGGATTCAGTCCCAGTGGTGTGTGAGTGTGTGTGTGTGTGTGTGTGTGAGTGTGTGTGCCTGCGTGCTTGCATTGGCACAGTCTGCTTTGTTCCACAGGCTTTTGAACGGGCTCGTCTCCTTCCACTTAAGGTCATGTGTGTGTGTGTGTGTGTGTGTGTGTGTGTGTGTGTGAGAGAGGGCGGCGGTAACACACTTCTCAGTGCATCTCTGAAATGACTCCTCCTGTCTTCTCGCAGCCCGGGTCAGAGGCAGGAAGTGAGTCGGGAGAAAAGGAGGAAGCAGAAGCAGCTCTCTCTGGCTGCAGGTAGTGACCCTCAACCTTGACCTTTGACCCCCCAGCCTCCATCAGCCTGACAATACACACTGACAAAACACAGATGTGCAAACATGCTGCTGCCGACAATTTAGAGATATGAAAGAACCGCCTGAACTTACTGACTCTATCGAGAGAAAAAGGAGGTGAGACTCGGACCGATAATTTATCTTTTTATTATTAGACAACAATAATAACAGTATGTTGCATTTTGTCACTCGTTACATTTACAGAGGTGGTCAGGAAAGCTGTCTGGATTCATCATCCATCCCTCCTTCCTTTATCAAACTGTGTTCAGCTGCATGAGCTCTGTCCAAAAATCCCCCTCAGACTCCAGGTAAAGGTGTCTAAAGCAGCTGCTGAATGCTCGAGTCCACACCTGGGACACCAGACCTCACTGACTCTCACAGATGTGACAAACTGACTTCATTTTTGGGCAGAGCTCATAGCTTTCGAAGGCTTGGTACACTCTGGAGCTGCCTCACCAGCTCCAGAAGAAAAACCTGCTGCCGTGTTTGGAAGGCTCTAGTTTACCCTCGATGACGGGGTTGGGCTCAGGACGAGGTCTAGAGTGGTAGGGGTTCTCAGGGAGGGGTCGCTGAGTCGACACTTTGGTCACCTGTGAAGGAAAGTTCGATGATGTGATTCAGATACACGACGAATATATGAACACTTCTTCCTCTGTTTTCTCTGCTCCTCTTCACCTGCTGCGTCTCCTCTCTTCTATCTATGATTTAAAACGACCTCTTTTCTCTTATTTGTTTCCTAATTTACATTTTCTGTTCGTCTTGTGGTTCTGGTCTGTGTTTCCTTTATTCTCTCAGTCTCTTCATCTTGTCTTTCAAAGCCTAAAAGTAACACAATTCTCCCAGAAAGTAGAAATAAAGTCTTCAGAAATAAAAAAAAATCTGAAAGGCTTTAGTCGAGATTAAATTTTGTTCTTTTCTGAGCTCTGCAGCTTAATGAGTGCTTTAAATAAAGTTATGCAAGCCCTTTAAAAAAAAGCCTTGTTGTGAAAAGAAAGGGATGAAAAATACATGATTTGCCTGCTCGGTCCTCCTGCTGACGGAGGCGTCTATGCAGATGCAATCAGAGCCTCTTACACGGCGCACAATCAGCAAGAATGGAGCCCATCAAGCCAGCTGCTCTCATTGTGAATGAATGCACAGTCACTCCGTCACAAGTCTCACCTTAGACAGGTCTCCCAGCGCCGGTCTCTCCCAGCCCAGCTTGTCAAGGACGCAGCTGTCGAAGGCTTTCTGCTGCGTACGGCAGCGCCGCAGCTCCGCCAAGTTGGAATAATCCAGACAGGTCCAGTACTCGGTGAAAGACTCGGCACAGTTCCCCTTGATTTGTCTGCGAGGAGCCAATCAAATGTTCAAGAGTGAGACAGAATCACACCTGGAATCAGGTCCTTCACACCAGAGAGAAGTTTGTTTCTTTAAACACTGAAAGACAAATGATTCAAGAGATGGAGAGAAGTAACATCAACTAAAGCCGCAGGCAGCGATAAGCGGGCCCTCGCACCCATCAGTGATCCGAAAAATACTGTGGGATTAATTCAACGAAATACTTACCCATAAATCCTCAAAATCAGGCGTTAAACTCCAATTTCCAAACTTCACTTTTCACCAAAAATCAGTCTGAAACTAGCTGCAGGAGGGCTGCAGTTTTTACCTCACTAGGGGGCGCTGTGGAGCAGGTATTTGCACGAAAGCACTGGATTCATAAATTTTTCACCATGACTGAATTTTGTGCAAAGTTTGGAGTTTTTTTTTTTTTTGGAGTGGAAGAAAGAAAGAAAGAAAGAAAGAAAGAAAGAAAGAAAGAAAGAAAGAAAGAAAGAAAAAGAAAGAAAGGAAAAAAAAGAAAAAGAAAGAAGGAAAAAAAAGAAAAAGAAAGAAAAAGAAAAAAGAAAGAAAGAAAGAAAAAGAAAGAAAAAAAAGAAAGGAAAAAAAGAAAAAGAAAGAAAGAAAGAAAGAAGGAAAGAAAGAAAGAAGGAAAGAAAGATAGAAAGAAAAAGAAAGAAGGAAAAAAAAGAAAAAGAAAGAAAAAGAAAAAAGAAAGAAAAAGAAAAAAGAAAGAAAGAAAAAGAAAGTAAGGAAAAAAAAGAAAAAGAAAGAAAGGAAAAAAGAAAAAGAAAAAAGAAAGGAAGAAAGAAAGAAAGAAAAAGAAAGAAAGAAAGAAAGAAAAAGAAAGAAAGAAAGAAAGAAAAAGAAAGAAAGAAAGAAAGAAAGAAAGAAAGAAAGAAAGAAAGAAAAAGAAGGAAAGAAAAAAAGAAGGAAAGAAAGAATAACCATGAATGTTTCAAGAGGTTCTCTTTTCCTCTCTTGCGGTTGGCGAGCTCAGGCCCTAATAAATTAACATGCTGCAGAATATTTATACTTCTTTTCAAGGACCTGAAAAAAACAGAGGTGAAAACTCAAAACGGAGCATGTCAGAGCTTTGTAGTTTTCTACCCGTCATGGTTTTTCTCAGACTGATCCGCTCATACCATGAGGTACTTCTAAAAAGCGTCTGGCAGTTTCCAGAAGCGCCTCAGAATCAAACCAGGTCACCGTGTAATTACAGCTTTTCTCAAATCTTTCCTCATTAAAATAATTACAGGTGTTGCTCCTTCACAATAAGTCTCAGTTGATCTTTGAGGTGAGAGAGACGCTTGTTTGTTTTGGCTTCAGACTTGGAGGTCGTGTGTTTTTGGAGAACCAGAAAACACAAACTCTTTGGGACACACAAAAGCACCTCAGTGACTGGAGGGTGAACCACAGCTCTGCTTTAAGCTGTCAGTTAACACAGACGCAGCAGTTTGGAGTGAAAAACGCCAGGCCACTTCCTCCAAAGGCCCCCGGGGGGCGGTCTCATCGACACATAATAGTCCCTGTACTTCTCTTTAAATTTACAAGCCCCGTGTCTGCTGGTCCAGGTGAAATAGGAGCACAGGAAGTCACACAGTGTTCAACACCAAAGAGCTGGTTGATAAAAACAAAGGTCATCAGAATCTGAAGCAGAGGCTACTTTGAGAGAGTGATCGAGACCTCTAAGGTTGAAGTGCTCTGAGTGATCCAGGACTGAAGAGAGTCAGACATAAACACAGTCCATTCAACATTTACCAGCACAGAGGCTCAGCAAAGGGAAGGTCCAAGAACTCTGAGGAACAACAAACTCTAAACTCAGAGTTTGGCTTCATGGTTATTTATTCATGTTTACATTTTGTTCCCACTTCATGAAGTTTTATTGTTCATTACAAAGTTTCAATTTGTTCTTGTGTTTGAAATCCAAACCTCTAAAGTGTAATTCCTTTTAGCTGCAACAATTAAAGATTGTTTGGATTATGAATGAAAAGAAAATCTAATAAAATTGTACTTTTGAGTATTTTTTGCCTGTATCGATGTGACAAATAAAGACCAACAGGGTTTGTTGGGAGTAGACAGGGACTGAGGGCTTTAGTTTTTCCACATCAGACAGGATTTGACCAGAAACCAAACAGGCACCTCATGTAAGACTGGATTTATCTTCTGATTAAGATGTTGTTGTTTTTCTAAGTCAGGCTTGTTGGAATCAAAAAAAAAATTGTTTTCT
This sequence comes from Labroides dimidiatus, assembly GCA_030710495.1. Lineage (NCBI taxonomy): Eukaryota > Metazoa > Chordata > Actinopteri > Labriformes > Labridae > Labroides > Labroides dimidiatus. Next base: position 28,965,147 of record CM061157.1, on the reverse strand, counting down.
TGATTTTAACGAGCCCGATGTTAACTGTTACCTTAAAGCGTTTACAACCCGATGCATCATCCCTGCGCCCTCATACCTCAGATCACTCTTCAACTAAAGGAGACCGTGCTTTGAGGTTGTTGCTCCTAAACTTTGGAACAGTTTCCTTCTGGATTTAACAAAGACTTGCCTCTTTAAATCGTCTGTCTGTTTTTATGTGATCTATTTGTAATTAATGTGATCGCTCTCTCTTTTACCTTTTCAATCTTTATTTTAAGCACTTTTTGACCTCTACTCTTGAAAGGATTATATCAAACTTTATAAACCTTTACAACAACATGATACAGGACTCTTCCAGCTAGGAACAGCACACTGTACCTGCCGGGTTCGGTCAACTAAATCAACATCATCAGAGCAACAACATATTTAAGTTCAGATTTAATCGAAGTAAGCGAAGTAAAATTATGCACAAAAGTTTATAAAAGACTTCAGTGTTACACACATCTTCTCATGATCTGAACCATAATAATGACACCATCATGGAATGCATGAAACATTACTTCTTTTTTTTTTTTAACCAAACTTTTCTCCACATCTAAATCACACTTCAATCATCCGCCATAGAATGGAAAGCTTTATATCAGGACAAATGTGGGCTGTGTAGGCTTCCATGCATGATTGTTTTGATGTTCAGCTGAAGTATTTGAAATTACCTGAAGAAGTTGAGAGCACACTCGTTAACCTTCCTTCCTTCTTCTATACATTTTCTGGGGTCCTTTTCCTCCCAGCGGCACAGCATGAACTCCTTGTTGGGTTTGTCACACTGGGAGCCCAAATGGTGGGCAGCAGCCTTCAGCACAGCAGATGACACATTGATCTGGAAGACACATGAACAGAAACATGTCAACAATGAGAACAGAAAGAGCATTCAGGATCATTTGTGTCCTCGACAGAAACTGTGACCCAGTTAAAAGTACCAAAATGTGTTTGAATGAAAATTCCTTTATTTCTTATTCAGTGCACAAATACCCCACTAATAAATAATAATAAAAACGCTTACATAATATTGTGTGTTGGTTATTTACATGAGGAAAACAGACAGCAATTTCAGAGGCAAATTTGAGGTCAAAACTACACCAGGAATAACAAGTTTACACCTTAAATATTCATTTTAATTCACTACAAGGATGATGCTTGATGCATGCTTTATTAAAATTTGGGAATGCTTTACAAATATCTTGACTGTGCTGAAAGTAAACACCAGTGCCTTTCCTGGATAATGTAAACAATGCAATTTTTGGTAGTGAAAGCTATTAAGCCAGAGACAGGGGTTGCAAATGAGCCATGTCTGTTCACCTGTTTCCGCTGCATCTATTTTGTATGTTCAGTGAAGCAAACTTTCCAGCATTACAGAATCTTTCAAATAAACAACCCTCCTGATGCTGCCATATTTGTTTTGGAAACATACAAGCTCCAGCCAGCTAACACCTGACATCCAAGGACAAGCTGAGTGAGCCAAAAACACTCCTGGTGGTATGCACTGCTCACGGGTTTGTTTTTAGGCAGCTCATGTCTAACAGCGTAGCCGTGCATTAGACAGATAAGAAACACTGCGGTGAGATCACTTTGACGGTGGTGTCATACATGTTGTGATTCATTCGTCGCTATCAAACATTTCCTAGCTTTCAACGTCACTAGAGAAGAGTTGAAGACTACAGAGAGTGCCTAACTTTCACAATATAGCAGCTAGCTGTAGCTCCCGTAGCTAGTTAGCTTACATGATATTCTAAACAATAGCTGTTACTCACCTCATCCACACTCAGCTCCTGCAGAGTAGGAACCTCCACAGTCGTGGGCATGGCTGTGTGTGGCAGTAACACAAACGGGAAGAATTGATACCGCTTCTCTAAAGACCTTCAAGGTCCTGGTTTAGCTCCAGGACGAGCTACGAGCTCCAAGAAGAAGGTCACTTTACTGCGCCTGATGCGCTCAACTGAAGGGCGCGTTCTGATGACGACCACATGCGCAGTTACGGTTCTGTTCAGAGACAAAAACTTAACTAAATATTTGTAAAATTTAAAAACGTTTCAGAAATGACACGTGCTTGTAAAAAAAAACACCTCCTTCCCTCGTGCTTAAAAAAGGTTACGGCTTCGACTAAAAAGCTGTTTGTGGATACAGTAAGGAGCCTATATTACGTCACATCCGGTTCGAGCTGGGAGGGCGAGAAAACAACTACAACCTGCTTCTGTGCCATGAAAAAAACCCTGAAAAAAAATGAATTTTGAAATTATAGTTGCTGGAAAAAAGCACCGTCTATGAAAACATGTTTTTACCAGTTTTAAAAAAAAAGGATAAGTTTTTTTTATTAATTGGTAAGTCCTAATAATGAAATATTAATTAGCCTATGAGACAATGAGTCATTATTATGAATTATCTCATAAAATAACTTAGTGTCTCACAATTATATAACAGTTCCTCATATTTTATGACTTTTTTATCTCATAATTCTGTTATGCGATCTCATACTTTTGACTATCCATTTATGTTGTTTTTCATATTTTGAATTCTTTTTCCTTACCTTTCTTTTTTTTAAAATACAAGCGGAAATGGCCTTCCATACAAAGCAAAATAAAACAGCAAGGCTCTCATCCAAAACCTATACATTTGTTTTGTGTGTGGTCAGCCCATTGGTAACTAACGCTATATTTATCCCATCCTAACAGTGTATAGTTTTTTTTTTTTCCCACGAGTATAATGAACAGCTGAAATGCAGGAGAACTACTGAACACACTTTGTAAGTCATGCTTTGTCTGTAAATCAATAGTGACGAAGCTCATTATTTATAACACCAATCATTAGGTGCAGATTAAAAAAAAACTTTTACTTTTTTATTTTATTCTATTTTGTTTTCATTCTAATCTGCTGCTAAATCTATGTTGCTGAAAAGCACTTTGAATTGCCTTGTGTATGAATTGTGCGCTATAAATAAACTTGCCTTGCCTTTCGTAGGTGCATGAAATTCATTAAAACATGATCATTTATTTAGTTTGACATTATGTTGAGTTAAATTCATTATCTCTGGAGCAAATCTAATACTTTTCTTTCTAGATAATTAGTAAATGTTATCTGTGGCATGACTCGTCTGTTCATGGAGAACAGTTTGATCCTATTCTATTTAGTTTTTTCTCGTTTTATTCTAAATGTCTACGTGTTTGCAGTTTATCAGATGGAAGAAATTGAACGTTTGTTTCTCCCGCGAGTCGCCCCGCCCCAAACTATTACGCAAGGCTGACTATATGCTTTGTTGCTATAGCAACCATACACAGTTCTACCCTAATCGCTTGAAAACGATGATGGCTTGATTTCTTGTTTAATTTTTTTTTTTTTTTTTTTTAAAGTAAAGGCAGCAAAGAGTGAATGCAGCAATGGATTCTGGGGAAAGCAGCTACAAAGGGGAAAGAAAAAACGGCAGGTAAATAAACATGTAGGCTTTATAAACCCAAAATTAGTACCGTAAATACTTCTGTTGCTTTAAGCTAGCGATCTGTTTTCAGAACTTTAACATAAACGTAAAAAACACATCATGGGTATATCTCTACATTTCCGTCATTAATATGCGAAGATATGATGAGCTGGAGCATTCAAATCAGTCAGTGGTGAAGGTACAGGAACAATACTACAACAGATAAATTAAATTAAACAAATTAATGAATAAAGCAAGTGAATAGAATCAAGTTGTATTTCAGCGAGGAATCGTTTTAAGTAATTGTTTAGTCATTTGTTTTTTATTATTGTCAATGATTTGAGGTACATTTAAAATTCATTTAGAAAAACAAATTTGAGGAGATTTCAGGGTCCTGTTTTTTATGAATAAAAGAATAGAAAGACATAGGTCACAGTGCACTTCATCATATTGTTTTTTAACATCTCACCACATCATTATTTAAAATTAAGTTTTTATTTCCAATTATTCATGGACAACAGTCCAGAAAGTTTTCACAACTGGATATGAGGGGAAAAAATGGTTGATGGACTCAACTTGGGTTTTTTTGGATGATATAGGAAATGTAAGAAACATTTTTTGTTTTTATTGATTTTTCTTCATTAATACTTTTCTGCCACCCTGGGAATAATATTTCATTTAGATCATTCCTTATCAATTTATTTCTGAATTTTTTTTTTTTATTGTAGGACTGACGGTCTTTGAATGAGGAATAAAGGCAGCTGTGGTGCTATTCTTTGATGTGTCATATTTCATTAGGATTACAGATTGTTGGGAAAATGCTTCCTGGAGTTTAATAAAAATCCAACTTTGAAGGGTTGATTTAAGCTAACAGTCGACGGTTAGCAGAAGTTGTAGAAACAGCATGTGACTGTCTCCTCTCTTCCTTTAGAATGGATGGAAAAGGAGAGTACAGCTTCCCCACAGAAACCAAGTATGTGGGAGAGATGAAAGACGGGATGTTCCACGGCAAAGGAGCGCTGCACTTTCCAAATGGAAGTAAATATGAGGCCACCTGGGAAAACGGCAAAGCTAAACAGGTGTGTGTGTGTGTGTGTGTGTGTGTGTGTGTGTGTGTGTGTGTGTGTGTGTGTGTGTGTGTGTGTGTTCCTGCATGCATGTCAAAGTTTATGCAAAGCTGTGTGTTTTACATTGGTTATAGTTGATATTACATCTGGTCTCTTTTAGCAATCACTCACCATTATTGGTGTAGTTATTTGGTTTCTCAGCCCCCCCCCCCCCCTCTCTCTCTCTCTCTCTCTCTCCTGCTCTGATGCAGTGTTTCATGGGCTCATGCCACAGCAGTGATCACTCCTAATTATTATCATCATTTGAGTTGTGGTTCATTTGAAATGATAGCAGCTCTAAACCATGACTAAACTTGACTGAGGCCACCCTACACCTGCGTCCATGCCAGCCCTAGAAAACTGATTTCCATTAAAAACAGACCGAAACCACCGAGAAATTCAGAAACCCAAACTCTGGAAAATGTGCTTGAATCTCTCCTTTCGTACGCTGAGCCTGGGTGTGGATCCAGGACCTGTTTGGCCCTATCTTATCTAAACTATTTTTAATTAAATAAAACTGTTACTCCATACAAATGACCAATTATATAACCTAGAATTTACATAGAGGTGTTATAATGAAATATAAACAGTGCATGTTGCAGAAACTCTTTAGTTGAATGTGGATCTGAGCTGCATGTGCGCTGGTGTTGAAAAGAAGACTTAATTACAGATAAAACTAACTTCATTTTAACTCTTTCAGTTGGTTTTTTTTTTCAGCCGGTCTAAATTATTTTTACAGATCTAAATCCAAAGATGTGACAAGAACAATTCTTTCCAACGTCAATCTTTCTTTCCGCCTCTTTCTTCAGATTTTAGTTGATCTATTATTTTTATAGAACTTCCACAGCTACATCTTAATTTTACAAATAATGCCACTGTGGTTTAAAAATAACCCCTGCTGTTTATACTTTAGTGTGAATGCCTCTAATTTCAATCACTGAACAGAGCACGTTGAGTTTATATTCCCTGTAAAAGTCATTTTGATCTTCAGAGGAAACACAAACACACACGGTGTGTTGATTCAAAGACCCAAACATCTTTTTCCACTTTCCTATAAGAGTTTATATCAACGCAGCCATCTTTTGTTTTATCTGCTGAGGTTTTCAGATTTCCATCTCTGAGACTTCTGCCTTTACTCAGCAACAATAGAAGAGAATTACAAATGTTTTTGTGGTGCGTACCGCACTGAAAAGTGACATTTACAAACCTCAACAGCGAGCTATCTCTCCAAGAAACCATGTCTGGGATACATAGTAGCATAACCCCAAGACCTGGCTTTCAACAGTTTTCACCACAGCTGCTTTCTGCCAAAGACATTTCCCAGAAGAAAACTGTCGGGACGACAGTTTGGATTTTCATGAACTTTTTCTTCTGTTTCTCAAATCAGATTTTTCCGCTGGTTTGAGGAGCACAAATAAAACTCTGAAAGTGAAAATGAAGTAAAAGTATCATTTTTAACAAGAGTTTGTTTATTGCTTTTTTTTTTCCTTTCATTCATTTCAACGTAAACGTTTGACAGCTGATCAAGCTTCTGCTTTTCTCTCAGGGCTCGTTTACCTTCGCAGACGGTCTGCAGTACCAAGAGACGGGCTGGGACTACTGCGCTGGTCACGACCGGCGCTTTTACAGTGAGCTATGCAACGGATTAAGACCTGCAGGTTGGAACTCAAATGCTTTAGTCTTGATTTTAGGTCTAGGAGGGCAGGTCTGATTGGACAGACAGGTGGGTCCACTGGGACTGTTCACGCTGGCAAACTGGGAAGAGTTGGAAAGGTTGAGTCAGCAGTTCCAGTACGGTGACCACCATCTCTGGGCTTCAAAAGGCCTCTTCAGAAAACTAACGAGTGATGACACTGAGATCATGTGCATGTTTGGTACGGAGTCTGATTCAAACCCAGGGCCACCCACCTCAAGGACTTCAGTCTCTGTGCGCAAATGGACCACTTCAAGTCAACAGATTCCCAGATAAGAGTGACATGAGGGAGGAAATCCAATCAGAAGTCCTGCTGAGAGATGGAAAAACACTTAAAAAGCACAAGACAGTGAACGCTAAATAGAGTGAAATGATGTGTGTTTGCTTCTGTCTCATTTTTACTCTCTGTGGTCTCATTTCTCTCCGCAAAGTGAAGTCCTGCACCTCTACAGATTCAGGACAAACACGGCTACAGACTGATGTGACTCAGTTATGACTTCATACAGTGTAACAAAAATTTAAAAGCTTTAAATCATCAGAAAAAAAAACAGAAGTTGAATTTCTCTGATTTTATCCTTTTAAAAGATTAAAAAATAAACAACATAAATAAAATAACGAACAGGAAAAAAATCAGGGTGGCACAACATTCAAAGAGAAGACAAATTATGATGTTTTTTTTGTTTTTTACTCTGTGTTTTCATTTATCACTGCAACATGAAGTCCTTCATCTGCATGGGTTCAGGCAAAACTCAAGCAGTTCTGGCGTATGTCCATCATTCAGGACTTGTTAAAAGCAGTTGGGAGCGTAGAATTTTTTTTATCTTTAAGACACGAGAATCAAAGCGATTTCAATGAAATTCCGACACGTTGATGACGTCACTCGTGATATCTCCAGGTACCCGAGAATCTGACGCTTACGCCTTTTTTTCTTCACCCCGGCTTGTTGGGATCTGATGAGCAGTATTTTTTATTGTAGTATTTTTCATTTATTTACTTTTTTGTTCCTGTGTGCGTCCAGAGATCTGACGTGTAACCTTGGTCACACTCGTATTGTTTACACACAAGATTTCAGCTGTTAGCAGCCTGTAGCATGTTGTTGCTAACGGGTGCTAGGCCCGATGTTCCCCACGAGCTGAGGAGAAGGAGGCAAGGACGACATGCTGGTACTGCAGTGTGCGCTAAGAGGAGACAACATCGACCCGTCCATCCATCCATCGTTATGAGGAATGTAAGATCTACCTCCAATAAGCTGGACAAGTTAGCCATGCTAACCCAACACCAGAGGGAATACTAGCAGAGTAGCATCATGCTATTCACAGACATGGCTAACGGAGCTAACACTAGACACAGATAACCTGGAAGGATTTCACCTGCTGTGAGGGGACACGATACAGGAGAGAGAGACTGAGCAGACTGGTGAAGAGGTCCAGCTCAGTCCTGGACCCTGTGGACCCTGTGGAGGCTGACTGGAGACTTATTTTCTAACTGACACTTATTCTATTTTTCTATTTCTATTTTCTTGAATTTTGCACTTTACACTTTCTTGTATAACTGCTGTGACTGAAAGTACATTCTATTCTATTCTATTCTATTCTATTCTATTCTATTCTATTCTAATGAACTGAGTGTTTCTTTCATCTCATGCAGATTCCTCCTTTGCTGCGTTCTTCCTGCAGGAGATCATCAGCTGACTGATCTGCACCCGTCACGTGTCATTCCTGACGGATGTTACGATTGTGGAGACGGTTTCTATGACCCCACTACCCGAGTCGTCACTTCCTATGCTGGCAGATTCCTCAGGAATGCAGGTGAGATGAGAAGTATCCTGTTGGTCCCCTGCTGTAGCCCTGTGACTCTAAAGATGAGGGATGCCTCTTCACCTCTCACAGTGATATCAGTCAGCTCTTGAATAGTGGACTCTTTTCAGCCTGTTTCAGAAACGATGTTTTTACTGTAAGATTCTCAAACGTTAGTTTTTATCTGTTGCTTTTAGTTCAGGGGGAAACACACCATGATAACAGAATCAGTCATCTATTCCTCGCTGCTTCGTTCCTCATATTAGTTTGTGCACTTTTGTTCCACCAATTTGATGCCAAATTGGCTCCATCAGAGCTCTGAGTGATATCCAGACATCTCCTGATGTTGTGCCAAAGAAAATTGCAAGGATTAAAGTCGAGAGCAAACACGCATTTTCATTTCAAACAGAGTCGACAAAGTCTCATGTGAAATGGCTGTTTGATGGCTGGCATTAGATCTCATCCTCAGGGACTAAAATAAGCAGCGTGGCTTCTTTGCAGGATGAGTTTAATCTGAGAGGTTTTTGAACCACCTGAAGAGTCTGTGAGGACTGTGTCTGAAGTGGATCACAGTGCCACCTTCTGGCTGGAATCGTGCGCACACTGTGGTGATGTCATAACTCTTAAGGCGTGTGTTTGTTTTGGAGATGAATGGAGATCAGATCTTATTTTTAACACTACTTTTCTTTGTTCAAGTCGACTTTTTACCAGATGCAACGCAACAACAAGTAAACTTTGTCAGTTTGTTCTGGAGTTTAGCAGCCTGGTGCTCTGAGACGCATCTGTAGGCTAACATGTAACATTAGCCAATCGATCCTTATGTCCTGCTCATCGACCAATCAGAGCTAACGTAACCTCACTCTTCATTTTACTGACAGACTCTCATGTTTGATCAGATCACTGCAGAATAACTGCAGCATGTGGGCTGGAATGAACATTATCACAAACAGATTAGCTTGTGTTTTAGCCTTTAGCTTGTGTTTTAGCCTTTAGTTTGTGTTCCAGCCTTTAGCCTGTGTTTTAGTATTTAGCTTGTGTTTTAGCCTTTAGCTTGTGTTTCAGCCTTTAGCTTGTGTTTCAGCCTTTAGCTTGTGTTTTAGCCTTTATCTCGTGTTTCAGCCTTTAGCCTGTGTTTTAGTATTTAGCTTGTGTTTTAGCCTTTAGTTTGTGTTCCAGCCTTTAGCCTGTGTTTTAGCCTTTAGCTTGTGTTTCAGCCTTTAGCTTGTCTTTCAGCCTTTAGCTTGTGTTTCAGCCTTTAGCTTGTGTTTTAGCCTTTATCTCGTGTTTCAGCCTTTAGCCTGTGTTTTAGTATTTAGCTTGTGTTTTAGCCTTTAGCTTGTGTTTCAGCCTTTAGCTTGTGTTTCAGCCTTTAGCTTGTGTTTCAGCCTTTAGCTTGTCTTTCAGCCTTTAGCTTGTGTTTTAGCCTTTAGCTCGTGTTTCAGCCTTTAGCTTGTGTTTTAGCCTTTAGCTTGTGTTTTAGCCTTTAGCCGGTGCTCTATCACTCTTCTGCTCTTCTGTTCTTTCTCATTTACTTCTCTCTTCTCTCTCCTAAACTTCATCAGCCGGTGTGGTGTTGTCATAGAGACTCCAGCGTGCTGTAAATCAATCCTGATGGTCCTGATGACCTGTGGTCTTTGCAGCGTGTTCTTCTAAATGCTGTGCATGTGTTGTCAGACTGATGACGATATTTTCTTAATTTGCTTGTGGATGTTTTGTCTTTTTTGTGCTTTCTTAACATGCAGTGCTGTGAGCTCTCAGGGCCACCGTAGAGAAGCCTTAGAATCAGCTGAATTAAAGTGAGGGAGTTGTTGTTGACTTGGTGGACAAAGTGCCAGTTCAGTGTAAAAACAGACTTCAAACACAGCTGGAGGAGAAATACTCTGGAAAAAAAAAACTCAGAGCACTTGTACTGAATTTGTTTCAGGTGGGACTCTTTGTCTTTGCCCGTTTTATAGTAACGTCATCACACAGTGTGGCCATATGGGAAGGATTTAATAACAGTGAACCTATGGAGTGATGTTAAATGGATTATCCCTGGATTCTCTGACGGAAGACTTTTCTTACATGTCATCTGATAAGCCTGCAGCTACAGCCTACAGCTACAGCCTGCTGCGGTCATTTAAAAGTTTTCCTTCTTTTTTTTTTTTTTTTTTTGTTATTGGTCAAAGTGGAAAATTCAAGACACGTTTTTCCACTGAAGGAGTGTCTGCTTCTGCAGTCCTGGGTTTGAAGTCAATGCAGTCTGTCAGGTGTCTGAGCTGGAATTCCCAAAATCTGACATCCTCTGCTCGTCATGTCTCCTGTGATTTTACAACACCGGACCAAAACACGGACACTTTTATTGACATTCATCAAAGCTGTTTTACATTTGCTCTTTATTGGTTACATGCTTCATAATACATGCACGACATTTTTCTTTTTGTTAATATATTTTTACAGGACGGGGAAGCGATCACATCACAAAGAAAGTGGACGTCTTTCATCCGCTCGTGAATCTGTTTCAGTTTGAGAGTCCAGCTGACCTCTTTTAACCCGACACATGCAGACATGTTTTCAGAGATGATTCCTGGAAGACATTAAAACATGATTTACAATCCCTTCGGGGGCTAAATATTTGTATGCAGATGAGCGACTTGCAGCATAACACAGATTAGTTCCACCGGCATGAACATCTACATTTACATCTGTGAGGAGCTCCACATCCTCGGGCAGGTTATCAGGATGTTTTGGGATTATCTGAGTGACAGAAAAAAAAACAAACAGAAAAGCTTCACTCTGGTCCTCTTTGTTGACTGTAGTAAAAGTCAAATATGTAGTCAAACACGTGACTTTTATTGTGGCTTATGCTGCTCTGCTTGTGGCTACCGTGTCCCTCCCTCTCGTGTCTTGGTATACAAACCCTTGAGAAGGATGCTTCTGTATCCTGTATAGATTTATTTTTCAACCCCGGGAGGTGAAGGCACATTTGTCAGAGTGGGTGTGAAGACAGAATTTATTACCTCATGGCTTCCTCCCAGGATGAGGACTGTGAGGATGAGGGGACGCAGGGAAGACCCACCCTCCCTCCCTCCCTCCCACCCTCCCTCCCTCCCTCCCTCCCAGGGGGGACGTCTGCTGCTGCAAGGAAAGAGGAAAGAGCTCCCCGAGCTGCCGTCACAGCCGCTGCATGTGAGGCCAGAAAGAATCGAGCGGGTCGTATGTGGGAAAAGTTACAGAAGAGATGCACATGGAAATGGTTTGGACCGCAGATGATTCAAGTTTGACCTCTTGAACTAAACATTGATTCAATGACTTTACTCTCCAGCCACAGTTACTGTTGCTAACTCCAACAAACAATCCATCTTGGCATCGAGCCACACAGCAAAACAATGGGATCTGTTGCTAATATTCCCCAAGAGGTTAAGGATTATTTTGGGAGCTGAACTGATCTTTTTTGGCGGCCACTTCGCCCGCATGTATGGAGGGATTTGTCAAAAATACTGAATCATGACGCAGAAATGTAGGACGGTGGAGTGAAAGGAGGGTTTGTGAGTGTGTTCTTTGGAATTAAAGATGGATCCGCCCACTTTATGATGTCACTGAAGTGATCCATATCAACATCACGTGTTTTACATGATCTCTCAAAAATAGTCGTAACTTCTTGTAGCTCAGTTGTGATGCGGGCTGTGATGTTAAGAGTGATCACATGCACGCGTCCCTCGTGCAGACGTCACTTATAAAATCAGCTGGCTCACCCTCTCTGAGGCTGATCCTTCACTTTGAAAACAAAGGCATGAACTGGCTGACTCATTTTCCAAATCTGACAAAAATGCATGCCTTATTTGACTTTTTTCATGAGGGTTTATATCTGTTTTTTGAAGAACATGAAGTAATGTTGACAAGAATGCATCTTAAATTCCAGCCTTTAAAAAATGAGGAAAACTGTTGCCTGAAACAATCCTTTGGGGTGCATCAATACAGGATTTAAGTCCAGATAACAGCACCTAGGACTGGGTATATTTGGTATCAGCTGGTAGTACGGTGGCCCTGAGAGCTCATACCACTACAACTTACAAAAACACATGACAAATAAACCTCTTTATCAGTTTGACAACACATGTGCAGGATTTAGAAAAACATGCTGCAAAGACCACAGCACAAAGGAAGTGTTTCCAGAGGACACTTAAAGGTGATGCACACGTCTGGACACGCTTGTTGTTGACGCAGATTTTGAGTCACAGCCCTGTGAAGGTTCTCTTTCTGTCAGTGGTTGTTGGAAAATGAGACAAAAGTGTTTCTGATTTATTGTAACACTGATAGAGAACCTTGTTAGGGCTGTGACTCAAATTCTGCATCAACAACAAACATGTGCATCACTTTGAAGTGTCCTCTGGAAACACGTCTGTTGTGCGGTGGTTTATTTGCAGCGGGTTTTCATTTCGTCAGAGTTGTTGGTGAATCAGGGGAAAACTCTCAAAGACACACAGATCCAAGGGTGTTGATGAAATCATGCATCAATGCTACATGGTTGCAAACGCAGAGAAGCATAGAGCTGAGTCAGATAGATCTGACCCATGGATCAGCCCCTTTGCCACTGTTATCTCATCCAACTTAATGAGTCTGTTTTGAGTTTGTTCAAATCGCACTGATATGCATTACAACTAATACCAGTTATACCAGTTATACCAATTATACCACTTAAACCACTTAAACCAATTATATCAATTATACCAGTTATACCAATTATACCACTTATACCACTGATACCAGTTATACCAGTTATACCAGTTATACCACTTATACCGCATATACCAGTTATACCACTTATACCACTTATACCAGTTATACCACTTATACCAGTTATACCACTTATACAACTTACACCAGTTATACCACTTATACCAGTTATACCACTTATACCACTTATACCAGTTATACCACTTATACCAGTTATACCACTTATACAACTTACACCAGTTATACCACTTATACCAGTTATACCACTTATACCACTTATACCAGTTATACCACTTATACCAGTTATACCACTTATACCACTTATACCACTTATACCACTTATACCAGTTATATCACTTACACCAGTTATACCAGTTATACCAGTTATAACACTTACACCTGTTATCCCAGTTATACCACTTATACCAGTTATACCACTTATACCACTTATACCAATTATACCACTTATACCACTGATACCACTTATACCACTTATACCACTTATACCACTTATACCACTTATACCACTTATACCAGTTATATCACTTACACCAGTTATACCAGTCATACCAGTTATATCACTTACACCTGTTATCCCAGTTATACCACTTATACCAGTTATACCACTTATACCAGTTATACCAATAATACCACTTATACCAATTATACCAGTTATACCAGTTATACCACTTATACCAGTTATACCAGTTATACCACTTACACCACTTATACCAGTTGTACCAGTTATACCACTTATACCAGTTGTACCACTTACACCACTTATACCAGTTATATCACTTACACCACTTAAAACAGTTATACCACTTACACCACTTATACCAGTTATACCAATAATACCACTTATACCAATTATACCAGTTATACCAGTTATACCAGTTATACCAATTATACCAGTTATACCAGATGAACAATCGTAGACACTGAAGGATTTGTTTATTTGTGTTCCTCGATTCCTTTCTGAAACCTTAATCTCCAGCTTGTTTTAACTGAATTTAGTCGACACCATAGACTGTAAAAGAAAAAAAATTGACATCATCTTGCTCGACTCAAACTGAGGTTGCCACAAAAACTGCTCCCCCTGGTGTCTGGCTGCAGTATAGGTCAAAAACTGGTCAAACTTTAATAAATTAATGCACCTGGTTGAAATGTTTCTCTCATCCATATGCTGTAGCGATATTTAGTTATTGTTGGGCTGCATTCTGTTTTTATGAAATATTTCCTTTTTTATTAGTTATTAGAGGTTAAAATTGCTGTTCTTGTCTCATTTGACGTTGACTGACAGCTGTTGTTTTTGTGTCATTTTTTTAATGACATTTTGACCAACAATGAATAGAAATAGAAAGCAAAATAAACATGAAATTTAAACGAAATTGTGCAGGACGGTTAGAGTTTCATGAGTCATAATGCAGAAAAAAAGAAAAAGAACAAAGTTCAGTTTTTTCTTTCTTTCTTTTTTGTGAGATGAAAGAATGATAATAAACATGTGCTCACACTCGTTACGTCGTCGAGCCGCGGTTAGTTAACCAGTCCAGCTTTAACACAGTCAACAAACTTCAGCACAATGAGATGATTACTGTCAAATCCCAAAACACAAATCATGTTTAGCCGACGGTGAAGAAAAGATTATTTTTTTTTATCTCCCTTCCTCCAAACTTCAGACTCATATAATTGAAGTGAATTTGTCTTCCCTGATGAAGATTGCAGCTCAGAGGTCCCATGAAAAACATTTGCTCGACTTTATGAAGTTTAATTTAAAAGGAATGAGGGGAGAGACGCACGGGCCACATCTGCACAATCAAATCTGCAACATGGGCTGATTGAGCGTGTTAAGTTGTCACACACACTCACACACACACGGCCAGTTGTGTATATTCTCTCATGGCAACAGACAGCAACAGTCTGCAGCAGCAGCAGCAGCAGGATCCATGTGCTGCCATATTGTTTGTAGCACTTTCCTGTTTCTGGATTAACCGCTTCCCTTTGAACGTCCACACAGAGAGAGTTCCACACTCAAAACATTCCTCAGCCAAGGAAAACACCTCTGGTGACCAAAGCGCGGCCCCTCCCTGCGCCCCCGTCCAGCCGAGGTGTTTCACAGACAGATAAAATCAGCCTGCGGCGGGGGGGCCCGGCCCCGGGGAGGGGACGTATCCTCATTCTGCCTTTCCTGGAACTCTCATTTTTCAAACATCTCGGAGAAAGGCTTCAACAGGAATAAAACAGGATTCCTTTTTTCACGAGCTGTGACGGACAGACTGATCACTGTTATAGATCCGTATCTTTACTTCAAAGATAGAAAAACCTGCAGCTGCATTTCAGTGATGTCATCAGGAAACCAAACCAAGAGGCTCCGTCTGCAGTGAGCTGGAGACAGACTGATGTACGTGCATCCAAATGTTTGTTTGAGCTTTCACGTGTAGATAAGTTTGATTCTTCTTGGGAACCACGAAGTGTTTGAAAACAAATATGAGCTCAGACAAACTGAGTTTACGGTGGAGGAGCAGGATTCATTTCAGATTCCACACCAAGCAGCATGTTGTGATCGTCCCTTAGGAAGAAAACAACTCGTCCCTTTGGCTAATAAGCTAGTGAGTGTGTGTCTGTGTGTGTGTGTGTGTGTGTGTGTGAGAGAGAGAGAGAGAGAGAGAGAGAGAGTTCACAGCCATTAGACTGGAAGGAAACACTTTTCCCTCTGAGTGTATTTTAAGGATTAAGGTAAACAGACTTTAACAAGGTGCCATTATGGCTTCCACTCTCTCTCTCTCTCTCTCTCTCTCTCTCTCTCTCTCTCTCTCTCTCTCAAAGGTCATACATGTAGGTTTGCACATCTGAGGTGTTGTCAACCAGAAAAGAGTGTCACACAGGTTCACACCTTGATTTGACTCTGCTGTCACTCTCAGGTTTTCTTAAAGCTGCAGCCAAACTCACAGAAAGAACCATCAGACTGATCAGGAAGTGTTTAAAGGGAAGCGTTCTGACGTATACAAAATGTTAAATCACAAAAATGCCCTTTGCTCTTATTTTGGAGGACACTTCCGGATCACAGCAGCCACCTGTACCAATTACAGGAGGCTTAAAGTCTGAAATAAACGCTTGTACCTCAAGAGGAAAACGACGCAGGAGCTTTAATAACACCGTCCTCACAGCGCCTCGCGCATATGTCGGTGTGGCAGCTGTCCGCGCGCCCGATGCGTTGAATTGACCCCCACGCTCCGAACAGGAAGAAGGAGGGAGACCAGAAAAAAGGAGGTTGTTGGTTTTTTTCAGTCTTGAAGTGGCTTGTTAGTGTTGACGCCCCTCGCTACCAATTACACACAATCAGTGAGAGAGCCGCAGACCTGCTCCGTCCCACAAAAGGAGCCTCGCGCGCCGTCGAACCTGCGGGTGAGGCCCGCGTGCTCCTCAAGTGCGTGCAGCTGCGTGCGCTCCGGAGAAGGCTCACTTCACCTGCAATTAGCGACTCGTTTCAGCTGTAACAATGAAAGGAGCCGGTTTATTATCAGCTCCTCTGGCAGTCGTTTCGCTTTAAGATAACCGGCCTCCATTTTTGGGGTTATTATTCATCTGCGTCTGAAGTGGCTCTGAGAAGTTATTTTCTCCTAATTGTCAGGCTTATCTTGATTTGACTGAATTTATCCGACACTTGAATGACAATCGGCTGATTCAGGCTCACTCTCAGAGTGACCTGTGGTTTAATTGTGCAGTCTATGTGTTATTAGACATTTGTTTTGAGCGCCTCAGGCCTGAGTGAAAGCAGCATGTTTGAATAGCCAATCAGCTGTTTGTATTTATTTTCGCTCCACAGAGCAAAGCGTCAGAAAGGAGGGGAAAAAAACGGCTTCATTATCCGCACATTTACTCCGAACCCCGACGAGAAATGTCGATGATTCAAAGTATTTCTCTTCCCGACAGATGACTCCGAGCATGAGTGGACTGTGCGGACCTGCCGGAAAGCTTGGGACCAGGATTTACTCTTTCATCCTGGAAACAGTTTTTCAACAGAGAAGTAACTCATGAAGTAACTGGATGTTTATTTACTGCTTCAAAGGAGGAAATAAAAAGACTTTAACTCTCGTTTAAGAACGAGGAGTTACACATTGAAGTGCGTGTGTGTTTGAAAAAGGTAAAATATACATAAATAATCTAAAGTATTATAATAAAAAGTAGAATATTATTATATATTATTTCACCTCTGAATGTTCTCCATGATGGGTTAAATTATAAACGCTCTTCATCTAGAGTTTCACGTCACTCTGCATCAGAACAGGTACAGCCTCATGGAGGAATAAAAAACCCGCCAAAAAGAAACGAGTTTTTAAAAGTAATGAAAAAATGTGATTTATGGGGAAATTAACTTATTTCATGCAGTTGAAGGAACATTTTGATGCCCTGAACCCCTGGATCATATTTACATTTTGGTGATGCTGTAAAATTAATATCATTGTTGAAATGTGACATTTATGACCCGTACTTGGTCGTCAAGACAACGTTCCAAACAGTCTGTTGGTGTTAGAAATTATTCTTCAAAGTGTGACCATGATAGACCTTTACATGGCTTTAGAGTCTGATTTTATTAAGAAAAATAAATAAAAATAATAAAAAATCAGATTTTAGCGAAGAACATAGGTTGTAATAATCAAACTGCTTCGTGTTCACTTCATTATTTCTGTTTGTTATTTGAAAAGTTTCACCTCTAAACTTTGTGCCTCTTTTTCTTTTCGTGGCTCATGTTGAGAAATTAAAGTTTTTATTATTTGAACTCAGAAATGATCCAAAACCACAAAAATATCACATTCTATTTTATTGCATTTTTAGTACACAAAACATTTATGATGCACAGTCTATCAAATAAACTTTTTGTATCATTTCATCCAAAGTTTTTTTGATTTTTTTTTTTTTTAAACAAACATTTTTTTCAGAAGGGGGGAAAAAGTGCTTTACAGGGATTTACCATCTCAATAAATACAAGGACATTGAGGTCTTGTTGGATCCTGTTCTTCACACAATGGCCATGACACTAAAACACAGATAAACACTCTCTACCCCTGCCAGAACACACACACACACACACACACACACACACGCACACACGCACGCACATGCACGCACGCACGCACACCAGTCTGTTTTCTATTGTACCAATACACCAACACTCACTTTTTCTCCTAGCATGAGAGAAACTTGCCACACACACACACAGACACACACACACACACAGACACACACACACACACACACACACTCAAAAGGCTGAACTGTAGAAATTATAAATTAGTGACGATACAATTATTTGGAAGTATGAAAATATGTAACTTGTAACATTTTGGATTTTGGAGGAAATGACGAGTCCACACATCTCAGATTCCCTGTGTGTGTGTGTGTGTGTGTGTGTGTGTGTGTGTGTGTGTGTGTGTGTGTGTGTGCCTCTGATGCTGCAGCATTCATACGATGATCAGACGCTGTGGCTCTGTGCCGTCTCTCCTTCCTTCATCATATAAACCGCTGTGTGCTGTTTGTGAGATTCAGAAGCTCCTTAATTTGTTCTGACAGGAATTAAAACACGGGCTCTTTGCTTATTAATAATTTCAGGCTGGCATTTTAATTTCATAACTGAATTTTCTGTCCGTGGTGGAAAAGATAAGGCACACGATATTTTCATTCTCCTGAAAAAATTTGGAATCTCGTTTAATTTGATCTAAAGTGTTTCTGGGAAATTCAGGATGTTATTCAGTCACTGCGTCATTCCTAAAGAGAGATTTCAACAGTCAACAGATTTCATTTACATGTATGTTTCCTTCATGGTTGCTGACAGAGGAAAAGAGGGCGGAGTCTTACCTCGATGTGGCACAGCGACAGTTCCTCTTTTTAACTGTCCTCGTCTTTGTTTGTCTTCAGTCTCTTAAAACTCCCTCCACCTTCAAGTTGGAGGATCTGTGTGGAGGATGCTGTACATGGGAAGCAAAACAAAGTCCTCATGTCGTGTGAAACACAGCCGCAGAGTTCCCGCTCCTGACAGCGCCACTCTCATGTGGCTGCAGGAGGAACAGTCCTGTCCTCAGAGGGACTCAAGTCTTTTGTGTTTCTGAGTAGTCCAGGCTCCTCGAAGACGTGTCCTCTCTTCAAGCTGACTCCTGTGAGACCTCAGGGGCAGGTCCAAGATCTGGGGGTCAAGGGGTCTTCAGGGTCAGAGTGGTGAAGCGCTAGCGGCTGAGGGGAAGCTGGGGCAGCGACATGGCCTGGTGCGGTAGACCCTGAGAGGTCAGCACGGAGAAGGGATGACCTGGAGAGCGAAGGGAAAACACCGGAGAAGGTTCAGAGGGTGGAAGAACAACAATCAGCTTTCAGATCAGAGAAAAGATAAAACATGAACTCACTGTCGATGTACCCGTGCAGAGCCACCATGCGCGCCCGCTCAGGGCTGCCAAACGGGGAGTAATGCAGCTCATCAGGCAACGAGGAGGGGATCCTGGACTGAGGATGACCCTGGGGAGCCCCACCGTGCTGGGGCGTGTGCTTTTTGTGTCTTGCTCTGCAGTTTTGAAACCACACCTATGAAAACGTAACCAGACATCATGTAGCTTCTGTCTTCAAGAGGAAAAACTTGATTTAACACAAACCCAACAGGAAAAGCTGCAGATGTGTTTGAATATGGAGCCAAACCTTTTCAGTCTGGTGCCTACAGACCTGAATCACTCTCCTGCTGAGGCCCGTCATGTCCGCCAGCTTCTGTAACGTCTGAGCGTCTGGATTGTTGTCCTGGGCGAACTGGGCCTGCATGATCTGCATGATTGATGACAAAAAGTCAACCTCTGCTCAAACACAGTGAGGGCGCTGAGATCTGACGGCGGCTGTTTCTCCCGTGTGTCTGACCTGGAGCTGCTCTGCAGTGAAGGACGTCCGCGCTCTCTTAGCCGGTTTGGGCTGGCTGTCCTGTTCTGTTGGGACCGCTCCCTCTAACGTGATCCCGTTACCTGAGAGGACGGACGGACTCATTAAATGTGTCACAGTTAATACAACACTGCTGTGCATTTATCTCTTTATTATCGTACATCTCCACTGCTGTTGCTCTTTCTGTTACTGGGAATTTTCAGGAATTTATTTAAACTGCATTCACCTGCTCATACACATGTATGAATATTAAACAGTTTGTTTTGACGTGCATGCAAACATGTCTGATGCAATAATTTTCAATCAAGTTGGCAACAAGAATAAAAAAACCTGAAAATTTTCAGAATTTCACAGAAACTTCTAGAAAAATTTGTTTAACCTGACGAGAAAAAAAAAAAACCCTGAAAATTTCTAATATTCCTGAACTAGAATTCTCATGGAAATTTTCAGGAAACTTTCCTGAAATGTACCAGATTTTTCGCGACCCTTTTTTCTGACGTACACACTCTCTGCTGCTACTGCCAAGCATCTGACCACTTCCTGCTTTCTCACTGTACTGTTTGCACCTTTTTGAAATCTGTGATCTGTGCAAACGAAATTTCATCCATGTGCAGCATCCATCGTTTGAAAACAGGCCGAACATCATAATAAATGATGTAAGAAGTGATGAATTATGTATTCCTGAAATCTTCTGGAGTATCTGCAGAAAACCAGACAGATCCGACACTCACCACTCTCAGCAGCTCTTTTCAGGTTCTCCACCATGGTGTCGTAGTGGATCCTACACAGAACCTTCTCCTCCACTAAGCCAAACTCCTCTCCGGTTGACAACTGCCTCTTACACGAGTAGCACGCGAAACATGCTAAGTGGTATGCGTTTCCTCTGGCACGCCGCACCCAGTCACTGGCGTATATCTGCCGCCCACAGCGGGCACACTTAGTACCAAACCTACTGTGAGGGAGAGAGAGGAGGACAGAGCAGAGGGGGGAGAAGAGTCTGGGATTAGTGATGAGTTGATACAGGAACATGTTTGAAGTTTTATCACATGGCTGTTTTCTTTAAGAGAGCAAAAATCAAAAATGTTTTTCATGCTGAAGTTTTGGCAGAACTCGAGGAGTTTAAGGAAGAAACCCTCAGAAAAAAAAAAAAGACTCCTGGCTGCGACTGCAAGCTGAGCTTTGAATGCAAACAAACCAACACCTGCAATTTCCTGGCTGATGCATGAAGGCCCTGACACACACACACACACACAAACACACACACTCTCACACACACACAGGGGAGCACAGTTTTCTTTACACAGGGTGGAAGATGAAGAAAGACTTGCATGACATCACTCGAAATCTCGCCGCTGTAACTGATAGCAACAGTGAGGTCAGGCTGCACACAAACCCAAACCACCTGACTTCCTGTTCTGAACGGAGGCTTGAAGAGCCGCGAGTGGGACAAAGACAGATAAACGTTCAGATAGAGAGAGGACAACGCTTCTAGAGTCAGAAAACACATCAAGAGGAAAAGTCAGGATGAAGGTCTGAAACAAACCAGTCGAGTCGTTTGTGATATTTACGTTTGGAGGGCGAAAGAGAACGAGGTCAAAGCAAAGACTGCTGTGGATTGAATAACAACCATAACACGCCCATTAACAGGAGAGAGAGAGAGAGAGAGAGAGGCCAGTGTTCCTCTGTTTTCCTTTCTGCTGAGTGATACCAGGAAAGACAAAACGCCAATCAGAGCTCTCAGGACGTATTTACATTTCTGACCTCAAAATTTTGTATCCAAAAAAAAACAAGTGAGGCTGAAAAAGCTGCTGTTTGTTATTCCTGTGGATCACATCTGAACAACAGTATTTAATGCATCTTACGGGGACTATTTTCAGCGGTGGATGGATACACAGCTGAGAGGAAACATCTGTCACATTCACAAATATTAAATAACGTTTTTTTATTTATACAAAAAAATGTAAAAAAATAAAAGTATTTAATCCTTGACTCTGTTATTTTGATTTTGCTGCCCTGTCTGCAGAATATATTTAAATATTATTATAATAAACATTTAGTTATTGTTTATGATTAAAGGTTTCTTAAGGGAAAAAAAGTCACACTTTTTTCTCTTTTTTTTTTTGTTTTTCATGAAGCTGCAGAATAAAAATTGAATGTATTCACAACACCAGACATCTTTTTTTTCCCTCTTTCTGTTTGGATATCACAAATTTAAAAGAACATTAATGAATTTCACCCCCGATTGGTGGTTTAAATGGGATGACCTCAAATCAGGACAGAATTTAAACTTAAAGCTCCTGTAAGGAACTTTTGGTTTGTCCCCCTCTTTCATTGCTGTTTGGTTTTTTTTTTTCCTCTACATGCAGAAGATGTTTTTTGTTTTGTTTTTTTACAAAGAAAGAGGCTCACATGTCAACGTTGGTGTGTTTTATAAACCTCCTCACAGCAGCTTTAAACTCACAACGAAGAAACTATGACAGCAGCGTGTCTTATGAAACAAACATTACAGAGACAAAGGCTTCAGCCAACAGCTGGTACTTTCTGCAGATGAAACAAACTTCCTATAGGAGGAGATTAAGCTCCTCGGTTAAAGCGGTGAAACGGGTATGAAACACTTCAGCGTGAGAAGGATATGGTTAGCTTGAGAGCTATTGTCTCGGCCGGCAGCTGCCAAATCTTGAGAGAGGGAGGCAGGGTTCGTAAGCAGCCTGAGAAAAAGTGCTGCCTCAGGGGTAAAACTGAATAACAGCAAATTGCATGGTCCGTCTTTTTTTCTTACTCAAATTGGAAACATTTCCATATTGATGGGATTAATCTGCACTGACAGAAACCTCTGGAGCTCATGTGACTCAACGTTTCTAACAGTTGTACTAACACATGTAGCTCCCCGTACCAGAGAGGCACACAGACATGAGCCTAATTCAAAGAGCAACGGGAAGCTGAAAGGTATGAAGGAGGCCAGAGCTGGTGAGGGCGGGATAGAGAGAGCAGACATGGAGAGAGAGAGAGAGAGAGGGGGGAGGGGGGGGGGGGGTTAATGGCTGGAGGAAATAGCAAAGTAAAGAGCGAGGATGGCAGAGAGAGCAGGGGGACAGCAAGCACAAGGGCTGCCAAGAGAGTGGGTTTGGCAGCGCATCAGTGCTCTCAAGACCACTCTATCTGGGATGAAAGCATACTACATCCCTGACATCCCACAAACTCCTCCTGCTCTTCATGTGTACCAGCTTGTTGAGCAGCAGAATCATTTTCCTGTGTGTAATGTGGTGGGGAGAATATTTGCTGGGCATCAGTAAAACGGCCCCAGTTTGAGAATCTGCCTCATTCAGCATCGACCCCGTCGAAAGTCCTCTCTGACCTCATGCTGGGCTGCTGCCGTGTGCCTCGCTCTGAACATGAAGGTGTCTGAAAATCTGCCTCCAGGTGGGTCAACGACTACAAACACAAGACTGAAATATAAAACTACCACTGTGCTGAAAACCGACTGTAGCATTAAATTAAGGCGACCAGGATCTGAGAACCCAGAAAGTGGACCCCCTATCCGGCCTCTTGGAGACACTGCAAAACACCCAAAACACCCAAAGATACTCAGAGAGGACAAAGAAGCTTTTTAAAGCTCACGTTGATTTAAATCAATCCTCAGATGTATCCCTCTCCTGCAAAAACTAAAATGATTAATGATTGTCTGTAAACGTGAATTTACACGTCAGCTCTCTCCGTCTGAGAGAGGGAGCGGCCTGCGTCTTTGGCGTCGTGAGTCATGCGGTGTGTATCTTCGACATCTTGACAGGTCGGTCCATCAGACTAATAACAGTGCTCCGCTGCAGCACGTTGTTATAAATAGATATACTCTCTAGAACAAGTCGAGCAAAACACAAATATTTAAGGAAATTTATAAAAATCCCCAAATTTTTCCACCAAAAAAAGGAGGACAAGTTCAGGCAAAACGAGGACGTATGGTCACCCTGAGTAAACGATACAAAGGGAAAAGTTTTGATCATCCAGCAAACACAAAGTAAAACATACAGATGAACTGTGACAGTCAGAGGGTAAGGGCAGCATTTCCAAGCTAACGTATTTGGTAACCCTCTCTAACTGATAAACCCTGACTGTTAGCTACCAAATGCTAATTTCACAGTTTTGAAGAACCATACCACACCGTAAGAAAACTGTCTCCTTTGCTAACGTAAGAGCTAGCCTCACTCGCTAATAGTGCTGCTAACTTCCCCGAAAGCTGCAAGTTAGTGTTAGCTATTAGCAGCATTTAACTGTACATAGAAGAAAAAGACAACTCTGTGCTAAAAGGCTAACGAGAGACGTCTTACCATAGACTGGACACAGTCTGAGCCGACACTAAATCCAAACTGATCAGCTAAGTTCAGCATCTTAGATCTTTTTTTGTTTGTTTGTTTACTTTTGGATCGGCCTTTTTGTGTACGCAGTGAACTGGGGGGTCAAAGGGTTGCCTTTTGACCGAGTCTTAGAGGAACACAGCGCACTATAACCATGACATTTACTTCACCAAACAACATCCAAATATGTGTTTTTATTTATCCAAAAAGGACTTTTACATCACAGCTCGTCTGCTGCTCTTCCTCACAACAAACAGAATCATTCCGGCCGTGCAGTCATGAAGTTACGTGGGGGTTACAGCTGCTGTAATAACCATAAAATGAAGTTAGCTGGTGAAGCACTTGAGAGGCTAATGCTGACATAGATATGTGCAACTTAAGCATAAAAACCTCTTATAACCCAATAAAGCCGACCCAGGGACGAACGGTCTCCTCGACTGACTGTTCTGACTGTTCTGTGTGTGAGGATCATTCCAGATTGTTCCGCAGAGTTCCAGCCTGTTCCTACAGCGAAGAGGAAAACATTGTGGAACGTTGCCGCTAATCCAGCATGACAGCTTGTCAGTTTCAAGCTCTGAGACAGAACCCAGAAAAGCTGCAAATCATCCCTCGTTCAACCCCCTCCTGCTGCTCCTCCGTGTACATCTCCTCCCCCCTCCCCCTCCTCTTCCATGTAGACTGTCTTTTTTTTGTTGTTTCAACCCTGGGCTTCATTTTGGAGGTCTATCAATCCTATCAATGACTCCCTGCATCACAAACCACACCTCTGATGTTTGCTTCCTTCTCTGCTCTGATCTGAACTCTTCTTCTGCACCTGCCTCTCAGGCAGCAGATCAGGACGCCTCATGTTGTGTGGCTCAAAGTGTGACCTCTGGAATCCATCACTGACCACACACAGTCAAGTTTCTCTTCCTCGTACACTAATTTAAATCGTTCATGGGTTTGACTGAATCTTCGTTATTCATATGTGCAGCAGACGTCTCGTTATCATTATGATAAGACGTCACTTCACTCCACGTCTTGATCAAACTCAGCCTCTCTTTGTGCTCGCTCCCGTCTCTGTTGCTAGGGAGATCTAATCAGCGTACCAGAGGTGGAGCAATGAATAATTATTACAACTGTACAACACACACACACACACACATGCAGAGAGATACACATGCACACATGTCACACAAAGCTCCCTGCACACTCTGACTCTGGTTACTCTGTCGGTATCCCAGGGTGCCTCTGATTAGCACAGCAATGCAACTTCCTGTGTGGCCTGCAGCTCACGAACGACTCGAGGATGATGTTTCTGCAGAGCAAGGTGGGGGGGGGGGGGGGGGGGCTGATAAAGAAGTGGTTTGCGTGTGCGTGAGAGTGTGTGAATGTGTGTGTGCAAGCCCCCGAGGCCTGACATGGGTTTGAGAGGCACAGCGTGGGCTCTGTCCTGCACCCCCCCCACACACACACACCACCTTCCTCCCCCAATACTCTCTCTCTCTCTCTCTCTCTCTCTCACACACACATGGAGGGAAACCCAGTCTGATTTCCTGCTATTACGCCCCATTAAAGCAGCTGTCAGTCCAAAGCCAGATGAGAGGCTGACACAGATGAGGAAATATCTCCAGAGGTTTGAAAGCAGCCCAGAGGATCTGGACTCGTAGTGGTGTTTAGCCTTGTTTAAATCTGGCCTAAACCCAGATTACAGTTTATATTTACAGAGGTAACCTTTGTACAGGCCTCAGCCCTGCAGCAAAGCTTCACTGTTACTGCCAGAGCCTCTAAATATTTTCTCCTTTTCCACTGTGACGTCCAGAGAGTCGAATATTAAGATGCAAAGCAGGAATTTTCTCTCATGACTGAACCGTACAGACACGCTCAACGATTCGAGCCACAGCCCAGACCGTCAAATCTAAGACCTTATCAAATAAGGTGTCACTCATCCTCAGGTACCGAAGCTACAACAGAAGCTCTGTTTTATATCATAAATATGTCGTTTCCAGGCTCTTGACTTTGAAAACAAACTGTTTTATCTTTTAAAAGCACCTGAAAAAAAGCAAAATGTTGAATAGCACTGAAGAAAGCAGAGGAAGATGACCCGAGGTTTAAAAAGCTACTTTAAAACATCCTTAAAGGATGTGCTTTTTATTCCATCGACCACTTTAAACACGAAGAGAAGATTATCTGCAGATTCAGAGGTCGGATTTTATCACAGCTCCTCTGAGCGATGCTAACCAGCTTCACTTCAGCCTTTTTATTTTCTTCATCATTGTTAAATTCAGCTTTCTGAAGGCTTCCCGTAAAGAACCCAAGCACTCCTGCAGCTTCTAGACTTTACCTGTGCGCAGACTCGTGGAAGGTACCCTGCAGTTTTCGCCTTAGCTCACAAGCTAACGCATAGCTAACACGTTTGTATGTTAGCTAACCTGCTGTTTGTGTTTTGAACGTTATGAAAGATGAAAGTTTTGCATTTCTGGGTAAATAAATAAATATATAAATAAATAAATAAATAAGTACTGCAAAGGCTGTGTGGAAAAAGTCAGACAAATGTCAGACTTCAGATATCTTTCCCCTGCATTTGGCTTTGGGTGAGCTAACAGGCTAACGTTGGTCGAATCAAACTGACAGCTGTGAGAGCCTGAGCGATGGTGGTGGAGCTCTTTGTTTCTGAACTTTTTGTTTGTTTTTTGTTTCTCAGCTCACAGACTCACAGAGAGCAAACATTTGACTTCAGCCTCAGAGAGCGGGCCCCGTCTACACACCGATCAGCTTCCACGAGGCTGCATGTGTGTGTGAAGTGGCTTCCACACTCAGTCACAAAAACACTCCGTTTCCAATGATCACTGCAGGGTTTTATACTGAGCACGGTTTAACCCACGATGTGACAGACACATTATCACCATCTTCTAATACTCTGACACACGATGAGTCCCCTCTGCAGGATCACAGGCGGCTCACAGTCCTGGGAGCGGAGTCGAGGGCGAGAGGGGTGAACGATGGAGAAGCATTAAACGGAGACGCGTCATGACGAGGCCGAGCAAACACAAATCTACATTCTATGAAAAAAATATCCTCACTGATTGGCAGCTGCTGGACAAGCATAAATAAACAGAGATCTCAGTCAGTGTGTGTGTGTGTGTGTGTGACCGTGTGTGTACGTTCTCTGGAGCTGTAAAAGGAGGCTATGTTTGCTGTGTGTTTTAACTAATATTGGCATGTAAATCGTATTCATGTTTTCATATTTGTGTGTATCTTTTTGTGTGTGTGTGCACATGAATGATAAAGTGTGTTTTAAGTTTGGATAAGAGTCTCATTCAGATCAGAAACACACTGA
Organism: Labroides dimidiatus; assembly: GCA_030710495.1. Taxonomy (NCBI): domain Eukaryota; kingdom Metazoa; phylum Chordata; class Actinopteri; order Labriformes; family Labridae; genus Labroides; species Labroides dimidiatus. Next base: position 28,937,814 of record CM061157.1, on the reverse strand, counting down.
CCAGGCACTCGGGGCAGTCTAATTGCTGGTCTGGAGACCTGAGGCTCAGGGGTGGAGGACGACTAATTGCTGGTGATTATAAACCTCAGAGAGGTGGCCTGGTCTCAGGTTTCTATCTGACACACACACACACACACACACACACACGAACACGAACAATGACGTGCACAAAACATGCATGTGTGTGGATACAATGTGTGCTCCACCTTCACGGCTAAACCACAAAATTTGACTAAATACTGTTGCTGGTGTGAACCCCATTTAACCTGAGTTACACACACACACACACACACACTATCAATTAAAATGAAATCAGACAACCAGGACTAACTCACACGCTGCACGTCACAGCAGACGCTGAGTTCTGCACATGAACGAGTGAATCAGAGTGAATCTCTCTCCAGCAGCAGCTTCATGCTCCTCAGAGCGTCCGCACCAAGAACTCAAGTTTCTCTCTTCAGTCCAGAAGAGTAGAAGTATAAATGTTTTGCGTTTGAGCTGGAAATAATATTGTGTATTTGTCCTTTAAAGATTAAATAGAGTCTGTGTTTAGATTAAAGGACACGTCCCCATATTTTCAAGTTTACAGGAATGATTAAGCTACGGAAGAGGATGAGGGCCACTGGAAAAAAAAAGACCAGCAATTTTTTTATTGTTATTATTCTGAGATTAAAGTCAGAACTCAGAGTTCTGACTTTAATCTCATAATAATAATAATAATAATAATAATAATAATAATAATAATAATAATAATAATAAATCTGACTGATCCTCTTTCGTATTGAGCTCACCGACATGTGGTAGGAAAATAAAGACAACATGGCCTGCAAGGACCAAATGAACTCACTTAGCTACACTTAAACCAGCCTCTGGACTGAAATGCTAAACAGAGCTTAATTAGCTAACTGTCTACAGGGAACAAGCACCATGTTGTGGTTATGAAAATATCAGCTCCAAAGTCTAACATTGTTTATAATAAAATAAATCCATAAAACATAAATATACATCAGTGCACAGAGTAAAAGCTGAATCCATCGACAGTGTCCGCCCTAGAGACCAGATCCAAAACTTCCAGAAGGTCAACACCTTTTGTTTTTCTTTTAATAAAGTCAATAATTTCCATTTTCTTTCAGAGGGAAGTTTGGAGCAGCCATAACAAACCTCTGGATCCTTCAGCTCCACACTAAACTTAAAGACTTTATTTTGTTACAGACTTTGAGTGGTTTTCAAAAGGTCTTTCAAGATCACATGAGTCGACCCGCATCCATCCACCGAGAGAGCGAGTGTGAGTGTGTGTGTGTGAGAGAGAGAGATGAGGGAGATATGGATGAGGAGAGGAGGAGGTAGAGAGTGTGTGTAGAGCATGTGGTGTTTTGAAAACATGGTCATAAACTTACCCTACCTGAAATAATCCATTTTACAGAAGATCTCTTTGTTTTTGATGTAGCAGCTGCTGTGCTGACGTAGCGACGTCCTGCAGACGGAACACTCCAGACAGCGCACGTGCCAGATCAGGTTGTTCACCTGCGGAGGGGTGACGGATATGTCATCACACACACACAAACACACACACACACACACACACACACTGATGTTAAAATCACTGCAGCGGGGACTGAAGCACGTGAGCTCCTGCTTTGAAATATATTGACGCTCACGCGCGGTGCAAAGTGAGGCCTGTTTGCGTCACGAGAGCGAAAATATATTCTGAGCTTTATGTTGTTCTAAGACAAATATTTTTTTAACATCATTTCACACGAATTAAGAGAAAATTTATTGATAGATTTTTGCTCATTTATAATCTTATTTCTACGGTTTTATGTGGGACCAAAATCTTGTAACATAAAGAGCTCATTTCGTTTCTTCTTCTAATCTATTATAAAAAAAAGTCTACAAAATAAATTAATCTAGGAACATTTCGGTATTTTAATCGGGTACTTGTGTTTATTCTTCGGTAATTTTAAGTAATCATAATTAAAGGGGAAAAAAAACATGATGTACCGGGTCTGGAAAACAGCGTGTAATCAGTAAGAAGCTGATAAAAATCACTGGAAACAGCTGGAAGGTTCACACACGGCACCGTTTTTTCACTGACAATTTTCAAAACATTTTCAAAGCCGAATGCAAAATAGTTTCATTATCTTTAAGCGTCATGAGTAACATCTTATGTAATTAAATACAACAATGAGTCCAGAAAGATTTGTTCCTTTCTGCAGTCTGTATTTTATAATAATCAATTAACTTCGAGCAATTTAAAAAAAAAAAAACTTCAGTTCAACAGCCCAGAACCGAAGCAGGTTTTTCTGTAGGAGTATTTTTTAAATCAATATGTTCGCTTTTTATCTACGTCTACATTCATTTATATATAAAAATGTAGAGGAAATTAGCTTTACAAGGGATATGAGCAAATATTTTAAAATTATAACATGTGCAGCAATTTTTCTGGATCTCATTCTTCACTACTTATATTCTTAAATAAAAACATAATGAATAAAAAAATAAATTAAAGGTTCTCCAGGTGAGTTTTTTTCCCATAAAATCGAAAAAACGAATCCAGGTAAATTCCAATAAATAATGATTAAAGTAAAGTAACAATAAATAAATTATTTTAATTTTAATTAGAAGTAATTTTTTCCTTGTTTATTTTATTTGTTTGTTAACAGTCTTCGTGTGAAATGTCTTCTTATGTTATTCGCTCTGCAGTCAGATAGTGAGCTGTTGGTCTTCGCACTTCCTGACAAACACACCCATTAACGCGCCACTGAAGACTGCTGAAGCACGCGGGCGCACGCGACAAGACAGGACGCGCGGACAGTGAGGCTGTAAAGACTGGAAACAGCACATCCTCGATGAGCCCGTGGCCTCGTGTGTTTTTACAGCGCAGCAGGAAAACAGAATTAATCGATGAATTTAGAGACAGAATCTGAATCATTCTACAGCTGTTAGCTCACAGCGGGGTCTGACTTTAGCGTTTATTACACAGCTTGTGGCTGTAGATATTTGCAGGCTTTAACTGTGCTGTTGTTTTCCTCGATATATAAAATATGATCCAAACTTTAGGCGGGTCTTTCAGTTTTTATACCAACAGGATCAGAGACGACATGTCACACATTAAAACAGCGAGCCTGGGAAAAATAAAGCGCATCAAGACGCCTCCAGAGAAATAGTTCCCGCAGACCAAGGCTGAAAGTTCGGCCTCTCACCTTCAGCAGGTATCGGTCCAGGATCTCCTGGCCGCAGCTGGCGCACACGTTCTTCCCGGTGGAGGGCACCGAGCTGGTGGTGGAGGTGGGCGAGCACACGGAGGGAGTGGACGGTGTGCTGGGGGACGATCGCGTGTCCTCCCGCTCCATGTTGGACCGCTGCGACTCTCCTTCGGAGTGAGACTGCAAGAGGACATTAGCACAGCTCAGGATCACAGAAACACAAGCAGAGAATGCGCGCGTGTCGCCATTTTCATGTGGTTAGCCTGTTTGATGCAATGCATGTGTAATGCACGAAATGTCAAAATAAACTCCAGCCCGTGTGAAGCTTCACTTTGTTCCTGCAGGGGATGATGCAGGAAGTTTAAAAGCATAAATAAGCGCTGAAGCCTTTACCATCGAGGTGTGTTTGGAGTCCACGCTGCAGCGCGAGCCTCCCGGCGTACTCTGATGCTCCGTGCAGATCACCTAGAAGACAGCGAGCAGTAAACGTCCAGTCCTTATGACTTTCCCTGTCTCATCTTCAGCTGAGAAGTCCTCGGGACACATTTGCAGACAGCTCTCTCAGGCTACTGCTTTTTAAAGTAGTCCTGACGATAAACCCCCCGGTTAAAACTGTTAAAAGGGCCCCCGCAACAAAAGGCACATTTTAATGAAGCTGTTTCAATTTGGATTGATTTTTCCCTTCCCCTTAACCCATGCCTCTCACAATAATAGTATTTTCTCCGCAATCCAGGACACAAGAGTGGAAGGGGGGAAAAACTACCTGCAATTACAAATAGCTCGAAACGCTGCGGATAAGAGGACCCGGAGTGTCAATTTCAACTGTCAATCAGCGCGAGGCAACGGGTCACCCAAAGAATTGCAAACTTGATTTTTAATGGCTGTAATTAAAATCCAATTCTTCTCAGGCGAATTGGCAAGCGCTCGAGAGGGGCTCGCGGACTGCAAATCACGCTATTCATAACAGGGAGGCGCGTGCCTCTTCACAGCGGCTGGCGCGTGCAGCTGATCTCAGTACACAAGCGGTGATTCTTGTGACATCACAGGGACACAAAACAAAACTCTCTCTCTCACACACACACACACACAAACACACACTTACACGACGCTTTTGGCTGCGAATAATCCGCGCGCGTTTGCAACAGAAAATGCATCTGCTCTGACACTCCGAAAAAAAAAATCAACACCACCTGAGTAAACTGGAATAATTTCAAATAAAGCGAAACATCGTACAAAATTAGTACAAAATTAATTTTACGTCATAACAGAAAAGTAAACACAGTTTAAGACACGCGCAGAAGGCCCGTACAGTGCGTAATTGTGCCACCTCTCCAATTCAAAGCTTTTACGCACAGCCGCTTCCAGAGTTCTGTACCTGTTTCGTGGGAATTCCCTCGGATAGAATCTTGTTGCCCTCTGAGAGAGGGGACAATACTTCATTTTTCCAGTACATGAACCCTCGCGGTCTCACAGCGTGCAGTGTTTCCAGACTCGGCGCGTGGATTCTGGAGAGGTCTCTGCGATGTTGATCAGAACTTGTAGCATCCGTACCATGTGCAGACTCGGCTGAGCAGGCTTGTTTTTGAACGCTGGCTCTCTGTGGGCGCGTTGATGTTGCAAATGACACCGGAAAAAAAAGCTGCAAAAGTTGTGAAGCTTTGCAGAGCTGAGGATTTGCTCGTTTCTCCACAGAGCCGGTTTTAAAAACAGAAGTATTTCTTCCTTTGTGCCCCCCCTCTCTTCTCCGCTTTAGGGGAAAAGTCGGACTACAGGAAGTGAATCAGGTTTAAGGGCTGGCGGTTTTTACTCCAATGCTCCGTTGGTGCGGGAGAGAATGCAAAGACAGAGAGCAGAAGACCGGAGTGACGGTGCAGAGCTGTAGTGAAAGTTTGCGAGGCTCTCTGGCCTGCCTCACAGTTAAAAAAAAGGGGGAGGGTGAACACAGAGCTTCATATGCGTGAGAAGGGTGGACACACTTTGGAACAGTTATGACAGAAACTTAGTCAAACTCTGCCGGAGTGTGTGTTTGATATCTCAGGCATTTGTAACAGCTGCCAGAAGAGAAAATACCAAATGTAAATTATAGTTATTCATATAATTACCATTTATTTGCTCCTAGAAATATACAAGTAGACCTATAGAGGCTGAAACGTGATAATTAACGGACCTGCTCGGGCACATAAATACATCTTTAGGCTGGTGAGCAGGCTTCGGTGTGTTAAGGCTCAGTTTAATCTACAAACGATGTCTCAAAATAAACAAGCAGGCCCATTAAAGAGGTTATTTATGTCTCTATTAAATTATGAACTATTATTAATTTAATTTTAAATATCGCCCCATGTTTTTCCAATATTAAGCATCTTTTTTTTTTTTTTTTAATAAAAAAGGTGTTTTTCAGTGTAAAATGAATTTACAGCACGTTGTATGAATACTGAGGGAGACGCGTTATTTGAAAGCAGCTAAAAAAAAATCACAACATTTTCCCATTTTTTTTACACACAAATGTTTGGTTTTTTTTTATGCTTTTATTTTGAAATTTTTTCGCTTAAAATAATGATTTAAAGATACGAAACCACCGCGTGAAAATGAGAGTTTTGGTTATTTATGCAAATAAAAAAAAAAAACGAGTTGATGAAGTAAAACGCTCGTGCGGACGTATTAAGCTCGTGCGGAAGTCTGATAATGAGGGGAAATAAATGTGTAAGCGTGCTCCGGTTTGGATGGACACGTCGATCGCGGATGGATCCCAAAATAAACTTGAAGTTTCCGTTTCGTCCCGAAATCAACGGGATGAAAATATCCAGTCATTTAAAAATGTGTTTGAACGAATAAAATGATTTTATTGGAAACAAACACACATTAATAAACATTAATAAAAATAAAAGCGCTCTTCTCTTCTTATGGCTGTCAGAAACACTCTGCAGGAAGTGAGCCGTTCAAACACACAAAGACATTTGAAAAAGGGCTTTCTGATGTCAAGAGGTAGGATTTGATTTATTCTGTGCACACTTTTTTTTTTTATTTAACCCCTTCCTGTATAATTTATCTCTCCATCTCCATCCCTGCTGCCACCCATGATACAGAGATTAAATATTCCTGCTTTAACTCTTGGAACCAATGGCTTTGTAAAAGAGCTTTGGTTGAAAAAAAAAAAAAAAAAAAACTGACCTCTCTGATTTTCTTTTGTCTCTCCTGCTCTGAAAACGGTAATTGCGCTCACGCTGCAGACCTGAAAAACACGCAGATCCATTAAGACAGAAAACTTCGAATCATTTTTGAGACTGAAGTTTTGAGTTTCAAAAAGATTCACAGCAACTTTTGTTAAACTGCACAAAACAGAATTTATACTGGAAAAAAAAACAAGGCAAAAAAAAAAAAAAACAGCTTGGCCTCAAAATGTGCTGGATATGATAAAAAAAATAAAAATAAAAACACAACCATCATTTTACAGAAGACTGAGATCAGATATCAGGAATGTTCCAGGAAAGTCTTCAGGGCTGTTTGGTGGATGAAGTCCTCTCAGTGAGCATCTCTGACTTCTCTCACTAATGTGATGCAAATTATTGGATCCAAATATTATGATTTGCAAAATTTGTGGACCAAGATTCTCATAAACACGATTCATGTTTTGTTTTTTTGTTTTTTTAAAGGGTCGTAACGCTGAGTCTTTAAAGAGCGGAGTCACTTCATCACACGTTTCTACACAACAACACGCTGCAGACGTGATATCGAACCGACTTTAATCAAAATAAAGAGATTGTGGCAAATGAAATATCAAAGCTCTACACACCACAAAACATCAGTGAAAAGACTGGAAGTGTATAAAAAACTGGGTTCAGGGAATAAAAGTGTCCATCAGGAGTAAACATGAGAGAGAAATACTGCAGCTTACAGTAAAGATCGCTGAGTGGTTTTTATTGTTTTATCTCCAGAATAAAAAAAGTCACATCTGTGTTCTCCTCTAAAGTCCCGAATAAAGACAGGAAAAAAAAAAACCTCTTTTTACCTGTAAATGATGTGTTCTGAAAGGGAAAATATTTATATATATATCAAAACAAAGAGAGAATCAGCATTTAGACTCCTCAGTTAAACTATTTCTCTTCTCTGCAGCTCTTCAGCTGAGCGTCGTGTGGCTTATGGACGTACGATTCACCTGCAAAACATTTCTGCCAAAAGTGAGGAAGCAGAAAGATTTATCCCACCTGTACATCTGTCAGGTTCTGAATCACTTTAACCCAAAATAACCCAAAATACACTTAATTCTCGTCCGTGATTGTTGCAGAAACCTCCACAGAGAGTCCCGTTAGTCAAGGTATCACAAACAACTCCAAAACGGTGTAATCGCAGCCAGGCAGGATGTGTATCGTCTTTAAAGTATCTGGTGTAGCGTCTGTTTGTGTGGGGGTGGGGGTTGAGGTGTGTAGGTAGAGAGAGAGGGGGGGGGGGGGGGTCTCCAGGATGATGGGTCATCTCCTAAACTTGCGGAAGGGCCTGCTCTGGTTACTGTGGTGGGATTTGGAGTACGGCTCCCAGCGCTTCCTCTCTGGTGGCTTGTTGTAAACGTACGCCGATGGGCCTGAGTAGTCATCGTCTGGATTCTCCTCCATCATCTGCAGCTTGGCCTCGATGGCGCGGATCTTTGCACTCGTACTAAAGGAGTTAAAAAAAAAAAAAAACACAGATTGAGATGTTGGTGGTGAGATTGAGGGTGAAATACTGGAGCTGGTGCTGAGAGTGTGATGGACAGAGTTTTGTTGCCAGCTGAGGAGGAAAGAAGAGGAGCTAGAAGGGTGCAGAAATTGAGATGATCTGTTGTGCTGCACGAGAAACCGAATGAAATTGCATTTGAATGGTAAAACAGGATGTGAAGGAGCATGCAGGAGAAGTAGAGAAAGTGCAGGTGAGTGAGTGAATGAGTGAGTGAAATGAGAGGTAAACCTAAAGGGGAAGAAAAGTGTTTCTATTTCCTCTCTTGTCCTGCGTGTCTCCAAAGTGTGCAGATTTTCCTGAGAGGGATCCTGAGAGCCAACACGCTGCTTTAAACGGTCCAGATAAGAGTCACATGACCGGTACCTGCTCAGCGTTTGGATGTGAAGTAGGTCAGTAAAAATATTCAACATTTGCACGCAGACTTAAACTGAACAAAGTTTTCTTCCTTTTGTACTCAAGTGAACTTTGCTGTGAAAGAGCACAGTCTACCCCAAAACCACTTCAGGGTCAGAGCTGATCAACGGAGGACTGATCCCTTTGGGTAAACACTAAACGGACCCAACCAATCCAGAAGATCTGGATCACAATCACTGTCCAGACTGCAGGAAAGAGCCAGAAGAGCCAACAGCTGATCGACTTCTGAACCAGCTGTGCTGACTCTGTTACCCCTCTTCCATCAAAAGAACCAGGTGCTGGTTTGATACTAGTTCTTAGTTGGTTCCAGTCACATTCCTCATTAGAACCAGTTTTGGATTTTCCATCAGCATGAAGCCATGTTAGAACTGGTAACTGTGTCACTGTAAAACCTCAGTATGTCACTACAGACTGTAACAGACTTGGTGGGTTGTCAGTGTTACTGTTGAGTTATTGTGTTTGAGAATTACAAGGCTCAGTGAATGCATCACCAGCGATGGGCGGCTCAGCAGACAGCATCTGTGTGTGGTTTGTGTTTTCCTGCTCAGAGTTGTGGGACCAGAGTCACACAGAGTGGAGTGTTGTTTTGTTGCCGTGGTTACGGTCAACAGTAACTGGTGTTGAGTCTTCAGATAAACCGTTAACACCAAACCTGAAGTTTGGACTGAAGAACTCCAACAAAGTAACAGACGGCTCGCTCGGCAGCTTTTCTTTTTAAAAATGGCGCCAATGGTTGGTCACGGTAACCCCGCCCCCAGCCGCTGACATAATTGGTGCTTCGCTCTGACCCAGCAAAGAGTTGGTGCTCACCAAGGCAGTAGCCTGGAACTAGCATCAGCTCTGTTGAGAAGGGGGTAAGAGAGGGATCTCAGGACTTTTCCCAGAACTTCCTCTAAAGGGTCAGGTCACTGGTTTCTGATTTTTTAACTGTGGACCATAATCAGAAGTTGATTCACACTGAAGACGGATGATTCCCCGTCTGTGTGTGTTGGTGTTTGTTGCTGACCTGAGGTGGTTTGCAGTTACAGCTCCTTCCTCTGCCACCCCGCTGCACGAAGGTTCAAGGCTTGGAGGCATCGTCTTCTCGTTACGGAAACCTTCAAACCTCTGAAGAAGAGACACATGGCCAAAACAAAGAGGACGCAAACAAACAGGAACACAGATGGACAGACAGATGAAGAGAGGGAGAAGAGAGAGAGAGAGAAGAGGGTGAAGTAACAGGTAGAAGCATCGAGGAGTGGAGGAGTGGAGGAGTGCACAGTGGGAAGGAGAGCCAGGGAGGAGAAGACGGAGAGTAAGGAGAAGAATCACACCAGTTAGACTTCTAGTCAACATCAGACTTTCTAAAAAGCCATCCCAAAAGCTTCCTCCCATAAACATCCACCAGCATCAAACTCAGGGACGGGATCTGAACGCGTCTGATCAGACAGGCTGAGGATCAACAACCAACGTCTGCACTCATTCCTTTCAAAAACCACCTTCCAAACATCTCCACCAGCCAACACTGAACTCTCCAAACCTGGGGGGAAAGAAAAAAAAAGACAAACAAAAACAAAGGTCACAAACGGTACGTGCGTGGTACTAAACACTCCGGCGTTGCAGCTGCAGCAGCTGTTTGTCAGAGCGTGATGCTGAGAAATCAGGTGGTGGACGTGGCACCGGATCAAGTTGGTTAGAAGTTACATAAATGTGCAGAAGAGCACACATGCTCTCACATAGTGTGCCAAGAGATAAATAACACGTATAGCCAAGAATAGTTTGAAAACAATGACCGCTCCACCAGCCAGGACCCTTCCCTTCCACCTATTCCTAAAGGCATGTCACTGGAATGCATATGGATCTGACCGGAGCCAATCAGACTGTTCCCAATCTTTAAACAGTGAAAGTTGTGTTCCAGTGGCTCTGGAAGTTTGGCTACATCTCTGCAATTTATGCATCAAAAACACCAAAAGCTTAATTTGGATTAAAATGATGTGTCACAGCACAGACAAGTGTTTGGTTGTTGTTTTTTTTTTCACTTACATGTCCTCTATATCCGTCTGTAGTTAACCACGACCCCGATAAACACGGCGTATATTAAAGCCATGAATCACACAACTGCTGAGCTGTTATCTGGATGGATTTAGGATGTTTGTGAAGAGTAAAGGGGAAACATTTTAATAAATCTTCATCAACTTGACTTCCTCTGCTTCAAAGCAGACTAATAAAGTCAAGATGTCCGCCTGGAAGTCAGACAGAAACTTGTACGCCAACTGTCTCTGACTCAGTAATCCCAGCATGTCACTTATGGATTGGAACCAGTGAAGAGAGACGTTCTTTAAAAAAAAAATGCTTCACTGGACTGGGAATGAGCTGGTCCCAGTGGCATTAGATCACACTGAACAACACACACAATAAAAAAACACACACTCTCCTCACTCTGTTGGTGTTTGTGTTGTATTAGCTGAGTCTGTCCATGATCTTATAATTGGATCAAGTTGCTATACACTAGGGCTGCAACTAACGATTATTTTCATAATCCATTAATCTTTTGATTTTTCTCTCCATTAATCGAGTAGTTGTTCGGTCCATAAAATTTCAGAAAATGGTGAAAAATGTCAACGTTTTTTTTTGGATTCCAAGATGACATCATCAGATGTAACTTGCTAAATATTGCAAAGGTCTGTACTCATGGTGGGTTAAGATGAGATAAGACTTCTTATCTTGTCTTGATGTTGGGTTTCTGTTTATAAAACTTTATTATCATTTACAGGTCCAGACCTGTTAACGCTTGGAAAGCATCTTGAGATAACGTTTGTTATGAATTGGCGCTATATAAATAAAGATTGATTGATTGATTGATTGAAATGTCTGGTTTGCAAACCAAAGATATTCAGGAGTGCCACAGAGAAGCAAAGAAAGAAGAAAATATTCACATTTATGAAGCTGAAATTAGAGAATTTGGACTTTTTTTCTAAAATAATTACCTGAATGACTTCATCCATTATCAAAATAGTTGACGATTAATTTAGTAATCGATTAATAATCGATTATTCGATTAATTGTTGCGGCTCTACTATACACATAATATATCATGTATATACAATGTTCTTATTTCATATATCAGCCACTATATCCAATATCACGTTTTAAGCCCCCAATATTAGTATTGTACGGTGGCCCTGAGAGCTCAAAGCACTTCAAAAAAAAAAAGAAATAAAGAAAATACCTCCATCAATTTGACAACATATGCACAGCATTTAAAAACAACACACGCTGCAAAAACCAGTGAGTGATGACACTCAACTGTGAAACAGGTGTCGTTGGTGGCTGCCATGACACTTATCATCTGACTGAGCTTCTTAGGAGGACGGCATCCTTTCTGAGTTTTATGGGATGAATTTTTGTTCATTGAACATCCACTGATAAAACATTTAAGACGAATAAAAAGCGCTAACGTCGCACAGTTTCTCTTGTCCCTCAGTAGAAAATCAAAAATAAAGTCACAGAATGTGCCGGATCAATTTGTCTGATACATTCATTCCTCACTTGGATGAAAAAACCACTAAAAGGTTGCTTTGTTGCATTAGCACGACAGCAGGCTGATGTTCAAATGTTCTTGGAAAAATAAAAGAAATTCGGGTGGGGTTGTAGTTTTTCCACTTTCTCAAACAAAGAACGACAAAAATCCAAAACAGAGCCGGTCATCTGCTACCAGCTCCTCAAAGTTTACATGTGAGAGAAAATCACTTTTTCCAGCCCGATGAAAAACAGACGAAGAGAGACGTGGAGTAAAGCTCTCTGTTTTATTAGCACACCAGACCTGAATGAGAAGAAGAAATGATAAGAGGTGGGACATGGTCAGAAACATCATGGAGCAGCTTTAACCCTCCACTTTAAGCCAAATATCTCCACTTCCTATATTTCAGAATTAAAGACGCTAATTTAGCTTCAATGTGCTCTGCAGGTGGAGGAACATAAATGTGACACATCTGTGCCAAACAAAGCAGCTCTCTGACAGGAAGTCGAATGCAGGGAATTTTCAGTGTTTTGCTGACACTTGTATTCATGAGGCTTTAGAGAAGTAGAGGCGGCCCGGCCAGTTCTAAGGCTGATTAATGACATTTGAGAATGGATGGATGCTCCACATTTACTTTTCTAAATTATAACCTTTTTGTTTTCATCCTACTTGACCCCACATCAAACAGAATAAACAGTAAAACAGTTACTGACTCATGCTAAGAATAAATCTGTCATGATGTGTTAAATAATGACCCGAATCATCCAGTCCACCAAACATGAGTCAACGGCAGAACAAGCTGTTTGACGCTGGCAGAGATTTGAACCTTCATCCTGAGCTCTGCTGCTCATCCCACAGATACACACTCCTTAAACACGTGGCTCCATTTAAAGGGACATAAACAGGTTCTACAACCGTATAAGATTTATTACCAAGAAGCTTTGTTACCAAGAAGTTGTTGTTAGCTTTGTTTTTATGGCTTCTGTCCTAAATATCAGGAATGTTCTGGAATCTATCGCTCGATGTATTTTTCATAATTTAATTAAAAATCCATTTTAAGCATGTTGCAGACTGAACTGACCAGAACATCTACCTCTTTAACCAGAACCTGACCGATTAATCAACGGGGCTGAATAATCAGCAGGGCCGATTATAACGCATCACCGATTAATCGACATCAGCCGATATGTAACCGATGCACTCGCTGGTTTGTTGTGCTGAGATTCTGTGGCTCCGTCTCCGGTCATTTTAAAAATAAGAATTTATAAACTGTGTAAAATTTCTTTGCGAGAAATTTTCTCAGATTTGTGCAGCTGTTAATTCCCATGTCCATCATCATCTAACATCAGACTGTTATACAGACTAGAGTGGTCTTTGTGTTCATGTAGTATATCTGTGTATATCAATGTTCTTGTTTCATATATCGATATGATATAATGATTATCAGCCAATATATTGAATATAATCTTTTTTAACCCCCAATATTAGCATCAGCCCCAAAAACCCGTACTGGTCAGGCTCTAACTTCAACCTACTGACTCCAACCTTAAAGAGCAGCAGAGTAACACATGGTAAAAACAATCAGCTGGTGGATCAATAACTCTGAATAAACGCCATCAAAAATCAAAATGAGCTGAGATCACTGAGGAGAGTTGGGGAAGGGCTGCAGGACGTGTTTACAGACAGTGAAGCACTTCAAACCTGTTTGTTACGGAGTCAATAAGCAGAGCTCTGATTGGTCAGGATGGAGGGTCCACACAAGTTTGATGGAACCTGTGTGCAGATTTATCCCACAACGTGTTGCCTCAGAGGCGGCAGCGTTGACCTTGACCTCGCTCCCCTACGTATGAGTGTGTATGCATGTGTGTGTGTGTGTAGGGTGTGATTCATCTCTATACAGGATATCCTCTCACCCGATGCCAGCAGGCTGTCTATTGTTAAGAGACGAGCAGCGGTTTGCTGGGATTTGACTGCTCTCTGTGAACGGACTCCTGCAGGAGCCGTCAGGGCGGCTCAGATTCTTCAGTGTAATGAAATGAAAGTGAGGCCGACACTTACCCTCACCTGTGCGTGCGCCCAACGCACAACCAGCTTCTTGGACAGGGCTAGCTTTCCGTTTAAACACTGGATGGCTCGTTCTGCCTCCTGCAGAGTGACACACACACACACACACACACACACACACACACACACACACACACACACACAGAGAAAAAGAGGAAATGATACGTTACAATGATGATTAAAAATCAGTCTTCATGATTTCCACCCGGTCATTAAATAATTAGTCTTTGAGAACGAAAGAAGGCAAAAACAATAATAGATGATGACGACAGCGCGCCTCTCTGCCTTCAGATTAACCATGAAACCTGTGTGTGAGAGAGAGAGTGTGTGTGTGTGTGTGTGTGTTTGAGTTTGTCTACTCAAATGAAAAAGCAGCTTTGGTGCTAAATGATATTAATGAAGCACTTTTTCTTCACTTGTGTGTGTGTGTGTGTGTGTGTGTGTGTGTGCGTGCGTCCGTGTGTCTAAATGTGGAAGATAAACACACACTTCCTCTGTATAATCCTTCTGGGAGGGCTTCATATCCCACTGATGGACACTAGCTGTGAAACGAGATGCTTATCACGATCCCCTCAGGCTCCGTCCAAAACAAACAAACTGAACCTGTGAGGCTGAGCAGCTCCACACAGGCAGGTTCTCCCTACTGAGGATGACTGACAGAGATTACCTGAGCCAGACAGCTCTGTGGAGGAAACACACTCCCCTTCATAAAACACAACATGTCAGTATGTTAAACTTTCAGAGGAAATTTAGAATTTTTTTTAAGGCCGGTGCTGAGTCTGATATTTGGCAGAAAAAAAACAAAACAATCTGGTAACCGATTAATCGGCCGATTCATTTTAAAAATATATAATAAATAAAATAACTGATTTTTTGGGTCCCTCAATGCTGACAAAAACAAAGATATGAATGACAGGCAGAACATTTCACTGTTTTACAACACTTTCTCCTTTAGTATCTGTTTAACTTTACAACAGAGAGAAATTTTCAGTAAAGAAATAAAAAAGGCCGATAATCTGCCGATAATCTGCCGATAATCTGCCGATAATCTGCCGATAATCTGACGATTAAATCGGCCAGCCGTGATATCGGTCAGGCCCAATTTTTTTTTAAATATATTTTTTTGGGCTTTTATGCCTTTATTTTGAAAGGACAGGACAGTGGATAGAGGAGGAAACAGGGTGAGAGTGGGGAGTGACATGCGGGAAAGTAGCCACAGGTCAGACTTGACGCGTACATGGAGCGCCATCTTTTTTGGTTAAATGCACAGGATCAAATCAGTAAAGACTACAGGCATCACATTATGATGATATGACATCACAGATGTACTTTTGTAGATAACACTGAGCATCAATTAAAGCTCACAGATAAATTCAGGAGTCATTAAAGGTTGTAGTTCTGCTGTGTTTGGATCTCTTTCAGTATTTTTCACCACTGCACTCTGGTTCAGGTATCTTCATCATGATGCACAGCTCACCCCGGTGTGTTCTGGAAACGGAGCAGCAGCTAATGATGATCGTACCGACACGGGATGATTTTCTTTCAGACGTGACATCTGAATTGTTGGAGGCGTTATTGTTTTGAAAACAGCTGTTTGTTATGGACTTAAAAAACAAGGTATGAAAAGTCTTACCAAAGGTATTCTGATCATGTGTTCGCTGTGTTCACTTTATAAGACTCAGACTTTATGAATAAATTAACTGTAATCATCCCGACATGATGGAAGCTTTATTTCACGCTTACCTCTCTGGTGTTGAAGTTAACGAAGCAGTAGCCTCGTGGTTGTCCCTCCAAAGGCCCAGATTTATGAAACAAGAAATCAAACTGCTTCACGTTTCCAAACTTCTCCAGCAACTTCACCAGGTGATACCTGCAGAGAGAGAGGGGCCAGGTCAACGAGGCACAAGGTCAGACTTGAAGAGACGAGACGACCACAAAGAGAGACCGTATTACTCCTGTTTTAGCGCCTCGTTTCTGAGCGTAATCCTCAAAATGTTGTTTTCATTCTTTTTCAGGCGCAGTCACAGGAAAGATGTTCCATCTTTTATCTTTTATTTTTTTTACCTTTTAAACCTTTTTTAAACCTGGTGGTGGTTTTTAACCTTTTTATACCGTTTGATTTTCTTCTGTCTCTTTTGTGGTTTTAATCTTCTCTTCCTCACATTTTTCTTTTATTTCTTTTGTTGTTCTTTTTTTTTTTTCCAAAGCACTTTAAACAAGAACTTTAGAGTTTATGATGATTATAATCAGATGAAAGAAGTGGTCAGCTGGTAAAACTGAAAAACGTAAATTGGTGTAACTGATGTTTCTCATTGGAAAAGCCCACACTGCACAAAAGAGTTCATCTGAATCTGTTTTTATCAGTTTACTACACTGTAAAAAATGACATTTAAAATGATTTTATTGCTCCATTCATTGATGTCTATGACACACTGACTCACTCAGTACAACAAAACCCATGTTATCAAGATTAGAAATGAAATATCTGGAATATAATTTGAGATGAAATTTCATAATAAATAACTTATTTCATCAGCACACTGTCATGGAGAAACTCCACTCTGGAGGCCGTTTCAAAAATATTACGCTTTAGCTCGAATAAAACAGTTTCAGTGTAAACGAGAGGCTGAAATGCAACAATCCCTTTGTGTTCATCCTAAAACCGTTGTTGTGTAAACGGGGCCTTAATGCTTACCAACATGTTTTGTTGGTAATGGTTCCACCATTCAACAGTTTAATGGGACTGATTCTTCAACTGGTTTAAAATGGTAGAAATGTTATAAAATACTGGAGCTGCAACAATTAATCAAATAATCGATTATTAATTGATTACTCAATTAATCGTCAACTATTTTGATAATCGATTAAGTCATTTAGGTAATTATTTTAGAAAAAAAGTCCAAATTCTCTAATTTCAGCTTCATAAATGTGAATATTTTCTTATTTCTTTGCTTCTTTATGGCACTCCTGAATATCTATCTGGTTTGCAAACCAGACGTTTGATGATGTCATCTTGGAATCTAATAAAAACTTTGACATTTTTCACCATTTTCTGAAATTTTATGGACCAAACAACCACTCGATTAATGGAGAGAAAAATCGAAAGATTAATCGATTATGAAAATAATCGTTAGTTGCAGCCCTATCTGACACCAACAGAAATGACAACTACACATTTAAACAAACATCAAACATGTCATTTTGAACAAGTTTAAAGCAGATTTTTGATACCAACCCTTATTTGTCACTGTCTCATTAATAATTAAGACAGAGATGTGCTCAGACACTGAACACGGGCTTTTGTTGTGCTTCGTAAATATGAAAACGAATGATTCCGTCTCACGGACAAACTGCTGAACGATTTGCACACTTTTAATGATAAAACTATTTTAAAAAGTACAGGAAAGGTACAGGAAGTCTTTCCTTCCACAAGCAACAACTCTGTATAACAGCCACCTCTGACTGAGATCCAGAACTTCATACTGTTTTTACTTTTTAGTAAAAAAAAGACATAAAAGACATAGTAACTGTCACCTATCACCTCTGAAGTTTGTTGCTGCTTTTACTTATTTATTTATCTAGTGTTCCAAAACAAACCACATCTTTTACACATTCTGTTGTAGTTATTGTATATATATTTTTTGTATTTTCTTCATATTGTCATTTTAAATTGTACAGTGATTTTATATTTTTTATATTTTATATTCTGTTTGCTGCTGCTACAAAAGAATTTCCCAGCTTGGGACAAATAAAGTACCAATCTTATCTTATCTTATCTTATCTTATCTTATCTTATCTTATCTTATAGAACCTGAAATGAAGAAATATTTCATCTTTGATTGAAAATTAACAAAATTAACTCATAAATTGACTCCATAAACGATATATGATCAATCTGCCACATACATGGATTCATGGGTTCATTTGTAATTCTTCTTTTTTGTGACTTGTGGAACTACAGGAAACACAGACGGGACTAAAACGTGATGAGAAGATGTTTTTCAAATGTTTTAGAATACCTTCAAACCAGATCTGTTGTCACTTTGCACAAACACGACAGATTTTCATACATTACTCAGTCAAACCGATTTACAGTCTGTGAATCCGTCATGTGTGCTAATGAGAAGCACAGCTCTCTCTCCCTGACACCTTTTTAGCAGCGGGCCAGCTGCCATAGCAGCGCGGAGACAGTAAATCTCTCTCTGAGACAATGCTGAGGATACAGTAGCAGGACAATGAGGGAATAAAAAAGAGGAAGCCTCAAATCCCCCCTGAGCACCGCGCTCTGCACAAACAACATCCACTCACTGTGCAGAGCTGCCTGGGACTGCTGGACTCCATGCAAACATAGATATGTGCTCATTACTGAGCTATGCAGCGCTGGGAGGACTTGTGGGTGTGTGTGGAACTGACCACTGACAGCTATGGGAAAAATACTTCTGTGACAGCCTGGAACAAGTAAAGGGTCACCTGTAGACTGTACTCAGTCCCATGTTCCTGTACTCAGGTGATGGTTTAGTATGCATGCTAAGCATGCTAAGCATGCTAAGCAGCAGGTGTGAGTTACCTTAATCTTACCTGAACTTATTTCAGTTTTATATTGAATTGAACTGAATTTTCTGGGCCCTGCATTTGATTGTCTGCAACTAAAAACTATTTCCACCATTAGTTACCCAGTGCAGCCGAACCTTACGCCAACTCTTCTGTCCCAGCTAGCTTAGCTTAGCTTAGCTTAGCAGATGGATAACAGTTTCCCATGAAAACTCTGATTCAGGATTTTCTTCTTGAAGTTTGACTGAAGAAGCTGTAAAACTGAACACACAAAGAAATGAACATCACTCTCTGACAAGAGATTCATATTCAACACATTCAACATGTTAAACATCTGCTAATGGAGCAAAAACCACAGAGAAGACACAGCGCTAGCTCCATGCTAACGTATATGGGAAATTGCATTGATATGCTAGCGGTTAGCATACATGGATCTAACTTTGTTTTTCAAACAGAATTTCATCTCTCATCACAGAAACATATCACAGTTACTCTTTGTAAACAACACTGAAAACTACGGCAAGCTCAAGGTTCCAAACAACTCAAAGCATTGCTGTAACCACTTCCTGACACTAGATGGCCTACTTCAGTCAATAACACATAACAAAACAACACATCCAGGTCACATGACCTGAGATTTTTACTGATGTTGATTTGTTTACGTCCAGAGATATCCAGATCCACTGACCAGCTTCAGATTCATTTACTGATAAACTCAATAAAATGTTGTTGAGACTGAAAACCTGTGAAGACGACTTTCAGTTCACTCATCCCTAGTTGTCAATAACTGAATCTTGGGTCTTCTGAAGGTGGCAGATTATGGTTCAGGCTGCAGATTATGTAACTTATCAGTGGGACTAAAGCACTGAGTGCATTGATCCTCTTCATTAGAGCAGAAGCATCTTTAGTTTCATTCAAACAAATTTAAAAAAATGTGTAAAAACATGAACAATGACTCTGTTCCATTTCATTGCTCTGATGAGCGTTCCTGCACCAAACTTGGTCCCTGCAGCAACCAGAATTCAGCCATCAGTGTTTTTCTTGATCAATGCCTAAAGCAGAAAACAAAACATATTAAAGAATAAATCCAAAAGGAATCAACACACACCTTCCTGTGTGTTTCTTTCAGTTTTTCTTTGTGTGAATGTTCAGGCCTCACTCTGACCCTGTTTTTTTTTTTTTTAAACTGTTCAACAGGAATCAATACTTCAGACTTTATTGTTTGGGAGCTTGTTATTTTTAATCCTGTTGTGTTTGTGCATGTGTGTGTGTCACATCATAAATTTATGTGTATAAATGGGACTCAGTGGGGGATAAGGAGGGTGAAGTGTGTGTGTGTGTTAGAAACAGGTTGTACTTTTGTCTCTCACCGTTGTATGACTCCCTGGAGGGCTTTAGGCCAAAGAGAATTTCTGCTTTTCCCAGACAACACCCTGAAAATACCCAAGTGACAGATGCTCCTCTAAGCCAGGCTCACCTACCACAAAACAACATCCATGGGAGGAAAATCAAACTTATTCCACTCACTGCATTCTGTCATCAACAGGCCGTACTTCAAATAAATGCACACTTCACGCTCGCGTATGTGTACGAGTACGAATGTTAGATATTAGATGGCTGACACTCTAAGAACGTTTTTGGATGCTGGCGAGCTGAACCACAATGGCTCGCTCCTCCTGGGGGCTGTAAAAAACACCGGAGGAAGAGGAGGAGAAGAGGAGGAGGGAGGAAAGGGAGGGGAAGGTGGGTAGAGGGGGAGTAAAGTTCGGAGAGGGGATGTCAGCGGGAGGGTGAAAGGTGGAGAAGCCAAAAGAAGATGCAGAGGTGAGGAGCCAGGTAGGAGAGATACAAACCCGAGGAAGAGCAGGAGGGGGAGGAAGGAAAAGGGATGTGAGTCTCGTCCAGAAAAAGATAAGACGAGCAGTCGGTTCCAAAAAAGAGCAGGTCAGAGGGAAAACTAAAGAAAGAAGGAGGGAGTGGGTTCGGTTTTAATGATTTCATAAAACAGCCTGCAGAGATCTTTGGGTTTAAGGTGGTGAACAAATCCTGACAGTTTCCAGGTACGCAGCTTAGAATGCACAAAGACCAGAGAGGCAGCAAAGACAGAGAGAGAGAGAGAGAGAGAGAGACGGGGTGATGGATTACCTCTAATGAGAAATTCCCTTTCTGAAAAGCTGAAAGCACAAAAACAGAAAAAGGTGGTGAAAGCTCCAGTTTCACCTGTAGAGCCTCTGTTTTCTGCACAGAGAGGAGGAAAGACGCAGGAGCCTGATGAGATATAACACATAAAATACTTCTTCTAAGATGATGATCTGAACAGTGATTGTTATTTTAATTTACTCAAAGTGTTTTCTTTCATCTCTGCGTGGAGAGGAAAGGACAGAGCTGCCACACGCACAGAAAGAGAAGGAACAGTAAGAGTTTACAAAACTGCATACTTGGAATCAACTTCTTCCAGTGTTTGTTAACAAGAATGACTTTTACAGGAACGGGTCATACTTTTTTGGAACTTGAGATAACTCAGAATCTTAACTACAAACAAACGTGCTGAAATTCTTTTTTTTTAAGCCAGAGGTTTGTTACACAGAAGGAAAGCAGGACGATTTATTTCTAACAGTCAAAACAGTCGGAGATTTCCCTCTGACCAAAAGAGGACAACCGGACCTTTTCAAAGTTCTCTCATTGGCTATGAAGCCAAATGTGCTGCTCAGTGCTCTGAGCTTTCAGTTACAGCACATAAAGAGTGGAATTTAAGACGCCTGTCTGACTGCATGAAGCACTCTCAGCACATTATGAGGCCAGCTGAACATGGGAAAAGTTTCCCATCTACACATTCAGAGGGGGAAACGCAACAGATATAGAATATTACAGATTAGTAGGATTCCAAAGGGCTGGAAAATTTCAGGAATATTAGAAACTTTCAGGGTTTTCTTGCCGTCAACTTACTTGGATTTTTCTTAAAATTCCTCATAAAATTTGTCTTTGAAATTTTGGAAATTTGGAAATGTGTGGTTGCAAAATTTTAAAAGATGGAACTTTTCTTTGGGAATTTTTGGAAGTTAACAGGAATTCATGATAATTTTCTGGAATTTTTTTTTTAGGTATTTTTATTAACTGCTTCTACCTTGTCATATTCATGTATAAATATTTGACATTTTGTTTTGTTTTAAGCAGACGTGCATGCAAACATAATGCAATATTTTCAAATCAAGTTAGTAACAAGAGGTAAAAAAAGACAAAATTTTCAAAATTTCAAAGATAAAATTTTCAAAATTTCAAAGACAAAAGTTTCAAAATTTCAAAGACATAATTTTCAAAATTTCAAAGACAAAATTTTCAAAATTTCAAAGACAAAATTACCCGAGGATTTTTAGAAAAATATGTTTACGCTGATTGCAACAAAACCCGGAAAATTTCCCATATTCCTGAACTAAAATTCCCATTGATATTTTTTTTCTCTCTAAATTCACTGGAAATTTTCCTCCCATTTGCAACCCTACTCATCAACAAAGACGAGTCGATATTAGTTTACTTCTTCTCTAAACTGACACAAGTTAGTCTGGCGGTAGCTGATAGCTAGCTTGAGCTTCATTCGACTGAATCAATATGGCGTTAAAACAGCCATTATAAACCCTGTTCTGTGTGAAATGTAAAATTCAGACATTCTAAGAGGGAAAGCACTTATTGTTTGTAAGCTTAGAGTGTTTCTTTATTACTTCAGGAGAAAAATGTGGACTTTAATGATGCATTCTTATCATGACTGCTCACGCTGTGAATATGATGAAATTGTGATTTCTTGTGCAAAATGAAAGAAAACTTCTCAAAAGAAGCTACTTTACACTGTAAAAAAAACAGCATATTGTTATGTTGAGTTAACTACTTGGCCATTACCTTGTTGCGTAAAATTTCACTTTTATGTTAATTTCTGAAATAAGTGTTGTGGTCTTGTGTAGCTGCGCGTCATGGTCCTGGATCGGCTAACCAGGACAAACAGAGGAGCAGAGGGAGCAACTCCGTATGCTACACAGGAGCTAATTAATCTTCCCAATCAGCACCAGGGGCCATGGGCATTTCTCCTGTTTTTCCCTCCATGCTGTGAGGTGGTGGGCTATTTCAGGAGAGGTAGAGCAGAGCAGAGAGAGGGGAAGGAAACGCCTGTCTAGACGCCCACCAGAGCTGTGGCCCATACATTCTCCAGCAGCCCCCACAGGCACAAAAACACACCCCTCAAGCCCCCAAAACAGCACCTTCTCTCCATCACAATGAATGCAGGAGGGCTGCTTTCAGCATTAAAGTCTGGAGCTCTGTGCAGATGCAACAAAGGAGGATGTTTGCATGCACCTATGACGGTGTTTAAAGTGAGACAAACTCATAATATACACAGACACCTCTGTGTGTTGAAGCTTGCACCACTACCAGCGGCAAACTAAACATACTGTGCACTTTAACATTCACACACACACACACACACACACACACAATCAGATCTGGGTTGACACAGAGAAAGTAAACAGGGCAGGTGAGTGAGGAATGATGGCTGCTCCTTAGCACAGCAGGTCTCCATGCCTCGCTGCCTCTCTTTCACACACCCAGCCCTGTCTGCTCAGTCTCAGCCTGCGACACACACACACACACACACGCAATGCACACAGTTCATCAATCATATGTGCATGCACAATGCACTGCCTCTCTATGAGGCACAGCCAGGCAAGTGAAAAAGCAATGTGTCATGTTCACAGCATGGTACAGATGCTAGCTTCTGTTGCTGCGTATAGTCAAGGTTAGCATGGCTTCCAGTTCACATACAAAGAGTGAACATGTTCAGCCTGTAGACACAGAACTCTTTCAAATATGTAAACACCGGATTTGTCCTACTCACTCTGTGATTTTGGGATCGATGTTGCCTATCCATAACCTGTTCCCATCGTGGGCCACACTCTCTGAAATGATGGAGGCATTTTCCACTGTCCCTGCAGCAGACGACATGTGTACTCTGTGGGAGATGACAGGATTACAAAGAGAGGGCAGAGATTAGCCATCATTTTCCCATCTGACGAAACACTTGGTAGCTTCTGAGGAAAACAAATGTCGACATAAAACGCAGAGAGCAAACTGTAGATTGGAAGACTTCATTACTGATTTACAGAGACTACTGTCCTCCTGCATGTTCTCACCTGATTTTTTCTTTTTTTTTTGACACAGTTTAGTAAGACTGAAAAGTAACAGGGAGATTAGTTTTCTATAACATGTTTATCACTGAGGTGAAGTGAGTGCTGTTGTTTTATAGAAAGTCCCCTCCCCTCTATGTGTGATTTTGTTAACTGCCCCGTCATATTTAGCTTCTGTTTTATCTACTTCTTCCTTTGACTCTAAATATCTTATTTTAACTGTTTCAAAATGCCATCTTACAATCCATAAATATATTTTGTGCGTTCACTTTGCTCCTTGTCATTGAGGTCTTGTGTGGGGCACGCTAAACTGCCTGGCAACTCAGGATGCACCAATCCAACCAATACAGACTCAGAAGGTATGATTGAATACCAGTGACAGAGGGCCAGTCCATGTACGCTGGATTCATTCAAATCAGCTCTAAACTCCTCTGTGTTTACAACAACCCTGAACATGTATTACGTCATCAGCACCAGTGGGTCTGTGTATATTGTCTAAGCAGAGCAATGAAGGAAGGTAACTTCATGGCCTCAGCACTGAGGAGGTATTTCAAACTTGTTTCAACATCAACTTTCAATGTGTGCATGTTTAATTCCTCACTTATCTACTGCTGAGGTTTACAATTAAACTGTGATTCCTGCAAGTACTGAAGATTTCCTCACCACACATTTACACATTAATTATCCTCTAAAACAACAATACAGTCAGTTTAGATGTAATTTAATTTCATTTATTTTTACAGTCGAAAAAGCTGTAAGTTGACCATACAAAGCTCCCAGTTTCATCCTTATATTAAAAAATAGAGCTTATTGAATCAATACTGGTATCAGATCTGATCAAGATTGGTCAATGCTGTTGATATCAGGACTTAAAACGTTGGATCTTTACTTGCAACTTAGTTCCAACCCTGATAAAATTTAACAAAACCATTCAGTAGTTAACTTAAAATGATGTAGTTTAGCTTATTCACCCTCGACAACTCAATTATCAAAAAGCACAATGAATATAAAGGCAGAATTTAAAGAAAAGGTTTTGTTCTAAGTGCTATTCATATCAGAATGAAATAGAAAATCAGGTCTGCAACTAACAATTATTTTCAAAATCGATTAATCAGTTATTCTCTTAATTAATCGTGTAGTTGTTAGGTCCATATAATATGCAGAAAGTAGTAAAATGTCAATGTTTCTCAGAGTCCAATATGACCTCATAAATTGTCTTGTTTTGTCTACAAACCAAAGATATTCAGGATTGTCAAAGAGGAGCCAAAAAAATCACATTTATGAGGCTGAAAACAGAGAATTTAGACTTATTTTTCTTAAATACTTACTCAAACTGATTAATCGATTATCAAAATAGTTGACAATTACTTTAGTTATCCATTATTAAGGTAGTAATAGATTAATAATTGATTATTCTTATGGTAGCAAGGTAAAAACAGTCCGCAATGAAATAACATAATACACAGTTGTAATGAAAATATTAAATCAGGCACAGCATAATAACAAAATAAGTGCAATCAACAGTGTGAACAGTGCAATATTTTCTCTTATTCCACTTTTAATGTTGTTTTAACTGAGTTCAATTGCAATTACACTGCTCGGAATAGATTGAAAAGCTGTACCTAAAACATTTCAAGAAGCAGTCTTTGTGGCATGAGCACGCAATCCAGTAAACACTTCTCTTTTTTTAAATAACAGCCTAAATGTTTACTTATCCAACAATAATTTTGAACAACGCAAAGACATTATACTGGGTGTACATCTTGACATCAAAGTGTCACACAATCAGGAACAGTGGTCTCTGTTAACGCTTGTTTTCGTATAGCTAACGTTAGCTTAGTTGGTTTACTCATTGGCTCAATGATCTCGCGTTGATATATATTTTTTTACATGTATCGACTGCGTTTAAGTGGAAATACCCTCAGTTATACAGCATGGTTAAAACACAAGTAAAGCTTAACATAAGCTCAGTGCACCGTCCAAAGCGGTCCAAAGGATGTATACTTCATTTAGCATTTCTAGCCGTTAGCTAGCACTGATGTTATCACTCTACCTTCAATCTGTCAAACTTCCTCTTTAATGGCAGATGACTTCTTCGACCTCGTATCGCATGGATCCCACTTCGGGATGATTCAGATGCGTCAGAACATAATATGTTCATACATTTCAATCTTAACTCACGAAAAACGGACAGATGTAGCGAGCTAACAGGCTAACAGGATGCCTTCTAACTGTCCAACAACAAAGGCGCTGAATGATGATGTAATATGTTTAACTTCCTGCGACGTAAGGAGAAGGCGTTCGGTTTATTGTTTGACGTCGTCCGTGTGCACTCTTTTGGCTGACCAGTAGTGTAACCCCGCCCATTCGGTATGCCCTGGGTAACATTTCAAATACATAACTTGATCGTCACATCGGCGCGTTATGATGAGGAAACAGACTGTGGCTTTTCCAAGCTAACGTGCTTCTGTGAACTCAAGAGTAAGTATGTTATGTAGCATTATACCCCATGTAACTGTGTTTTTTAACTCAGGCTTCCGTTATCGTCAGGGTTATTGTTAAGCATCGTCGTCGCGTATATGGTGGTTTTATTTGTATGGGCAGGAGAGGGCGAAGAAGTGCTTGTGTGTGTTCACATACCGACCTTCACACCTCTGCACTTAACACTGAGTTACTAAAAAATGAAAAATACAACATGACAAGAACTGACTGATTGCTCCTGCTTACTCGAGTTTTATTTTGAAAATTCAGCCCAGAATAATCAGGTTGCGTTGGCTGAATTTTCATAATAAAAGTATAAGCAATAAAAAAACAAACCTTATAGTTAAACATTTACTAAGTATTTGTTATGTCATATTTTAGAGTCAAATTCAAGCCAAATGTGTACTTAAATGTGCTTTATACATCTAAAAAGTCCAGTCTCACAGAAATGTTATAAGGGTTATTTTGAACAAATTGTAAGGATAAACATATTACAATTAAGAAATTAGCTTACATTCAAAGTTTGTTCATAAACAATTTCAATTCTTCACAGTACTTACTTTAAAGCTGATTTTTTTTTGTCTGTATTGCTGTGATTCTACAGTTGAAAGATGTCAAGTAACCCTTATTGAATGCTTTAAAATATAAACACTCCTTGAAAATATTTTTTGTTACACTTAAACATTATTTACAACATCTTATCAGTTTAAAATGTAAACACTCATATTAAAATCAAGACAAAGCTCATGTCATTTCTCTTACCACAAACTTTTTGAGGTCATCTGTCTATCAGTTTGATGCTGGTCATAACCTCCTTAAGTGATGTCACACCTTTTTGTTTCCATGTGGTTTTGGTCGACGTCTTTCAAAGTGAGGTCTCTGCATTGACTTCTTTTGGTTTTGCCTTTAAAAGCAGAAACGCTGGGCTGTTTCCTGAAGCTGTGGACAGTGACAGCAGTATGAGCTGAGGCTAAATAGAGCTGAGAGCCGCTTCTGATTAGATATCACCTAGTTCATCAAAATACACCTGAGAGCTTTGGGAAGGTATGAATTCATACTTTAATGTGGATCTAGTCTGAACAGCTTGTTTGACCAGGCAGGAGATGATCAGATACAGTGCTGCATTATTTCTGCTCCAACTGTAAATGTGCAGAGAGACCATGCGGGCTCACCAGCTGGTTTTTGAAGGAGAAGAGGTGTGTCTACAGCTGCTGCAGTGTGTGTGTGTGTGAAATCCACAGGATGTGAGGCTACAGTATCCTGCTGAACACCTGTGCTTCACTTTTTCTGCTTGGCTTCAGCTGTAAAGAGATCCATCAGCATCCCACATCTGAGCGTGCCTGCTCTGCCACACTGCACTGTATCATATCAGCTTGTCAGGAAACCTGCCAGCCGTGGATGAATGTTGTGGGTTTGTATGTTGGGTGGTGGTGCAACGCGTAGCCAAAATATAGCCTTTGAAACGTGTGAGGATTTTGGTTAACTGCATGGACAGTGTTGATTATCACCAGACATGGACTTATGATGGGGTGCAGCACCAATGAGTACAATGAAATCAGAAATGTTCCTGTGATTTTTGGGCTATCAGTGACCTGAAGAAAGCTTCACGATCCGCCTGCATCAAAAAAAGATATGATGGATTATTCAAGTATTGACGTTATTTCTTCAAAAAAAAACTCTGAAATGTGTCAAGACTGAGCAGGAACAGCTAAATAAGCTAAGTTAATACTTAAGAAAAATATTTTATATACATATATTTTTTATGCTGTACGTTTTTTAACCCACACAGCCCAGGCTTTGAATAAATATAAATTCACTTTATGATGGAGTAAATGCATTCAAAGGCTGCTATCTGTGTGCAGATTAATGTAGAAGTTTACTTCTATCTCATTTTGTTAAAAAGTTTAAGATGTGGAAAGAATAACCTTCAAAAAACTATATTTTTTCTATGCTATTTTTTGCTTCTTTTATACGCAGTCCATGATGTAGTCTGTGAACATCATTTTCACATATGTGATAAAAAAAAAAACATAAAAATCTGCAATATTGTAGAATTGCAATTTAAATTGAATGGGCACAAAAAAAGAATGGAATGGGGGGAAAATAATTCTTTGCAGTTGATTCAAATTCAAAGTTCTTCTGTTCAAGCAGAACTGTCTGTAGACGCGCTGTATGGTTTGCGTCCCCTCACAGGTAACGGTGAGAAATGCACGTCACACAACAGAGCATGTCTGTCAGTCATGCTAAAGTACACTGAGAGCTGTTCACAGCCACTGACTGTGACAGACCGGCTTTCGCCTGTTTGAGTCTGTGGGTTTGCAAACCTCACAGTTTCTCTGTGCTTGTGTGTGCTCGATGAGGTTCACCGACACGGTTCACACTGTGGAGCTCTGCTTCGAGGTGGGAGGTTGTCAGTCAATAGAAAGGGAGCGGTTGGTTTCATCTTGTTGTGTAGGTTGTTTTTTTTTTTTTCAAAGGGAGGTTCCCCTTCAGGAATTCCCAAACAGACGTGTGTAGGAGAGCGTGGACGTTGTTTTGGACTGCAGTGTGGGCTCGTAACAGCGAGAGAATTGGTAACAGCCTAGAAAAAGTAAAGTTAAAGTAAAAAGCTTTTCGTTCAGATTCATACTTTTTATTGTCGGGTAAAATCTGGATTAATGTGCAGAAATTTGACGGTTTGCCAGTTAAGCTGGAGACCGTTCATAGAAAGTTAAAGTGATGATAAACTCTTCAAGTCACACTCAAAAAAGAAATCTGTTTTAACAAAATCAAGTGTTTTTATTTCGATATTGAGGATCCCTTCCCGTCTTTTGTCTCGGCAGTCATGGCTTTGAATCAGCTCGGCGTGCTGCGACCTCTGCTGTGTCACACTCTGGTGCGACAGGTCCGCTTTCCCCTCCTGCCCTCCTCCAGAGTCAGAGCCACTGATCTACCTCTGAGCCCAGGCACCCCCTGCCCCCCACCTGCTGCGTGCTCCAGACTGTATGCCACAAAGAAGTCGAAAGGTGAGAGAGGAAGTTCAACCTCTGCTGCGCTGCTGGCGTGATGGCGGGTTACATGATGATTGTTACTTCTCTCTCTCTCTGTTTTCCAAGCCAAGGCAAAGGGCCAGCCAGCGAAGGTGAATATTAATGCAGCTCTGGTGGAAGACATCATCAGTCTGGAGGAAGTGGAGGAAGACATGACGGCTGTTCTTACGGCGCTCAAAGATGACTTCACACGCAACCTCAGCATCCGGACGTCACCAGGTATTCAGCTCCTCTCTGGTTCTCGTGTGTGTCCGCGAACATGAATCTCTGCCCATCCACCAGCCGACCATCACTGACACGTTCAGCTGAGAGTCTCCAGTTAGCACGGTCGCTCTTTACTCCACAACACTAGTGCTCTGTGACGCTCTGAACTCCATAGAAGTTGACTCCATGGTGTAGAATCGTTTCTGACAGAACAAGCGGACATTTTTAGGCTGCTGACAGTTTGAATTTAGAGTTTAAAGAGTTTAAATGTTTATGTGCTCTTCATTTATTTATGACCATGAAGTTAAAATTCCTCTTCCTCTTCTCTACAGGCTTTATAATTTACTGACAGGGTTTGCAGCGTGCTCATAAAGTGCCTTCAGGGTTAAGATGGAGTCCGGGTGTAACCCTACCTTGACCCCAGGTTGACCTCTGTTTCCCTAACTGCATCCAGGTCGTGACACTTTGTCTCTGGGTTCTAACAAAGTGGGAGCTCCCCACGGAGGAGGGAACTTTCACCTTTTTCCTTCTGCTCCGATGAAAGCTAACCTCTGATATTTAATCTGCAGTTTTTGGAAATGTTACCTTCCTTTTCCTCTTCTTCCTGCGATGCTTCATCTTCAGCTTTTCTTGTTTCTCCTCTCATCATTCAGCAAGTTGAGTATTTTCAGTCATTTTCTTTCTTCCTCTGAACCCTTCTATGGTACGTACTTTACCCTGTTGGGTTTTTTTCCAAGAGTTTTCCTGAATATCTTCATTTTCTGCTTGTGTATCTCCAGTTCTTACTGGAACATTTGTTCACACATCAAACCCAGGTCCCTCTGTTTTCCTCCTTCGGTCGTTTCTCCCTCCGTCCCTCCGTCTCTCCTCCCTTCTGTCCAGCTGCACAGTAATCCAGGGAGGCAGCAGGACTTAGAGCTGACAGGAGAGATGAGATGGTGGAATGAAATTACGTCAGCTGTCTGAATGTGTGTGTGTGTGTGTGTGTGAGAGAGAGAGGGTGTGTGTGTGTGTGTGTGTGTGTGTGTGTGTGTGTGTGTGTGTGTGTTTGTTCCCTTCATCTGGCTCTCATTAAGATTATGATTACATATGTGTGGATATATGACTATATGTACTGTAGTCAACACACACAACAGAGTGTGTGTGTGTGTGTGTGTGTGTGTGTGTGTGTGTGTGGTAAATATAAAGGAGAAAGTGGTGGGCGTAGAGAGAGGTGATTTTTGTCAGGCAGGTAATCTGATCAAACTTCAAACAGACTGCAGCTCCAGGAAACGGAAGCAGAACAAAAAAAGAGTCTTTGAATAATTTCTGATACAAGACTTTTTTTTTTTTTTTTTTTAACCTTTTTTAGTCTGAATCTTACTCGTCTCTTTTTTCAGGGTCAGCAAGACGCTGTTATTCAGCAGCAGCCTGTGTGAACCAGCTGAGTGCAGCCTGTCCAAGCTCCAAACAACAGACGATAATCAGAGTTAACAACCAGGGTTCATAGTGAAGCAGACGTTTTATAACTAGTTATGTTAAAGTTACTAAACGTATGAGTTTGGATCAAAATGCTGATGAGTTGCGCTCTCTCACCGTGTTTGTTTACATTCATTAGCAGAGCCTTGTATCTTTACGATGGGAGCCTTTAGCTACAGCTTTAGCCTCGGCTAGTAGTTTGGGGCTGTAGTGGCGTTTTCCTTGGGTGTCAAAAGCCACAAGAGAACTGCAGGCACGGTAACGTAGTTCTTACTCGAATGACGAGAGATGTATCTTATTTTTTAACTTTTAATGAAAGAAGCTTCATTTACATCATCACATTCACACGGTCACACGGTAGAAAAACTATATGCTCCCATGCCGCGCAAGTTCCGTATCACTCTGCCCGAGCATGAGGCAATACCACAGACTGTATAATTAATGGACGTAGTCTCCACGACGTCACCCGTCTGTTCCTGAAACGGACTTTTGAAGCCAAACGGTCGGAGCGGCCATATTGGAAATGAGGCGTGCTGTGGGTCTCCACAGTAACAACCATAGGACGCTCCACAGTCACGTGATCTGAGCTGTGCCTCTGATTGGACGAACTGGCGAGCTTGATATTGTGGACACTGCCGAATTAGAAAAAAATTCACCCCCCTACAGTGCGTGCTGTTAGTGAAATTAGCGATTCAGACAGGAGACATTCTTTGTTCCAGGCTGTAAATGTGCTTATTTTGGCCGTGAAAACGGCTTTTTTTGGCTTGGTGTGTTTGTGACTTCCGGTACTTCCGGAGCCAGCCTCAAGCGGACACTCGAGGAACAGCAGACTTTAGCACTTCCGCATTGCCTCATATTTTCAGACCGGAGGTTGCCGCTTGGGCAATACACATTAACTTAAAGACAGAGTAAAGGGGGAGGAGCCTAATCAACATTAACTCCTTGTCTACCAAATTGCTTTACTCCCTCACATTTCAAACATGAATTAAACATTAAACAATGACCAAAAATATACAAGTTATTCACCAAGATTTGTATTCCAAATATACTTAAATTATTACCCGATGGCTCTTACAGGAGCTGTGCTACAACAAATGTCTGGCATTTCACACCCTGTATAATGAAATGGTAACTGATTTGTTTATAACTTATAATTGTTTCTTTGTGTTTTGTTTGAATATTAAATCATGTGACCAGGTCAATGTTAGTAATTTAAACTGAACAACAAATCATTTGGACCAGTCCAGGGTGAACCCCGCCTCTCGCCCTGAGCCAGCTGGGATAGGCTCCAGCCACAGGAGAAGCGGTATAGAAGATGAATGAATGAATGAATGAACAAATAATTTGATGTGATACTGAAGGAAAAATATTAACAGTGAAAGTTTATTTTTTAGGATTTTTGTATGATAATGTTTTAGAGGTCTGTAACAACAACATTGAGCCCAGCTGTTGGAAACATGCTAAAGTGCTCGCTTGGGAGCCAAAAACACTAAACTGCCTTATTAACTGGTTAAAACAATGGACTGCAAAAAAAAAAAAAAAAAAAAAAAAGATGACATTTGTCATGAGGTCACCACAGAAACTGCTCCCCCTGGTGTCTGGCTGCAGTATAGGTCGAAAACTCCCCATTCATTCCAGATGGGCTGTGGTTAAACTTTAATAAATGAATCCTCCTGGTAGAAATGTTTCTCTCCTCCGTATGCTGCTGTGGTGATATTTAGATATTATTTGGCTGCATCATGTTCAAGTTTCTTCTTCATTAGTTATTAGACGTTATATACGGGGTTTAACGTCTCGTTTTACGACGATTGACAGCTGCTGCTCTTGTGCCGTTTTTCCGGGAATATTAAAATACTTCAGGAAGGAGAGTTAAGAAGAGATCAGACTGTCCAAAGACAAAAAAATAATAATAATTTTGTCACCTGGCTCCGCTCAGGTTCTCTGGTTGGCGCTCTCTTGAGGGCTGTATGTGCTTTTTTTTGCACCTCTGTCCTTCAAAACGTCTGTGAACAGACGCCACTCGTCCCAGATCGGGACAACAGTGACCTCCATCTTTACACAGAGGGACAAAAGATGTTTGAAACGTTTTTTTAAGTCACTTCCTACAAACCATGTATTCAACATTCCTTCTTCTGTGTTTAATATCTCTCTGGTAGATCTTTTTATAACTCCTGAAATCATAAGACGAATCGATCACATAGAGAAAATTACTCTACGGGCTCACCTCCTCTTCACCCGCCCTTTTACACACACACACACACACACACACTCACCACCATCAGCGCAGCCCCCTGTGGGTGAGCCAAGAGAGGGTGATGTAAGGCAGAGGTGGGGAAGAAGGAAACAACTGCGTCTGAGGTTAGCCAGATGGAGGAGGAGAAGGGGTGGGGGGGTGGGGGGGGTGGATGGAGGGGAGGCGGGGGGCAGGGGGAGGGGGGACAGAAGTCAACTCATGTTGGCAATATTAGCTTCACTTCTTTAGGTGTTGACAGTGAGGAGAGACAATAGATCATGGAAACTCTGATAGTTTTTCCTTCTCTCAGTCAGCTCGTGGCCTCGCTGCACATTTATCTATCTGTCTTTATGTTTGTAAATCTGACCGTCTCACTGATTGTGGCCTGTTTTTTCCTCTGGATAAAGTCTCCATAAAAACAGTGCCACCAAATAAGAAAAGCCACGGCACACAAACCACATTTCATCCAGATCTGCATTCTTACATTTACATTTTTGATTTAACGAGTCCTGTTGAAATAATCTCACTTTTATATATCGGTTAATGTTAATAATCTATCAATCTCTATGAAATTTCCATGGGAGTAAGGATTGAAAATGGGAGGAAATTTCCATAAAAATTCAGGAAAGTCTCCCGGGAATTTTAGCTCAGGAATGTTGGACATTTTCACATGAAATTTTGTTTCGGAAATGTTCCGTTTTTTTCTTGTAACCAACTTGATTTAAAAGTATTACAACACAAAAATGTTTAATATGTATACATATAAATACGGTGGCCCTGAGAGCTCACAGCACTGCAGCTTAAGAAATCACATGCAAAAAAAAAGGGAAAAATCTTCATCAATCTGACGACACATTTTTTTTTTTCCAGGTTTTTTTTTTTTTTTTTATTGTCAATGTACAAATTAACAAGGCATCACATTCATATGAAAACAGTCTCACAACAAGAAAAAGACCGAGCAATCACAATAATAACCAAAAGATAACTTACATAAAACACACAAAAAAAAGAGAAAGAAAAACAAATAAATAAAACGCAAGCGGTCAATCAGGCATTAAAGTACAAAGGTACTCATATAGACATTGGGCTTTTTGAGTATTACAACATTTCATCAAATATTGGAACAACTTTTAAAAAGCAACATTTGTGTATGAAAAACTCAGCCAAGATGATTAAATAATTATTCCCAAACTGTGCTTTCTTTAAACCAATCAGTATGTTTTTGTATGTTAATCTCCGACTAATTGAATCATTGTAGTTTGTCCAATTTTGAAAAGAATCCCAAAAGGGTCTAACGAGGTCACATGAGAAAAAAAAGATGTTCTACCGTTTCAATATCTGTGTTACAAAAATCGCAAACATTTAAATCTGCATTAAACCTTTTCTGTAAGAAGTCATTACACGGATAAATTTCATTCAACATTTTAAAATGAACTTCTTTAGCCTCGGGTGGGACTGGGAAGGAAAGGTAACCGGTTCTTATCTTACTTATAACATTTCTGGAGTATTCTTTGAACAAATGGGCCCTCTTCAACGCTGAGGAGAAACAAATTGAAGTGAAATTAGTCCTTAAGAATTTATTATTGCATTTTTAATCCAAAACAATCTGACGACACATGAGCAGCATTTAGAAAACACGCTGCAAAGACCAGAACACAACGGAAGAGTTTCCAGAGGACACCTAAAAGTGACGCACACGTCCTGACAGGCTTGGATTTTGACTCTCAGCCCTGTTAAGTTTCTCTTTCCGTCAGTGGAAAATGAGATAAAAGTGTTCCTGATTTATTCCAACACTGTGATCACATGATTCAGATATTAGCATGTTGGCTAACAACAGACGTGTGCATCACTTGTAAGTGTCCTCTGGAAACTCTTCCCTCGTGTTGTGGTTTTCTAAATGCTGCTCACGTGTCGTCAGACTGATGAAGATGTTTCCTCGTGTTTTGACCTTTTCCGTGTGTTTTCTTAAGCTGCAGTGCTGTGAGCTCTCAGGGCCACCGTATCTAAATGACCAGGTAAATGAAGTTACTATAAATTCCTCAACATTATTGTTGATAGTATCAAACAAAGAAAAACTTTACATGAAAACAGAACTCGGTTACGCTTCATCGTGCAGACGCTTCGGATGGAACATTGGGTGTAACGTGGTGACTGCATTGCACAGCAACATGACGCCTTACATTAAATATGCACGCGTCTTATTAAAGAAATAAACAGCTGCATGTTTCTGTGTTTGTGAAGGAGCTCTGGATCACATTGTGGTGACGACTCAAGACGGGAAGTTTCCTCTCAACCAGCTGGGTCAGATCTCCATGAAATCACCTCAGGTCATTCTGGTCAACATGAGCAGCTTCCCAGAGGTAAGACGATCACACACGTACACGCATCAGCACACACGGAGTCAAACTGAGAGAGCAGACTTCTACAGACTCGACGTGCACACAGTAACTGAGAGCTTTATAAAAATAATCCAGAGCTCAGACAGATAGACCGATGGTTCTCACAGAGGGAACGGTGAGGCAGAGCAGAGCACCGAGCCCACATCTCTGTGTACATGAAACTGGAGCTGCTCCTCTCAGACGCAGATTGATTGATCACTCGCCGAGCCCTTTGTTCTGGGCTGAAAGATAGCAGCATGAACTCTGTGTGCGCACGCTCCGAGATGTGGTGATGTCTGCGTGTGAGCTGTCACAGAAGAGGAAATTACCTCATTTTACCCTCAGGTTAGGAAGGAATGGATTATTTTTCTTTTTTTTTGCTCCTTTTTCTCTCCCTGTGCTGCCGCTCAGATGATCCAACGCGGTGCTAATCAGAGCTGCAGAAAGAAATGTCGTCCATGGGGGGAACTCTCCGTGTTAGTGGTTGGACTCTGGTGGTCTGGAAAACTTAATGTGCTCGTTTTCAGCATTTAACAGGACAGAGTTCCATCAGGTGGTCTGACCGACGAATCAGACACTGAAGCGCTTCTCTCCAAATATTATAGAATAAAACTGTGACAGGAGAATGGACTTAATAAAGACCTAAAATATATTTATTGTATCTATGTATTAAAATATATATATATTGAAAAATATATAAAGAAATATATTGCCCCTGTGAGCAGGTTTATTAGATCAGTATGCATGGTTTGGTTAAATCGTGCAGAAAAACTCGATATAAGAAAAATCTGAGCTTTAAACGCTACAATTATAATTCATAATCTATTAAAATGCCAAAATAACATGGCTACATCTTAATGTGCTGTACAGATATGCTGTAAGCTAAGTGCTAACCTCAGTATGCTAGCATACTCTCAATGACTGAGCCAAGGTGGAGAGGAGCAGGATTTGTGTAGCATGTTATTGGGACGTTAAATATTGGGCCAATAGGTCAACGGCCTGTCAGTAAATATATTAAATTGTTTACTTATTACTTTTATTGTGATGATACAATATGAAATAATAATATCCTATAATTATAAACAACCAAAAGAAGGTTATTCTGTCGTTCCAAACGCAGAGGAGCAGCAACAAGCTGATGAGAGTAAAGATGGCGTCAGTGGCGTGGAGGCTTTTCACCGTTTCAGCGGTTTTACACTGTTGCATCTTGTAAAACACTTTCTTCAAGTATTTGAAGAGGAGGAAGAAGGCGTAAAGTTCAGGTGCACCCGTCCCTGTGTTGACTTTGAACGCTTCCATGATTTGCACAAACACAAACATGTTTCTGCATTTTCTCTCTTCATTTGCACAAATGACTGGCTTCACTCTCCACTCCGGTTTGTTGACGTCCATCGAGTGCGATCTTGACTACAGTATGAAGAGGAACCAGCAGTGCTGAGTGGGGCAGTGCTAACATGCTAGTACTAAAGTGACGGACACATTTCTCATGATTTACCCAAAGGGGCAGCATCCGGCAGAGGAAAATGAGGCCTATGCGGACGTGCTGTTAGCAACTTAGCAACCTTGTTGCTATTTTTAGCAACTCTTAATTTTTTTAAGCAACTTTTCTGGAGTTTGATGTCTCTGCAGTGAAGGCACGTCTAGTTTTACGCCTGCGGTTGCTTCACTCTGTTGGTAAATGGTAAATGGACCAGTACTTATATAGCGCTTTTCTAGTCTTACCGACTACTCAAAGCGCTTTACACTGCTAGCCTCATTCACCCAATCACACCACATTCACACAGATGGGCGACTTAAGCTAATCAGACCATCAGCTATAGCTAACATTCATACAACATTCATACACAGTCTTTCTGAGCAACTTGGGGTTCAGTGTCTTGCTCAAGGACACTTCGGCATGTGACTGCAGCTGGAATTGAACCCACAACCTTCTGATTGTGGGGCGACAACTCTACCACTGACCCACAGCCGCCCTGGCTTCCATGTTGATCTATCAATTAAACCTCAAACCTCCTGGCGTCGCTCGTTGTGACTCTTTGCTGCATTGATAGGGTTAAATACGATCTGGTTTTGACGTGGTTTGTGTTATTTTGAAAATCGCTTTTTAGGTCGTTTCCGTGCGTGACTTCCTGTCCCACTCGTCCTCTCTACTCTGAATTAACGCGTCACAGCCAGTTCGCACCATAAAAGGTGTGACCCAGAGTTCACTTTTAGTTTGGTTCCAATTTGTTTTAAGGGTCTTCAAAAAAAACAAACAAAAAAAAAAGTTTTTTTTTTTAAAAATATGTAGGGGCAAAGTTTGTTTTTTACCTGGCGGAAACATAGACTGTAAAAAAAATGAACGTCATCTCGCTCGGCTGGGTAGATCGAACACGCAGCCTTCACGTAAACATGCAAACCTTTTTTTTTTCCATCAACCAATCCTCAGACCACATGAGGGAGGCGTCTGCAGGGATCATGGATCAGCGACGCTCTGCTGCAGCACCAACACGTTCACAGTCTGATCAACAGCAGCATCAAAGCTTTAATGCCAAAAGTTTAACCACAGACCGACGGGCTGCTGACGTTATTTCAGTAGGTTTGCTCAGTTTGACAGCTTGACTTGGAGAAAAAACAAACAAACATCTTTTTGGGAACAAAGTTTGCGCCTGAGTATCAGTTAAAGATGTTGATTAGAGTCCTGCTGACGCTGCCGTATCCAGGAACAGTTTTTCAGTTTGTTTTTTTAAAAACACCACCTGCTGTTTTCCTCCCCGTCAGCTGTTTTCAGCTCGATCTGTTTGGATTCACGTCTTTGTTCTCCTTTGTGCTGATTTCTCGACGCGGCGCGTAAATCGACGTATTTATCGGCACCTCCGATCTTGAAATCCAGCTGTTCACCTGAATCAAGCTGGATGATCTTTCAGCGAGTCTGTTTCCTTCCCAGAAACTCCAACCATGGACCACACACACACACACGCACACACACAGCCTGACACACACACTCAACCTCTACCCCGTCATGCCCTGTGTTACCCACACAGAGGTGAGTCGTCAGGACCCAGAGCTAATAGGCTTATAATGACGCCTATCCATTACGAGGCTGTGCCATTGTTTTCCATTCATTCATTAAGAGCAGGAGGAACAGTGGAACCAGCACGCTTAGATCACAGAGCTCTTTAACGTGTGTGTGTGTGTGTGTGTGTGTGTGTGTGTGTGTTAAAGCATCCCACCACTTTGTTTGTGAAGTGTTTTCTCCAGGACCCGGCCGCCTCACACACACACACACGCACACACATTTCCTCTTCTCTTTGAACCGAGCCATCCAAGCGTTTGATGTCAGACTTTGGCGTAATTTCTCTTCCTCTCCAACATATTAACCAGATCCCGCGCCGCTTTTTTTTCTTCTTCTTCTTCTTCGGAGAGAAAATTCGGCCTTGTTTTTCTTTAAGCGCCGGTGCGGTCGTCAGAGAGACGGAGCGGTGATGAATTTGATGCTGAGAACAATCAAACATAGGTATTCGCTGAATCTATCAGCCTGCGCTCAAAGGGAGCAGCAGCCGGAGGCCTGTGCACCGGATGACTTTAACAAAAGGAAAGAAAGATCATGAATTCATTTAATACGCACAAATAAATTCCTTTAATCTCACTGCCACATTTTTCCCTCGGTGGAAAAGGCCAGAAGGAGCTGTCAGGAAAGAGTTGAGAGAGGTTACGGAAAGGAAACGTTGTTTTCCTCCTCACGTTGCAGGTTTGCAGACTTTGTGAAGCTCAGCTCGGGGAATTACGACGGG
This sequence comes from Labroides dimidiatus, assembly GCA_030710495.1. Taxonomy (NCBI): domain Eukaryota; kingdom Metazoa; phylum Chordata; class Actinopteri; order Labriformes; family Labridae; genus Labroides; species Labroides dimidiatus. Next base: position 28,898,646 of record CM061157.1, on the reverse strand, counting down.
GTTACAAAGACTGTTGAGGCTCTAATTTGCATAAACTGTCTCAGTTACTCGCCGTTCCTCCTGGACTAAAGGGGGCTCAGGTTTTTATCTTCTCTGCCTCCAAGCAGATACAAGTTTTATTCTCGACACCTGATCAATGAACTGATGTCATGGAGGGTTTTGTGACTGAACTCGTCGTTAAAAGAGACGTAGCTCAGCGTTTCCAGAAACAGCTGCGTCTCCAACCGTTGACACTGGATCGCTTGTTTCCTCGCGAAAACACACAATGCTCTTATTTTCATTTCCTCCTGATTATCGTCATCCCAAAAAGACAACAGATGGTTGTCGTTGCAGAATGAGTTGGGATCGTCCAACTCTCTTAATAAGCCGTCCTAGAGAACAGCTGAGACGGAAAGTTTCTGCAGATGTTTACATATCTGGTCAGAGCTTTGACAAATGAGCCTATCGGTCAGATATAAGGAGGTCTATCCTCACTTTTCTCTGAGTTTTGGTTCATGCAGTTCTGCAGGAACATGAATGTTCACCTTTGATGGAGACGAGCACAAGCTATCCTCCATTTTTGCAAAAAAGGAAGGACTCGAAACCAGATGAAGTGTCTGTGTTGGGGGTATATTCTGCTTTCCCATATTTTAAACATGGATATAAAGTAACAACGCTGGATGCTCAGACTGAGCATGTGCAGATTTTCAAACCTCTAAATAGAAAACCCTGAATCTGTCTGTAAACTGATCACAACGCTCCGTTCTTAAAGTAACAGCATGTCTCCAAGAGACTTCCTGAAATAACGTAGTCATCACTTAAAGATCTCCTGTAGCTCCGCCCCCGACAGGCTTCCGGAGGGCTGGCCAATCAGAGTGAAGGTGGTTGTTGAGCAGGGAGCCTTAAAGAAACAGCAGCTGAAACAAAGCGTCTCAGACAGAGGCTGAAATAAAGGTTTTCAAAAACCACCAGTGAGATGAAAGTTAAGGCTTTAATTCAGCTGTGAGTCACGTGAGGATCCCACCGTGTGGACCACCGTGTACCCTCTCTTTAACTGCTGCTGCAGAGCACACATCGCTGCTCCACACACAGTGACGCAGTGGTTTGTTTTACAGTTTAACGTTTGTTGTTTTATTACAGAAGAAGCTGTGAGGTAGAGAAAAGAAGCACTGAGCTCTGATCCATGTACCGAGCTTTTCTTTAAAGCTGTGTTCAGAGGGTCCAACTCCTGGTCTGAGACTCTGAGCCTGTTACAGAGTCTGACCTCAGGAACACACGAGTCGTCTCATCACCTCCACGTAATTAACTAACACCATCCTCACTGTGGAGCTGAAAGAGGTTCTGATTCATAAAGAACACAAACCGTGTGTGTGTGTGTGTGTGTGTGTGTGTGTGTGTGTGTGTGTGTGTGTGTGTGTGTGTGTGTGTGTGTGTGTGTATCCATGCATCATACACAAGCAGACTCCCCTCTGAGGTCACCACAGGTCGACGCCCTGCCCTGCAACCTCTCAGTCCTCTCCCACAGGGCCGAGCGCTGACAGTGGCCCGAGGCACTTCCACACAGCACTGGCTTCCAGACACACACACACACACACACACACACACACACAAACACACACACACCATCCAAACACTCACATTCACACACACACACATTAGATACACACCACATCACCTTAATGGTTGCCAGCTGGAGCTTGGCCACTACCTGCAGTTGTAGCACTGCTTTTCCATTCATACGTGTGTGTGTGTGTGTGTGTGTGTGTGTGTGTGTGTGTGTGTGTGTGTGTGTGTGTGTGTCCCTAGGCCACAGCTGCTGCCACCCGTGCCCTGAGAGAGAGTAGTATGAACCTTAACCCTGAGGTGGACGGGACGACCATCAAGGTACCAGTTCCCAAGTGAGTACATTTCGCACACACACACACACACACACACACACACACACACACACACACTTTCATTTTCTTCTTTATTTCTGTGTGAGTCTGTTTGTTATTTGGGATTTTTTTATATAAACAATTTTTTTCAGACAATAATCAAACTGTCTGCTCGCTTTTTGAATCTTTGGGTGGGTTTTTTGATTGTTTGTTTGTTTGTTTGTTTGTTTGTTTGTTTTTTTAACCAAACATTTGATTTTTTTTTTTTTGATTATTTTTTTTTTTAATAAACTTTCAGACACGTCCACTCCGGTGGATCATTCAGCATAAAAACAACATGAACTTAATGTAAAAATTGTGTTAAATGGTCTTATTTTTGTAACACCTGAATGTATTTTTTCTTTTTATGCTTTTTAAAACTTCTAAACGTATTTTAAAAACACTTCAGGATAAATGTTGTCGTGGGCTTCATCCGATCTGAGAGGAGCTACAAACATTAACAGTTTTAAAGGTTAACTTAAGACCCATCTGTTCAGTCTGGCTTTCGTGTAGAGTTTTGATGATTTTATAGCTTTGATGCTTTTATTTATCTTATTTTTTTATTGTCTCATTTCTTTTATTTCTTGTATTATTGTAGCAACCTCAGTATTTTAAGTGCGTCTTGTTTTGATCTTGCTGCTTATCCAGCTGTGAACAGTGGAAGCCATTTTTAACTAGCTGCTTACATCTCCTGTTGTCATGGCTAGCTGCTGGGTTCAGGGATGGATGCTAAGCTAACCTCTGAGATCAATTTGACCTTTTTTTTTCTGGGCTGAAATGTAAATCAATGAAATATTCATAAACATTCAGTCAAGTATCAAAGGTTTACCTTACAATGAGCTTCATTCATGGTTTTGAGTTTCTGCTGTTGGATAAATCCACCAGTTTGAGATGGAACTGACAGATTTATGGACCAGACCAGACCAGACCCCCCCACTGCCATGTGATGATGTGAGGTTTCTCTCTCTCTCTCTCTCTCTCTTATTCTGTATATACCTCTCTCACTCCGTCTCTCTTTGTCTCTGCCAAGTCAAACACACTCAGAACTATTCGTCCGTCATTCACGATCGCACTCTGTGTGTATATTTAGAGATTTTTTTTGTTACATATACACACGTGCATATAAGTATCTGTGTGTAAATGCCAGCATGTGTTCACGTGCATATGTGTGTGTGTGTGTGTGTGTGTGTGCATGGAGCAGCAGGTGTTAGTCTGGCAGAGGAGGGAGACAAGAGTCAGACTGCTTTCCCCCTGCAATCAGTCTCGGCACGCTCCGAGCCTCCATTTGCATTTCCAAAGAGAAGGCGCTCCTTGATTGGCCCTGGAATCAGTAATTAGGCCGTATTGTTTGTGGTAAATAGACGCTGCACTTGGATTGTTTGCAAATAGTCCCCCGAAGCAAAAAAAAACAACGCAAAAAAAAGCCAATTACGGACCCAAAAAAGGGAGAGTGAAATGGGAAGTAGAATTTGGTGAGTGATTAACAAATGCAAAGTGAATGCAAAGTTGTTGGGATGACGGATGTTTGAGCTCTGGTCTGAGATCTCAGGAAGTGATTGTTGTTAGACGGCTGATACTGAAATGATTAGACCCCAGACCCACGAGTTCTTAACGGTCTCATTTGCACAAGTGAGGACAAGTTTTTTATTTATCATTTTTCATCTGCATAGTTCTGTGTTTCTGTGTTAAATGTGCCTGAAACACCAACTTACGGCTTCTGAAAAATCTCTCTGATCAGCCTGATGTTACAACCCCAACTCAGTGAAGTTTGGACGTTGTGAAAATCATAAATAAAAACAGAAAACAATGATTAGCTGATCCTGTTTGACCTAAATTCACCTGAACACACCACAAAGACCAGATATTTATTCTTCAAACTGATAAACTTTATTGTTTTTTGTAAATATTCCCTCATTTTGAATTTGATGTCTGCAACACGTTCCTAAAAAGCTGGGACAGGGTCAACAACAGACTGGGAAAGTTGAGGAATGCTCCAAAAACACCTGTTTGGAACATTCCACAGGTGAACAGGTTCATTGGAAACAGGTGAGGGTCATGATTGGGTATAAAAGGAGCATCCCTGAAAGGCTCAGTCGATCACAAGCAAGGATGGGGCGAGGTTCACCACTTTGTGAACAACTGCGTGAGCAACTAGTCCAACAGTTTAAGAACAATGTTTCTCAACAATGTGAAAGAATTGATGGATTTGATCATCTACAGTCCATAATATCATCAAAAGATTCAGAGAATCTGGAGAAATCTCTGCACGTAAGCAGCAAGGCTGAAAACCAACACTGAATGCCCGTGACCTTTGACCCCTCAGGCAGCACTGCATTAAAAACCAACATCATTGTGTAAAGGATATTACCACGTGGGCTCAGGAAGACTTCAGAAAACCATTGTCAGTTAACACAGTTCATCACTACATCTACAAGTGACAGTTCAAACTCTACCATGCAAAGACAAAGACATATATCAACAACCCCCAGAAACACCGCCGGCTTCTCTGGACCCGAGCTCATCTGAGATGGACTGACGCAAAGTGGAAAAGTCTGCTGTGGTCTGACGAGTCCACATTTCAAACTGTTTTTGTAAATCATGGACGTGGTGTCCTCCAGGCCAAAGAGGAAAAGGACAATCTGGATTGTTCTCAGGTCAAAGTCTCAAAGCCAGCATCTGTGATGGTATGGGGGTGTGTTAGTGCCCATGGCATGGCTAACTGGACCATCTGTGAAGGCTCCATTAATGCTGAAAGGTACATACAGGTTTTGGAGCAACATATGCTGCCATCCAAGCCACGTCTTTTTCAGGGACGTCCCTGCTTATTTCAGCAAGACAATGACAAGACACATTCTGCACCTGTTACAACAGCGTGGCTCCGTAGTAGAAGAGTGCAGGTACTAGACTGGCCTGCACAGTGGGAAACATGACCCTGTCCCAGCTTTTTAGGAACACGTTACAGACATCAAATTCAGAATGAGTGAATATTTGAAAAAATGAGGTCGGGTTAGCTGTTGGAACAATGTTCAGTCCTGGTTTATGAGGAGCTGCTGCTTCCTCTGTGGACATCAGTCTAGCTGAGCTAAGCTAATATCCCCCGTCTTCACGCAGACTGCTCTGTTTAGTTTCCCTCTCATGGATTCTGTCTAACTTTCTCTACAGAGTGACACGAGAACATCGAGAGAACCTCACCAAGGTGGCGAAGCAGTTCAGCAACAAGGCCAAAGAGTCCCTGAGGAAAGTGAGGTCAAGCGCCGTCACACAGGCCAAGAAGGCGAAGGAAGCTCACTCAGAGGACACGATACGACTGGTGGAGAAGCAGGTTGGTGACAGGAAGACGAGGCCACTGGAGCAGAGCTTAGCTCAGAGCACTTCCTGTTCTGATCTCTTGAAGTTTGCTAACTGTGTTGTAACTTGATGTTACTTTTTCTTGTTGTTTTCATTTATTTTTATTGTTCTCACTTTTTTAAAATGTTTTTGTTTGATTGTAAAGTGACCTTGAGTGTTCAGAAAGGCGCTCTCAAGTAAAATATAATTGATATTATAATAATCACGGACAGAAATAAAGACGTGAATTTCACAGATTCAGCTTCCTCGCTCTGCTGCCCATAGAGAAAAGAAGAGTTCACTCCAAATTAAAAACCTTCCATCTGATGCAATGCCACCACACAGTTCTGTCACATTTCTTCTTTACTGATCCAGAAATCTTAAGGAGGAGCAAATTTAAGAATCCCCTGAAATCAGGGGTCAGTCTGGGCTCGTCCCGTCTGGATGTGGCTGCAGAAAGTCGTTCTTTGCTCCATGAAAGTGGGAGGATGAGCGTCAGCCCACAAAACGTCTAAATCCTGTTTGTTTTTCCTCTCTGCTGCGCAGATTCAGCAGATGTCGGACAACATCGCAGCGGACATCGACAAACAGCTCGCAGCCAAGATCAAGGAGCTGCTGGGATGACCGTGGAGACGTCGAGAAACGCCCCGGTTTCATTTTGACTGGATTGATATTTGGAGGACGGAGATGGACAAACATGAAGTAACACATCACTCATCCTGTGCTGATCATGGACGGTGACTCCATCACCCTCAGAGGGACTTTTTCTAAAGCTTGTTCAGACTTCATGCGTCAGACAGCAGGCATCACTGATGAAGCTCTTCCGTCTTCTTCTGGTCGATTTCTGTTTTTAACCCTCAAACAACACCAACAACAGACGGCCTGCCTCCTCCCTCTTTACTCTTCCTGTCTTCAAACAAACACGGAACACGCTACCAATGGACTTTTAATGGGATTTGTGGGCCTCCTCCTAATCAAACCTCGTGCCACATGGGCCGTCTGTTTATATAAAACAAGCGCTCCCGTCTGTGTGTAAACTGGCTGCGGGTTTGTCTAGGTGGCAAGAGTGCAAAAGAATCTGTTCCAGAGTCCCGGGATGTCATTAGCGTGTTGCCAAACATTTGTTTCACATCGATTACAAAGTCTGTTTGAAAAAAAAAAAATTCTCTTAAAGGAAAAAGGTCTTTAATTTCTGCTCCATGTTTGAAAATTCAGCTTCTATCGCGGGAAAGAGAAGTTATTGATGGAGTCCATTAAAGGAAAAATGCTTTGTAGCGTGTGCGTCATCATTCTCTCTCTCTT
>CM061157.1:28882122-28887122 GCA_030710495.1 Labroides dimidiatus | reverse complement strand
CGCCAGTAGTGCCCTCGATTTTACTATCTCTGAGGACCTGAAACCTTCCCCCCTGGAGACAAGTGTAATCAAGGGCTGCCAGCAGGGGAGAGGGAGAGAGAGAGAGAGAGAGGGAGGATGAGAGGTGTGTGGAGGGTGGTTCTGGGACCTGTAGTGATGGGATGGTGGACGGAATGACAATGGACCCAAATTATGAATTCATCTTTACAGCAAAACCTCCAGGAAACACCAGAACGCTCAAAGTGAGCAGAAACCTGTGAGGCCTGATCTGTGAACACGTTCACTCTGAACTCTGTCAGAAGTTTTTATCTCTGCTGTTTAAAAACGGCTTTTATTGTGAAAATCATGGAAGACGTCCATTCCTGTAATGAGTTAATGTTATTTAATCACTGAAGATCCTGACCTGAGAGGATCATCACTTGTTGTTGGAAACAGCAGGAACTTGTTTTGGTTTGTAGTTTAGTAGAAAAATAATCCCATCATCCCCTGAATCAACACGCTTCATTCTCTCAGAATGAGCTAAATTCATTTAACTTTTTTTATCTTGTGGAAACACTTTTTTTTTTTTATTATTTTGAGATAACAGAATAAAGTATGAACTCATTCTAACAGGATTTAATAAAATGAATGGAAGCATGTCCACTCAGGGCTTCCGTAGAATGGCTCTTTGGGATGTTGTAATTATTCAATTCCAAAACTGGCAGAAAAAAACTTTGTTTTATTTCTGCAGCAGGTGAATTTTTAACTTTTATTTCTCAAACTGAAAAATCTTTTCATCGAGTCCTTTAATTCTTTTTAACTTATAAAAGTCTGTTTTCATGTTAAGGAGCCGGTTTTATATTGTGGCTTCTTAAATTCAAGTATGAATGAATGAAATTTATTTGGGTTCACTCACAATAATATAAACAATTTGCAAACTCAAAATAGTTTTTTTGTTTTTTTACATTTTTTTCAATGTACTGAAAGGTTGTAGGTTGAAGTAAAGCTTATAGAATCATAGAATCTACCTCTCAAATTACAAAAGGAAAAGAACGTGTATAACAACAATAATAATAAACTGTAGTTCAACAAAAACATAAATAAATACATGAATTAACACTTTCCACTGAGTATTTCTCAACCAAGTCTTTTGAACACAGAGCTGCAGTTTTTACTTCTTAGTACAAGAATTCCATAAATTAGCTGAATTAGCTGAATTAGCTGCTCTGTAGAAAATCCACGTTCCATTTAGATCACATGTTTATTAAATTATTTTTTGGGCTGTCAAACTGTGTTTAATTATGACCAGTTGTTAAATTTCAGTGGTTAGGGACACAGAGAATTGACGCCTTTATTTTGAAAAGATGGAGAAGGTGTGGTGTTACATATGGGGACGGGTTGAACCAGGTTTGCCCTCCTGAAGAGTGAAACCTTTTTGCACGAAGCGCTGAGCTCTGATTATCCCATTTTTAAAGCATGTTTAAAACGCTGTTATCAAAATTCCAGATGACCTTTGTAAAAGTGTTCTTGCTGTGTCTTAATATGAGAATCAAATGAATGCAATGACGTGATTCTTATGTTTTTATGTTCATTGTTCAAATAGCTGCTCTGCTACAGCAGAGCGGTCTGAAACCTGGACTTAGTGCAGCGAGTTTGAGCTGTTTTTTAGGATAGTCTGATTAGCCGCACCTCTACGTTTAGCTCGTGGGTGGTAGAAACTCAGAGGCAAAGTGAGAGCACATTACTTTGGACTTTTGTTTGTGTTAAAGTGAGACGTGTCATTTTCAGGTGCAGACGTGTCTTTGTTTTCTATCAAGGCTGCAGCAGGAAGCAAGAAGACACTGTGGCAGCTTCACTACAGTATCCCCACAGGGACAAAATACACACTGGGGAAAAAAAAAAAACCTTTTCATCAGTATCTTATTCACACCAGGATCAATGCACTGGTACTGAAAGCATAATTTTTTTGTTTGTCTTGAATCAAACTCTATATTTTAACAAACAGCGATGACTGTGTGATGTGGAGATTTTTGTAATTATTGCAGAAAAAACTGAAAATCTGAGCTTCAGTGTAGAAACAGAAGATTCAGCAGACGGAAGAAGAGCGGTGGAAATCATGACTGTCATGAAAGCACACGAGTGGAAATAGTGATTACTGTTGGAGACGCCGTGTTCAGAGTTATCGATTTAATTTATTCTTAAATTCTTTCCACGAGCGCAATAATTCTGCCCTCTACAAATCACCACCCTGCCCCCACCCACCCCCACCCGCCTCCAGGATCTCATCCATCCCGAAGACACCCATTCATCCTCAATAACGTCACCACTTGCACATAAATTAAAGTGACCGTTCGGAAAGCAGATGAACACAGCCAGCGGATCGGACAGGAAGCCAGTTAATCTGCAATCCAATCCGGCCCAAGTCTAGAGGAACCCGGCTCAGCTCGGCCGACCAAGGCCCGGGAGGAAGGAAGTGAAGGACTCAGGAAACAGCGTTCAGAGCTTTCACCAGTCATATCCATCACCGTGCACACTGATGGCAGCATGTGTGTGTGTGTGTGTGTGTGTGTGTGTGTGTGTGTGTGTCCCTGTTTCACCAGTCGTATCCATCACGCTGTGCTGTCTCCAGGCCCGGGCAGCAGAGCTGGAGAGTCATTAGAGGGGCTGGGCTGCAGGCTGCCGCGCTGCACTTTAACTAAACATCTTTTCCATAAAATAAATGCTTCCAGGTTAGAGCGGGTCCTGAAGAGCTCAGGTCGACTCACTTTCTGCTGCCACTCATCTGATCCCAATTACCAGATGGACTGGGTCAGAGCCCGTGGAGCTGGATACGTGGATTCAGACTGAGGCTGTGTGTTAGACCCCGGGGACGACAACAGTGTGCCATCCTTTAAGCTTTAAACCTACAAACATCCAACTGTAACACAATGCAAAGAGTCCTGCTCATTGATCTGGTTTCATATTTAATAAAAATTATTGAACAGATTCATTTAAAGAAGCCTGAACTCTGTAAAAACATCATGTGTCGTCTGTTCCTGCTTCCTAAAATCAGACTTTACCATCAAATAGAATCATTGAAATCCTAAAAAACGAAAGAAAAGAAAAACAGATCAAATCAGTTCAGTATAAACTCAGTCTTTAGTGGTGTCCCTGGTTCTGACTCAGTCCTGTTACCCTAACACATCCCCCCCCCCCTCTGAAACATGTGGAATATTCCAGGTGTCACATGGTCCACAGGAAGTAGCATCATTCAGACCCTCTGCAGGCCATGTGAAGGCCCACAGTGCGTTGACTCCTTTATGTTTCTGTATGTTGGATGATATTTACACTCTGACTGAGGGGCTTCAGGTCTCAGCTCAGTCCTCTTACTCTCAGGATTTTTTCATCTTATTTCTTTATTTTTAAAACACAGTTTCTGTTGAATCACTGTGATGAGCTAAGTGTCAACATGCTGTTAGCATCAATGCTACGTGGCTATATTTCATGTGTTTGCTAACTCTCTGCTAAAAACTCATTCCTGTTACTTTCAGTCCTGTTACTCAAATGAGGAGGACCAGGACCAGGACCAGGACCAGGACCAGGACCAGGTTGATTTATTAGTCTGAATATTAGTTCAGCTCATGCTGATTCTGATCATTTGGTCATTTGAGAGTTTGAATGACTTCAGTTGTTGAGATTTCAGATCAGTTTGATGATGTGAATATAATCCTTACAGTGAACCAAGCTCCCACAAAGTGCTGCAGAGAAGCAGCAGGAAATCAGCTGACAGACTTTAAACAGGCTTTTTACAGCTCACAGGAGTTTAGAGAACAGGACTGAGGAACATGAAACCATCTTCAGCTCAGGAAGCTTTAAAACAGGAAACAAAGAGACCTGAGATGGACCAGGACACATGTTGCGTGGGACGGACGTTTCAACCTGTGTGTCCGTTCATTTTTCTTCTGTTGTTTCATATCTTTAATATTTTGATGTCACAGGGAGTCACTGCTAGAAAAGGTGACATGTTGTCACTTCACGTTGGGTTTTGTGATTCTTTGATGGCCTGTCTTTATGAAATGAGTCGAGTTCAGCAATCATTTTTAATCTGTTGGGGAAAAAAACGTTAAACGGAGTTATGAAACATTCAGAGGATAATTTTAGGAGAGACTAAATTTCCTCTCTTTGATTTCACCCTGCTGAAGCTCGCCGCTCTCACAGCGATCACAGGTAGATCCGTACGATACCAAACCAACTTCAAAACCACACAGTTACTTTATTTGTCGTACCCTCACTGTGCCCCCCCACCTCAGAATAGTCTGGATCTACTCCTGCCTACATCAAGACTTCACTATGAAGCGTCCGGATTGCAGGACGGCTCGTTCTGATCAGGATCAGGTTGACTGTGGTTTGAAAGAGGAGTCAGCTCCATCACATCTCTGAGCTGAAGGACCGACCTGTGGAAGGATCTGATGTGTTTGTTCACCTGATCACTGGACCAGAGATGTCAGCCAATCAGCTGCAGGCACGATATTGATGCATTTATCTATTTATTAATTTATCTATTTTTAACTGGCAATTAAAAATGGAAAAAAAGCACAAACTTTCCACAGACGAGCTGAAGTCATTTCACCTCTTAGCAGATATCAAACAGCATCAGAGTTCAAACAGACTGTGGTGAATTTCTCACATGTTGCTTTGTTGTTGTTTCCTGTCCTGAGGTGATAAATTCACAGCTCAGGATCAGCGGTGGACACTCACACTGTGATGATATCAGAACTGTGCGTCTTACTGTGAGACTTGATTGGTTGTTTGAAAAGTTAATGATGATGTCACACGGGGAGCAGGTTCATGGAAGCAGTTTGTTTCAGTGATGTTTGGATGTTTTTAGAGCTCTTTAACTCCAGAAATTAAAAACACATCTCCGTGTTCCAGGCTCGTGTTAGACCTGTTCTCTGCTGTCTCTCATGTAGGAGAGAAACCTGATCCTGAAATAGAGGAAGAGTCAATCATGGTGATATATTCATGTGTGTGTGTGTGTGTGG
>CM061157.1:28759622-28879622 GCA_030710495.1 Labroides dimidiatus | reverse complement strand
CCTGTCGGAGGCCCAGGCTGCTAATAAAGACTTGAAGTGTCTCCATGTGTCCAAAGATGCATCTGTTTGTCCTCCTCTCATGTTTTCACCTCCATCAGTCTTTGATTCAGTGCAGGAAAAAGAAAAGATGAAAGAAACGGGTCCTAACATTTGTTCTCACAAACATGAGATTCTCTCTGCGTCACGTGAAGCTTGATCTGAACGCATCAGCTGATGGGCGCTGAGTCAGCTGTCAGTCAGCTGTCAGTCAGCTTTAATGGATGATTCTCCTGAACTCTGCAGATCATTTTTACCAGCAGGAGAGAGAGAGAGAGAGAGAGAGGGCTGTTTGTTTTGGAACAGTCGGTGTGTTTTACTCCTGTTACTAGGGGAGATTGGGGTTGGTTGTCACACTTTTTGCTCTGGTGTGAGCTGCTCATCATCAAACATCTTCCAGCAGTCGTTCCTTCATCAAACTGAAGCTTCATGTGTTGACTTCAAATGTGTTTCCCTCTCATTTTCAGACTCGTTGTAATAAAGTTGTAATTAACAATCAAACCTGCAGCTCGTATTGACTCTGTTCAGGAGATAAACTGAACTATGAGCTGCTCAGAGTCGAACACGCTGAGTGAACAGACGTTAAATTAGTCAGACTTTAAATGAGAAATGACACATCTACTCCAGAATAAAACAGTTTTCATCAGCCGAATGTTTGCTTCCAGTAACTCTGACAGATTCACTTCTCTTTTCGCTCAACACAGACGCTGCTTCGCTTGCAGTTTAGCAAACGGCCCCCTGATGATGTCCTTTCTGTTTCTGACAAACAGGCGAAAGAGAAACTCGATCATTTAGAAAGTACAGCGGTTATCTGATCTACTGTCTCCAGCTCTGTGCTGCGAAGCTGAAACCCCGGCACTGAGGAGTTTTATTATCAGTTTTTAAAAGAAAAACATTCACGGCTGTTAACAAGAATAAAAAACAGTATTTAATTAACACCGGGAACAGTTCTGCAGCATCCTCGGGCATCTGGAAACTACAAAGTGCCAAATGTCTTTCTTCTTTTTGTTTAACCTCAGGGCGTCACAGTTTCTGTTAAAAGCTCCACCACTCGCTCCGTCCCGATCATCTCCTTCAGCGCGTCGCTGTGTCCTGTCCGAGCCATAACCAGAACTCTGCATCCTTCTCGTTCACTCAGAAAACTCCTCAGAGACTCATCGAAGATCTGCTCCCCTTCCCCGTACCCGTCCAGCAGCAGCAGGGCCTCGCTGGACCGAGTCAGCACAGACCTCAGCTCGTCCCCTGGTGACATGCTTCCTGTCAGGGAGAGCTGGGAGCTCATTTCCTGCAACAAGCCGCTCTTTGCGTCGCTGCAGTCTATGTGGAGGAGGAACCGGACAGCGCTGAGGTCCAGGAGGTTAGGGAAGGCGTGTTCGGGTCCTTCGGTCCAAGAAGAGACCAGGATGTGAGCTAACGTTGACTTTCCGCTCCCTGGAGGTCCCTCGAGGAGGAGCGTCTCTCCAGCCTCTGGGAGCAGAGCCTGGAGATCCACACGCTGACCCTCACTGACGGAGAGGAGGAGGAGCAGAGAGAGGGTTAAGATCCTGTCAAATCTAAGAGCGTAGACTTCACATCAGACCAGGAGGGGGACTCACACGTTTCATTAAAGCCACAGAGTCCAAACATATCAAGACCAGCTTCGGTCTTTCATTTCTAAAAACCTGCTCACCTGACAGGTGAGATCAGACGTAAAGTCCAGCATCTTCATTCTTCATCTGAAATCAGTGACTCACCTGTTTTGCAGCCTGTGAGGCAGCACCTGCACACCGAAGGCCTCCCAGTACACACAGGGCCTCTGAGTGAAGTGGAGACCGAGGTACCGGGCTTTCAGAAAGGCCCCGAGGTTCTCCTCCACGCCGCCTGCAAAACAAAACAAAAGTTACATAAAGTTCATTTCTTAATGTCGGTACGACACACTGAAGAGCAACACTCATCCTGACGACGCAGGGAGAAACCTCCTAAAGGTTTGGGGTTTAATGCCTTGCTCAAAGACGCTTTGGACGGATTATTTCTGTTCCTGTGTTTTATTGCTTGAAACCTCCTCCAGGATGATCAACCACAAACAGATGAAACAGCGATTTTTCATATTTTTAGCAACAAAAACTCAGCGTGATGGAAACACTTCACTGTTAAAACAAAGATGATCAAACTCAGCTTCAATCAAATCAAACAAAAATATATAAAAAAATAAAAAACATTCTGAGTTTGAGCAGCTAAATTATCAACATTTGACACTTTTCTTTTTTTTTACATGTAGTTTGGTTAAAAACTGAACACACTCTTGTCTGAGTGTGTAATTAAAGTCAGGACTGCAAAGTTCTTTGAGTCTTAAAGTCACGTACCGTCGTTAAAGATGCTTTTCTCCTCGTCGACTTCTCGATTTATTTGTAGACCTGATGGAAAAAACACATTTTTTAAGTATTTAAATCATTTTTTCAGTTTGTTTAAATGCTTTAAAATGTTTCAAGTGCTCCAACAGATCTCCCAAACATCCGTGTTTTAATTTTATTTGCACAAAGAAACAAACTGGAGCAACTGGATTTTGGTTGTTTTGGTTCAAGGACATTGGTTAAGATGGAGTTAGAAAAGATTCTTTGCATATTTGTGACACAAAATGGAACAAAACGGAAAAATGAACAAACACTTCAGATGTGATCGCTTCTGTTGCAGAATATTTTAACCTCACAGTTCAAACTTTTTTTATGTGGTTACTTTTTGTGGAATATTTCTGAGTAATACGCTTGTTAACTTTTATCAGTGAGACCTCCAAAAATCCCCTTCTGCTCAGGCCCTCAGGTTTTTATCATGGTTACTGTTGCTGAGTCTGCAGCCAGTGGCGTGCACAGACACTCTGACAGACAGGGTTAGGGAAAAAAATGGCACATACACCGAATTCTCAACAAGGATGAACCCCCCTTCACTCATGTTGGGCTGTACAACCTCCAACCTGTTGACTCCTGGTCTCTGCTCATTATGTCCGTTTGTTGTTGTAGTCAAGATAAACATGATCTGGTTTGGACACAGTTTGCTTTATTTTGAAAGTCTGGGTGTTTTTTTTGTTGTTGTTGTTTTTTTTTTTTTTTTGGGGGGGGGGGGCATTTATGCCTTTATTTAAAGGACAGGACAGTGGATAGAGGAGGAAACAGGATGAGAGTGGAGAGTAACATGCAGGACAGTGGATACAGGTCAGACTTGAACCCGGGCCGCCTGCGTATATGGAGCGCGACCTTAACCACAAGGCCATCTGCGCTCCAAGTCTGGGTGTTTTTAGGTAGTTTATGTGCACTACTTCCTGTCCCACTTGATCTGCCCTGCGGTGACTTGACGCATCACAGCTTTAACACCTCACAAGAAGAGGATGGTTGCCTTTCTGCTGCAACCTGCCGGAGCAGGGAAGCAGCCGGACCGCAACAGAATAGATCCAGTGTGAGTCGACACATTGACTTGAATGGAAACCTGGAGCAGAGCCGGACCAGAGATGCATCAGGTGTACAAGCCAACCAAAAGTGTAGTTTAACAGGCGTTTGGCTCCCAACAGGGAATTTTACTGCATTTTTGCACCGTGCACACCTCTCTCTGCAGCTGTGGATTTGGTCTCCTGACAGGCTTGTGTTTTGTTGTTGTTGATTGGGTTCAGTTAGTTACAACAAGCAGGTAAGACATTCCTGCCTCTGTGGACCAAAAGGTTCCTGGTGTTGGCATTTCCACACCCTGTGAAGGAAATCGTGTCTGTAGATTAAATCTGTCAAATTATAAATGGACTAAATGGCTTTTTTTTTCCTTTCTGTCACATTCACACACTGAGATCGAACCCCGGACTGACTCTGCCGCTGGTCCACAGTCAGTGAGGGGGCAGCTGTGTGTTAGTAAAACATGTATTTAGGAGTGGGGCTGGAAGGTTAGCTGGTTTTAAAAGAATCAGGAGGGATCCTGTCTGGTTTGGTTGGTCGTCCTGACACCTGGTTCCTCTTTTTAAGTCACCAGATTAAAACTTAAACTGATGCAGATCGTATTTATAGAATGTTGGAAATGCTGAACTCAGCCCAAGCAGCGAACTCTGGCTGTGAGAAGTGAAGCCTGTGCAGAAGTGCAAAAAAAAAGAAGTTGCGTCACTTTCATACATTCAAACCTTGAGAAACACGCTGATGTCCCATTTCTGATATGATCACTGAAAATCCACCCACGCATTCAGAGACTCGCTCTAAATCCCCCTGTTTATAATACCGAGATCCAGCCCGGTGTTTCCAAACCTGTTTGTTGTGACACACGTGAGGTCCAAAGAGGCTAACTCACGCTCACATGAGAGCTCAAGAATCACACGCCAACAAAATTCCCCCCCAAGAAAAACAGGCAACACGTTGGAGGTGAATCAGACACCTCGCCTGCTTCAGTTTGTGCTGCTCAGAAAAAAAAAAAAACAAAACAAAAAGACACTTCCTCTTTTTGTTTAAAATGGCTTGACTCAACATGTTTTATGGTTCAGATGATATCTGTGCTGCACTCCAGGCTGAAATGAAACCTCACCAGCTCTACTGACGGTTTGACGGCTGCCTGCCTGTGAGTCTAAAATTAGACAAATATTAGTTGGTTCGGTCATTTTTGTGTTTTTAAAGGTTCCTTCCTGAGTTAAACACCAAACTCTCATATGATATAAAAGTTCAAAACCAGCATAAACAGCTGGATATTTGCTCCTGTTTCCTGCAGATAGGAATGCACATCCTGATGGGAAATCCAGGCCAGCGGTGACCTCGCCTTCCCAGCAGGCTGCTGCTGACCGAGCGTCCCAGAGGTGGAGACTTTGTTGCATTTATGGTTTTGTAAATGAGTCAAAGATAAGAGCTCAGTTGTTACGACTGAGGTCGTAATGTTTGTTTAAAAACATGTTAACTTAAATTTTTTGGGGTAGTGCTTTGGTGTGTGTGTGTGTGTGTTTGTGTGTGAATGTAGGTGGATGCAGGTGTGTGCTTTCAGCTGTTCGCCTTAACGACGATTGGTGGTTGGGTTTCCCGCGCTCTGCGGCTGATTGGCTGCGCCGGAGGCTGAGGGCGCTACATAAAGAAGATTGTGACGTCAGCGCATCGCAGGGGGAACGCCATCTCACCCATCTCCCAACCGGCCACGCCACGTGCTTCTTTGTCTTAAGAGTTGTGTTACTTTAGGTTATTTTTAGATTATCCTTCTTGTTTAATAAAGGGGTATTTTGTCTCAGTTTGATTAATCTTACTCTTGAGTTGTTCTGGTTAAGTTAAATGACAATTGATTCCTTTTGTTTGCTTTAGATCACTTATTTTTCTTATTCAAATTATTGTAGTTCCTTCAGTTGAAGCCTGAGTTTTCACCCCGAGGTATTTTCAGTTTGGCTTCGGTTGTTGTGCATTTATTTGTCTTATTGTAAATAAATTACAATTATTTTCACTGGAGCTTTCTGTTTTGTCCGTGGCTGCTTGAGACTTGGGAGAAATGGATATTTTTATCATGTTGTGTCCTGACCCCCTAGACGGGGCATAACAAAGAAATCCATCTCCAGAATCCTCATCTGAGTATTTAAGCTCTACTGATAAACTTTATCTCTATAACAAAGACATAAAGACACGTTTTTAATGCAGGACAGAAAAAGGAAGGAGGAGTCAGGAAGACGACATGGAGGCGGAGTCAGAGAGATGGAGAGAGAGAGGGAGAGAGAGAGGCCTGACTTTACTCTGAGGGAGAAGGAGGGATTCTGTGGAAAGTACCACAACGGTTCCTGCAACCTTCATCGGAACAACTTCATCTGCCAGCGCTGTGCATTCAAGCTTCAGCATGATGAAGACTTCCTCAAATAAAAGACCGTAACAGAGCTCTGACAGGCCTGTGGCAGCCACAGATCTGCTCCTGGAGGTACCGAGGTCTAAACGGAAGCTCAGAGGGAACAGGGCCTTTTCTGTAGCCGGTCCAAATCCGTTCCACAGAAGACAAACCCCGTCACTGTCTGTTTTTAAAACTCCTCTTTGAACCCATTTTTATTCCCTGGCTTTTAACCCAGCTTGAGACTCAGCTCCTGTTTTAGTGTTTAAATGGCTTGTTGTCCTATTGTTTTTATTTTCATTGTATTTTATTCATTTATTTTAATGCCTTTGTGCGCAGCACTTTGTTTCAGCTGTGGTTGTTTTTAAAGTACTCTATAAATAAAGTTGAGTTGTGTGTTTATTGAACTGTCAGGATTTGAAGAACAACACAGAAACTACGGCTTCAAATTGTCCAAAACACTCCGACCATAACCGCAGAGCTTTCACTTCCTTTAATCCGGTGGTTTTTGATATTGATGTGTCACGACTGTAAACAAAATCTTTACCTTTTCGCCGATACATGAAAACTGCGACAGCGACGGCGATCATCACAGCCAGGCATGAAATGATGATGAGGGCGTCGTTCCTCTCAGGAGGAGCAGGAAGCTCATCTGTGGAAAAACCAAGAAGCACAAGTATTAACAACTCCTGTTACATCACACATGTGGATCGGGACACAAGGAACCAGTATAACCATTAACCACAGTGGAAACAACCAAATCTACCAAAGACCGTCAGAAACTTCCTCTTAGTGGTCTAACTTTAAACAAGCACAGCTGAAAACCCAAAACACCAAAGAACTTTAAACGGACCCCATCCTCCAAAACCCCAAACAGATGACACTGATGACTCAGCACCATGAAGAAAAACCCCGACCATTAAAAACCAGGAAACACAAGAACTGAACGACACGAACAGAGACCAGCAGGACCCAGACGACGGGAGGGATGTTTGTCAATAACATCAAACCCTCTGTCTTTGTTAATAGTTTTATTATTATGGATAAAATATGCAACTATCAAAAGTTTTTGAGTTTGAAAGGCATTTTCGATCCCTCCATCAGTCAGTACGTTCACATGCACGCAGCGGTCAGACCAAGGTCGTAGCTCGATCTAGTCTTGTTTCACGTCGCTATGATAGGTGGCGCTATGTCCTTTTTTGATTAGCAAAGCAGCGTGCGGATCAAACTAGTCGAAACCATAGACTGTAAAAAAAAAAAAAAAAAAAATGGACGTCATCTCATTCAACTTGAAGTGAGGTCACCGCAAAAACTGCTCCCCCTGGTGGCTGGCTGCGGTATAGGTCTCCCCGTTCATTCTAATGGAGCTGTGGTCATACTTTAAAAAATGAATACTCCTTGTAGAAAATCTTCTTCATCAGTTATTAGATGTTAAAAACAGAGTTTTACGTCTCGTTTAGTGATGATTGACAGCTGCTGCTCCTGTGTAGTTTTTTCGGGAAGAATAAAATACGTCAGGAAGGAGAGTTAAGAAGAGATCAGACTGTCCAGAGAAAGGAAACAACTTTATTTTTGTCTCCAGGCTCCGATCATAGTCTCCTCTGTGCAGATAACACTCTAACCAAACACGCTGTCCCGTCTGTAAACAGTGTTTGCTTTAAACAGATCACAAACACACCCAGGAAGCCGTGTTTTCACACATGACACGATGTGTTGCAGAAGCTCAGATCTGCTGCTGAACACCGAGCAGCACAGGAAACGGTGCTGCATGAGGATGTGTTTGTTACCACGGCGATGTGGACCGAGTGTAGGAGCTGATCATATGAAAAATGAAAAAAGCAAACACAAACAGGAACAGCAGTAGGAGGTGATTTCTACATAAGTAACGACGTTTTCCTTTCGTTTGTTTGTTTTTTTTTCTCAGGTGAGAACAACGAACGCTTCAGCTGAAAGTCGTCACTGCTTCATACTCAGCTGGAGGCGACTGTAAGGCGGGTGGAGGCTGTGTAACGTGGGATGTGAAGAGATGATGAGATACAGTCATACTTACCAAATCCACCTGTCCTTTCATTATTATTATTTTAATATAAGAGTGTTTATAAGACGTGTGAAGCATCGTCAGCGTCTAAAACCCTGAAAGGAAACTCATGTTTACCTGGAATGTGAAAGGTTGCAGAGGAGCCGTCGCGGGTGAAGAGGCAGGTGTAGTTGCTTACGTCTGATAAATGAACTCTGATCTGAGAGCTGACTGTAAAGAGCCGCTCTGGTGTTGAGACAGAAGTCGTGTTGGCTCTGAAGCTGCGCGTGCTCTCATCGTGCCACACAACGGAGGACTCTGGGTAGCCCTCAGCCCGGCAGGTGAGCAGCGCCTCATCACCTGCTGGAGTCTTCTGGATGTGCTTGGTGATGCCTCGATACGGTGCTGGAGGAGGAGGAGGAGGAGGAGGAGGAGCAGTTATGGTAAAGAGTTCTTGCAAAATGGGAAGATCCAAAAAGCAGTACAAAGTTCTTTTTTTTTTCTTTTACAAAATTGAGTAACACTGGTTTACTTTCATTTTCACAATGAGGCGTGCTCTCTCTCACTGCCCAGAAATGACCCAACGAGCAGAGAATTCTCAGAACAAAGCAGCACAGTTAAACTGACGAACCCAGTGCTTCCACACTTTTTTAACCCTTTGTTGACATCACTAAATTCTGCAGACCACAGCGAGGTTTTTTTTTTCTAGGACAAGTTTTTGATCATGTTTGTTGGAGTCTTCGTTTTCACCATTTGGATGGTAGCTTAATGTCTCAGCCAGGCACCGTCCAGGCCCAGAAATCTGTGTTTACCTTTTTTTTTTTTTCCTACTGATGTGATCGCAGCTGTCAATCAAGATGCTCCAGCTCAGATATTTTTATACGCTGCATTTTATTTGAACTAGATTTTTCATTCCAGAAGATGGAAGCATAAAATACAGATGTTTAAGTTGTGTTTTTTTATTTTAAAAAGAAGAATAATTTCTTAAAAACATTTTAATCAGTATTTTTTTTTAACAGTTTCTGGACATTTCAGGCGACTCCATGTGGTTAAAACACACTGGACTGACCTTTAACATGTAGAGTTATTGCTTTATAATCAGCTCCTTCTGATGTCTGCACCAAACACTGGTACGTCCCAGAATCGTGGATCCTGAGCCTGGAGATCTGTCACAAAAAACATTATTACTCATCATCATATGAATAATATTTAATCAGAATAAAGATCTTGGTTGTGTAACCTCTACATGGAAGCATCTGCATCAATCAATCAATCTTTATTTATATCGCACCAATTCATAACAAAAGGGGAAGTCTGATCTCATCTTAACCCAACATGAGTACAGAGCTTTACAGCATTCAGGAAGTTACACTGGAGAGGAAACACGTCCTTTTAACACAAGCTGCTGGGAAATGTAGGGCAGGAATGTGAGACATGCACACTGGGAAACTTTACCCACAAATCAGAAAGGATGAAAAGGAGACGATGAGCCTGAACAAGTTCTCTGAGCTAAATGGAGACAGGAAATCTGATGGTGTGTTAACCTGTATCTTTGCCAGGCCGTTCTCCAGCTCCTCCGTGAGGAGCTTCACTCTGCCCTGATAGTCTGGATCCTGGGAGTCTGAGAGCTCCTCCCCGTTATCCATCATGTAAACATGAAGACCAGGGACGGAGGGGATCCGATGCCAGGTCACCTTCAGGTCAGCACGAGGAGGAGCGGAGAGTCTGGGCCGAAAGCTGCAGCCCATCTCCACATCTCCTCCAAACTCTCCTTCATACACGCTCTGCTCGGCCTCCACTGTGAACAAGACGGCTGGAAATAAAAAAAAAACAAAGACGTTATTTCACAGTTTGTACATAAACAAGAAAAAATCTGAAACGTTTTATGTTGGTGGGATTTTCTCACTCACCAGAGAGAGCTGGCTGGAATATGATGTGCAAAACTAAAACAGAGGTGAAGTCCATGGGTACCTGAGGCAGAAACAAAAAGGAGTTTCTCAGATGATGAAATCTTCTGGTTCAGACACCATCAAGTTGACTCATGTTTACACAAGAAGCCCAGATGTGAATTCCACCACCACAAAAAGTTTGTATTTGTTTAGCAGAAGAAAAATAGCATGACCATGATTAGGCATAAAGAGCACACATCACATGCTGTCTGATGACTCAGGTCCAAAAAGAAAGAAAACTTCCTTTATCTGTTTTCTGTAGACTTGAAACAGCTTCTATGAAAAGGTTCATGAGAACTTCCTGGTGCTGTGTTTACATGTCAGTATCCTCACCCAAGCATACCTCACGCTCAAGCAAAGAAGATACGATGCTACAGCGTGTTTAGGATTCGATTATGTCACAAACAGTTTTGACTCAGGTGACTGATAGGATCATGCCTTTACGCTTCACCTGCAACACAGGAAGCCTTAATTTATGCAGCACGTTCAGTTATAGTTTCAGTAAATAAGCTGATCATACTTTTTCTGTACTTTAGAGGAAACTCTCCACTTCTAAATGAGGATCAAATATTTAGCTTTATATTTGACTCAGTCACTCAATAATTCCTCTTATCAATACTAAAGCACACTTGGATTTGATATTGAAAACAGCTGTAGAGCTACACTGACAGTAACAGATTGAATCAAGTTTAGCAGGTCAAAGCTAAAGCTAAAGAAAATAAAATAAGCAAATATAAAAATATATAAATGTTAACTCGACCTGTTTATGATGAGCCAGAAAATCATCCTTACCAGTGTTTGCTCGAGCTCTCTCCTCCTTCCTCCTCAGCCACATGCTCCTTTCTGCTGTGAGTAGACTGTGTTCCTCCCTCCTCTCTGTTCAAACAGGGATGCCCCCCACTCTCTGAAACACACCCACACACGGGCTCTCTCACCCCACGTTTGGTTGAGACTGTATTTACCGCACAGACTGTGGTTCATCGAAGTCTGCGTATCGATCAAATCATCCGAAAACTCAAATTTACAGTTGGACGCTAGCCTTTTTTTTTTTCCTGTTTTTTCTTTTTTTGTTTACGAACCGGGAGAAGACCCGCGCTTGAAGTTTTTTTTTTTTTTTTTCCATATTTACACCCGCTTACACGGAAGTTTACGCTGTACCTGTGCTATAAGGAAAGAAAAGCGTGACTCAGATAACGACGAGCTTACCGGAAACAAAAGGTTATTTATTAAATGGTCCATGCTTTTAACACAAATCAACTGTTGATCGCTAATATGACTTCGCTGCACATGCAAAACATGAAAACAGACAGTTAAGAGCGTATCTACGTATGACGTCATGAACAGCCACGTAAAATCGCATCATAATAATAATATTAATAATACTACTACTACTACTAATAATGATAATAATAATAATAATAATAATAATAATAATAATAATAATAATAATAATAATAATTATTATTATTATTATTATTTTAAATACATGTACCAAATTATTTCACAGCGGTTAATACGTCGCACTCTTTAATTTATTTTTTTTAAACTTCTTTTTAAGTTTCGAAATGAAAGAATGTGAAAATAATACCAAAACAAAATAATAAACAGAAAAAAAATAATAATATAGTTTTAAAATGATAACAATATAATTTATGCTTTACACTGTACATTAATACAATACTATACATACCATACAATATCCTTCCAACACTGGCTATTTTAAGATCCGTTTAAAATGTTAGCTTTAAAAAAAAGCTTGTTTCTGAAGTAGTTGAATCATGTCAGTGCTTCTGGGTTCATTTCCTCATTTATTTTCTTTATGTGAAAATAACTTTGGTAAGCCTTATTATCAATAACAGGGCCTGACAACAATATAAACATCATAACAAAAACATGAAATAATAAAAAAATAGATTTGACTTAACTCTGTAAGACACATCATTAAGATATTTTTGACCACATCTTACTACAAAAAAATGTCAGATTCATCCTAAACAGGTATACACATTAGCCCACAATGTTAATAATAAAAAAGTTACTTCACTTATTTATAATCAACCTCTGGATTACTATTTATGATGCACAAACATGTAAAAAAAAATGTGTTTGAGGTTAAGCTTCCACAAAAACGTCATGTATTTTAATCTCTTGTAGATGTGTCATATTTTCAGTGTTAACCTTTCATATTGTTGTGATGTTGGACAAGCTCTAGTGTTTACCCAACAGTAAAACTGTCCCAAGACATACTAACATGCAAATAAATTTGACTGGAAAATGCTCAGGGAATTCTGTCGGAAACATATCAGGGCGCTGTAAAACCAAACTTTCCAAGTTACCAGCTGGGTGTAATTTCCATATACGAGTGATACATGTTTGTTGTCATTTAATCAGATATGTTATGAGCTGGTTTTATTTACTGACTGCACTCTTTGGGATTTCCAGGAGTTCACTTACAGGCCTCCTTATTCAGATTTTATTAGTGTTTTTGTGCATATAAAAAAAAAGGCAGATGGATTGTTTCTCGTTCATCTTTTTGGAAATCCCTTTTAAAATCTAGAATTTTACAGTGTTTATTTTCTTAGCTGTTCATGTATGTATATGCCCATTCTGAGTGACATTTTATCAAATTCTCTAAATCTAATAAAATCATTCTCAAGTCCATATTTTTCTTGAACCACATTATTTGTGAAAAAATAAAACAATACTAGACATGAAATAAATGAACTGTGTGGAACATCAAGCCCCTACTTTGAGCCCTGGATTTTTAACACGTTTATTTATAAGTTTTCTCCAAATTTTACATTCATACACTCATTTTTAAAAAGCAAACAAGTACAAGGCTCAAAGATTAAGTTCGCAGATTCAAATTTAAACCCACAAACGCCAGCAGATGGAGACATTTCTCAAAAAATTGCAAGAAACATGAGGGAGCAATGATTATATTTGTCAATAAAACCCTTTTTGACAAATTATCATGTCTCCACTGAAGTTTTTCAGTAAGACACTTTTACTAATTTTCAGAAAACGTTTGACCTCCTGTGGTTGCATTTCTTTTATTTTGAAGGCCGGACCGGAAGTATTGAATTTCATCTGTTATGGTGACGTCACATTCAAGGAGCAGTGGATAGGAAGCAGTGTGCATGGCGGTGTATTTTGACAGAGCCGTGTCCTTGAGCTCTCTGTAGCGCTGCATTTCATGAACAGCTTCATATATTTATTAGTTTAACGTCTTCAAAGCACATCCGGTATGTACAAATCTCATTTTAATTCAAGAGTAGCGACAAAACAGGGTCTAAACCGAAGCTAATCAGCCGGAGCATGGGGCGGGTTTACTGTGTTTTCAAGTTATATTAGCACATATCGGTAGCCATTTTAACAAACAGTGAATCCAAATCAAACAAAACGAGCCAAAAACATTTATTTTACCCTGAAAAAGCAAAATAGTGACCGAAGCACTGAAATGAGTCATAAATAGATTCAGCTGGCAGCTGTGACTAACTTGGCAGTGAGTTCAGGTCAGGTATGCTAGGAACAAAGTTTGATAGCGTGTCAAACTGTGATTTACAACGAGTATTAGTCCCTCTAGTGTCCTAACGTGATGTTGTCTCAACATATCACTTCAGAAAAGTTTAATATGAGTTCTTGTTTTTAAGGTGAACATCAACAACCACCATGGGTTTCCTTATGTCCAAATCCATGGACGCAAACTTCAAAAAACAGCAAGAATTTATGCTCCATAACTCACGACTGCAGGTGAGTAAATGTACACCTTTTTCACTTAGAGACGAAAACCTCCAGTCTGAAAATATGAGACAATGGGTGCGTCTCAAAGTCCATCCTTCTATCCTCCTTCCTGCGTCGTTCACTTGCGTCTTAGTCCCTCCCACCAGAGATGATGGGAGAGATGCAAATGACGCGACATGTTTTGGTGATGACGACATCAGCTGATAGCAGGTGGATCATCTGTCAGTCAGCTCTAACAGCTGTTTGTGTGTCTGCACATGTGAGCTGTAATAACTCCAATCAAATAAAAACAGTAACAGAGCTTTGTCTGTGTTTTTAACCTGACCTCTGATTATTCTGTGTCCTGTTTAGAAGCACACGGATCCCTTTACCGCTAAAATGCGTCATTATTAGATTATTAATTATTCAGCCTGGAGCGTATCTGATGGTGAACCCTGAAAATTATTAATATAAACTAGTTTATGATGTCTCAGGAATTATTAATTCAGATCTCAGTGAAAACAGAAATCCTGTTACTCTTTACAAACCTCACAGCTGTTTTGTTCTCTCAGACTTAAATTCTCTTCATAAAGAAAAAGAGAATCAACAAGAAAATGAAGGACGAAAATAACAAATCACCAATATTTATTTTCAGTCTTTTTTTATTGCACTTTATGAATTATTTTTCTGTTAGATGATGAATTTGACCTGAACAGTTTTATAAACTCAGCAGTGATCCTCTGTCATATTGATTTGATGACGGCTGTCTTCAATATTTTGAGCTTTAAACTCACATCAGTCTTTTTTAACTCCAGCTTTATGAGCTGTTTCAGGATCATCCTCTGGATACTGACTGTTTTCAGCTCCGTCTTTTCGCTCTAATTAAACTCCGGTGATCAGAAGTTTCAGAGTTTCAAGGCTGAGCCGCTGCAGCGTCCAATCAGTGAGTGATATCCCATATGGGGGCGTGTCTGTCGGATAAAAGACTTCCGCAAAGGCAGCTATGTGTCTCCTCGATTATCGCTCCTCCGATCAGCCTCCTCCCTCCTCTCTCCTCCAACCACAATTAACACTTTGCGACACCCTTCAATATGGTGCCTATCGGCAGATTCCACAATATTGAGATCGCCAGTTCATCCAATCAGAGGCACAGCTCAGCTCACATGACTGCCGGTGGCCCTATGGCTGTTACTGGGGAGACTCACAGCCCGCCTCATTTCCAATATGGCCGCGCCGGCTGTTTTGCTTCAAAAATCTGTTTCAGAAACAGACGGGTGACGTCGCGGAGACTACATCCATTAATTACACAGACTATGGTCTAACCTCCTGAACTTGAATCTTAATGTGAACACTGTTCAGTGGGATGTTGTATTATTGCTCCTTGGTGCTTGAAGCTACTAGCTTAAAGTGTCCAGTATTTGTTTCCCCTTAAGAAAGTATGCTAGCAGCCTGATGGTGATCTGAAGTCGCTGTTAAATCAAAGTAAAACATAACCATAGAGGTTTTAATGTAGATAACTGTATATAGCAATAGCAGTTTTATTTATAAATCATATTCCATTAAAGATAAAATCAATGTGCTTTACACAGACAATAAAAACAGCAAAATGATGATGATAATAATAATAATAATAATAATAATAAGAAGAAGAAGAAGAAGAAGAAACAAAGATTATTGCTCTGTTTTACTTTGTTTATGTGAATTTTAAAAGAGATTTTTTTACACTCAAACTTACACCAATATTCAAAATTACAACAATAAACAATAAATCTTTTTTTCTACAGAGATAAAAACCTTTACGTTAACACTGATGTTAATGATTAATCCTTCAAAATGAACCAAAGTAATGAAAGAAGTGTGTCCATGATTTCCCTCCTCCTGAGGTGTGATGTAACGTTTCTAAAAACAGAGTCGCTGCAGGTCATATTTTGGATGAACATAGAATTTTTTTTCCTCTCTGTGTCTCGGGACAAATTTGTTATTATTCATTCATGCCTGGATTGGAAGCAGCAGAGCAGCAGGTGGGATTTGTGGATTCATAACACCAATAACATTATCTGACTCACACTTGATGTTTTTTTTGTTTGTTTGTTTTTTGGTGTGTGTGTGTGTGTGTTTGTGTGTGTGTGCCCTCCTGCTTTTCCTGCTGTAAATGACGGATGATGAATAATATTTTTCATGGATGGCAGATATTTGCTGATTGGGCTGCAGATGCAGCCTCATTCAGGCCATGAATATGACTCACAGGTGAACAAACTCTGTTTCATTGGCTGATTTATTTACCATAAATGTCGCCTTTAAATAATAATAATTATATGAAAACTGAGTAAACAGACAACGAATGTCAGATACTTTGTGTTATTTTGTTTGTTTGTTGATTTTAGCTGAAAAATACACATTAACATGTTTATCATTAATTCAGACCTTCAGGGTTGGAAATGATCAGATGTGACTGCTCTTAACAGTCTGCTCATTTTTCATCTTTAACATCATCTTACTGAATGTTTCAGATTGAGCCCAGTAATTTTAGATCTACCCCCCCCCCCCGACATTAAGGTGTCAAATATGAAGTCTGCCTTTTCTTCTCAGCTAATTGGTCATTTCAAAAACCATTCATTGTATATATATATATATATATATATTGTGTGTGTGTGTGTGTGTGTGTGTGTGTGTGTGAACCACAGAGTACATCTTGTACATCACTTGAAAACTCTTGGGGACGGGTGTGTTATGATGACTCATGTTCTGAGGGATTGGTTGGTAAGAACAGGTCTCGACTGCTCCCCTGAAAATAAAGTTGTGTTTTCACCAACAGTCACTGAAGTTGAATCACTTTGTGTGTCAAAAGTTGGATATTGATGGAGTTTTAAAGGTGGTGATGGTCTGTAAAGTCAGTCATCTGTGGCTCATGGTTAATGCAGTCTTTGTAATATTCTGGTTTTTTACTGTAGTATTGAAATCAAGAGCCCAAATTAAGACCGGGGATTCAAAACAGCACCTTCTGGAACCCTGCATTTGAATGAAGCACGATGGAAGTACAATCGGTGACGATCAGTTAACGCTGTAAGAAATTAAATACAGTTTAAAATTTAACACCTGATACAGAAACATCTCTGTATCTGTAGCTGGTGGAGCAGAAATAACGGGGACCTTGTGTTTGTTTTCACACTGTTTGTGTCGTCTCTGTGAAGATCAGCTCCATCAGTGTGTCCATGTTCTCTCAGTGCTCGTAAAATGTCAGTGAGTTTCCGACTGAGGATTCGGCTCCTCTCTCTTTCTCACCCTCAGGTAGGACTCATCATGGCTCATTGGTTTCTTTCACCTTTTCTTTGCTGCTTTTTTTTCCCCCGTCACCGTCTCACAGGCTTTGTGCAGCCTTCACTGCTTGTGCGAACTTGTCTCCGGATCTGTTTGTCGTTCGTTGGGATGTTTCCATGAAGCCATGACGTTGTTTGCTTTAAGGGTGCACACCTCGGTTAACAAGTGTTACCTTTCATACTTGTGAGTAACTCAGTTCAGTGATGTATGAACGTAGTCTCCACGATGTCACCCGTCTGTCCCTGAAGCAGAGTAATGAACTCAGTCGATGGCGGGGGCCATATTGGAAATGCTGACTCCAAGGGCGGGCTCACCAACAGCTTCCTGTCACTCACACGAGCTGTGCCTCTGATTGGACAAACTCATGATCTTAATATCTTCTAAACCGCTGAGTTGGAAAAAAAATTCACAAAGCCATTTTTTGAACCAGGCTGTAAACATGTTTTTAAAGCTGTAAAAGTCTTTTTGTATGGTTTGGTGTGTTGGTGGTTTGAGGCCTCAAGCGGATCGTCAACAAACTGTAACTTTAAGCACTGCTGCATAGGCTTCATTTTTTAAACTAGTTTGCCTCTTGTAAAAAAAAACTTGTAGCAGTCAGATGTGAATAGATAATAATAAAGCATTACATCATCGATATTAAAAATATTTCTCTCTGAAAAACAAAA
Source organism: Labroides dimidiatus (assembly GCA_030710495.1). Classification (NCBI taxonomy): domain Eukaryota; kingdom Metazoa; phylum Chordata; class Actinopteri; order Labriformes; family Labridae; genus Labroides; species Labroides dimidiatus. The sequence goes on along the minus strand of CM061157.1, from coordinate 28,862,130 downwards.
ATCGGATGTGTTTTCGGCTCAGACAGGAGATTCAGTAAATGTGGTTTGAAATGACTTTCCTACATTCTATCTTTATTCTTTTATTCCTAAGAAAAAAACAGAGAATCTGACGACACTTACACTGGAGTGACGTGAGGCTTCTACAGCTCAAACCAAAGAGCTCAAACTCTTCATCAGCTAATGAACTCCAGAGGCTGATCGGTCCCTTGGTGCATGTTGTTTCCTGTGGCAAATCAGTGTAAATGAACGACCTCATTAAGATGCTGGAGGTTAGAAACCAGAAGAGTCTCCTGAGGATGAGGCGGTTTTTAGGACACCTGGAGTTTCTGTGACTCTGAATGTAAACATCTGTAGCTGAGCTTGAGGTTAAGTTAGGGATGATGTATTTTGAGCGGGTTGTTGTGCAAAACAGAGTCAACAAGGTGAGATAAGAACCAAAGCTTGCAGTACGTTATCATACTTTTTTTTGCCACATTGTCAACAGGAAGAGGCAAAATCACAAACTTTAAAAGCACCAGACTCTTTCAGTGAATTACGAATTAAAACCTGCTGTCAGTTATACGCAAGTATTCAACACAGCCGAGAGGTTAGCAAGAAAAAAACGTTCTTCCTCTCCTTGTCTTGGATCACGTTAGCCCCTCCCACCAACACACATCAAGTCATCACGTTCTACTTGTCTGTTTTTTTCAGACTCACTCAAAAACAGAAAAAATATGACTATATAATTACACTGTTTTGACCAGCAAACAACAATTTCATCTCCAAATTTCTAATCCTGCAGTCATCTTGTATCCGCTAACGTGTTTTTTTTTTAACTCTCACATTTCCTCATCCTGATAAATCCGTTCATTTAAAGGCGTCAGCTGTAAGAGTTGTTGGGTTTCTGCAGAATGTGCAGAGCTTTAGCTTCATGCAGGCAGACTACACACAGTCCAGATGAAGCTTAGTGAGACATTAAGCGAGAGATTTAAGTTTTGTTTTTGCGCTTGGAAGAAAATGTGAATGTACACATTCACTTCAGTGCCATAATTGATACACTGTAAGATGTAAAGCTGAGGGTTGTATGAAATAGGAGCTCAGGTCTGTTTTTGGACATGTTTGGCTCAAACAAAGACAAACTTCTGAAGAGGTCCACGTGAAATGTCTTAAGGGAAACTTTTTTAATTTCTATAACTTGATGTTTTTTTTATCGCTCCGAATTATCCGGCACGTTCCCATGAAGGGACTTACACGTAGTTGATAAAAGAGACGTATCTGTAGCCACTGAGAGGAAGCAGGTAGTTTCCAGTATCTTGAAATCAACCATCAAGTTTCCCTCCTTGTTTCAGGTGAGAGGAGGACTCCACGAGAGGTGACATCTCTTGTAACGTGTCACTAGAAACCCCTCATTACACATTTCCCTGAGGACGCAACGGCTCGATTGATGAGTCGGTAATTTCCCTTCGCTGTTCTCAGAGAGGGGTCCCATCAAAGCATGACTCATGAGAAAAACCTGCTGCTGTCTGTCGGACTTTTCTTTCTGGCAGACGATGTGATTAGAAAACCAACACTGTTGTTTATTAATGTCTTACTGCGCTCAGTTAACTGGGGTCATAAAAAGTTGCCCCTAAGGCTGTAAATGTCGACAGCTTCCTCCTTCCTGGTTGAGTCATTGTTCTTCTGAGCTCGGTTACAGTAAAGGATTCCAAAGGTTGTTACAAGACTTCTTGTTCGTGGGTCGTGTCCATGAACAATTTGCTCATAGCTCCTCTGCTAACACCAAACAGCTGATCCTGCCGTTGACTCTTGTTGGATTTTGTTTGGTGGATTGTCGAAATAAAAGTCTGAACAATTTTACAGTTAATCCGTTAAAGGAACAGGAGCCAAACCTCCAAGTTCCAAGTGATGCCACAACTTTTGCATAACACTAGCTTGAAGCTGCTCCATCACACAGGCTCTACCAGCATGTTGATTCTTTGAACAGACACCTCCTGACCACGAGGGCTGGCACCATGTGCTTTTCTCCCAAGTCAATTCTTTTACCATTTTTGGGAAGCCGATTCGATTTGAATTGCGATACTTTGATATCGGCAGTTTTTATGATTTTCCTTCCCTCATTTAACACCAGCTCATGTAAAGTTGAATGATGATGATGATGTTTACAGACTACATCAGGAGCCATGTTTCCCCAAAGAATAAACATCACATGCAGTGTTGCCAGATGGGAAATATAAAATTATCGTACCAGAGCCTCAAAATTATCATATTTTTGGGGAAATTATCGTACACCCGACAAAATAATCAAAATAACTGATAATGATCAAAACAACTGTCTTATTGTTGCGCTAAAATCACAGTTGATCCCTCTGTTTAGTGTCCCGCTCACCCTCGTCTTCTCCTCCGGTGCTCATTTTTCTCCCAACTGACTGACTTCCTCCTGACGGAGCTCCTACGACCGTGATTGGCTGTCAATCGTTCTGAGACGAATGACACTTAAACTATGATTGGCTGGAAACGTCACATGACATAAGATGCATTTAGGGTTTACGGATAAATCCGTCAGACTGGGGTAGATCTGTAACAACCACACGAAATTGTCAAACTATCGTACATTTAGCCTTTTTTGGAATTATTGATCGCACATCGTACAGAGGGCTAAATTATCGTACAAATACGATAATTATCGTACGTCTGGCAATGCTGATCACATGTGAGTCAGTTTTTAAGACGTATTCAGGGGATCTGACATCATGTCAAAGAAAAACATTTTTTTCAACCCAGTTTATAAACAAAGACTAAAATGAAGGATTTAAATTTGAAAAAAAAACCACTTAAAATCGAAAACAAAAAAATCCTGATACTGATGTGAAACGATTGTTTCTCCCACCCTTACTGACCACTGTAGCAGAACGAGTGCTGAACGATTTGACAAAACTGTGTGATTGTGATTATTTGGCTCTGTAATGGGACTCTAATGAATAGTAATATAAGACTACATGCTTTGCTATAAAGGAAGATGCAGAGATTATTGATAGTTATGAAATATGTGTTTCTTAATCCAGAACACAGATTTATCCTTTATACAGTTTGAATTTTGAAAATACAGTTCACTACAGTACACTAATTCATTTTAAATTTTTGTTTTAAACGCTTTTTTTTTTAGATACTTTGGTTTAGTTTTTTTCCAGTTCTTTTTTTGTAAATGCTGAAGCCTTTAGATCCTTAACTATAATAACTGAAACAATAAATGCAGTTTAAAGGGAAAAAAAAAGGTATTGTTCCAACAAGGAAATAATTTAACCTTACGCAAATTCCCAAACAATCATTGTTTGTGGTTTTATGTGTTTTATGTTGTACAGTTAGACAAACAGAAACGATCCTGATTGAGTCATCTGGAGCCTCACAGCACTCTTAAAAACACATTTGATCAGAATTTAAAGTTGATTGCTTTATTATCACAAGAGCCTTTCATTGTAATTGAATCAGCCCATGACATCAAAGACCGGTGATTACTGCCAAGCCCTCCTGAGTTTCTCTTTTCATGTTTTGTTTTCGTCAGCTTCCGACCTTCATTTGAAGCCAGGCATTCAGTCATCAGATTGTGTTTTAAGATGCTGTAGCAGTTCAGCATCATGCTGGTGGCACGATGACATTCTGATGAAGAGTTACATGTTTATATTTAGAAGCACTGTGTGCAGAAGTATCGGCATAATGTACAATATAATATTTATCAGGTAGTTTTAGTTTTATAACCCAACTCCAGTGAAGTTTGGACGTTGTGTAAAACGTAAATAAAACCAGAATACAATGATTTGTAAATCTTGTTTAACCTATAATAACAATATACTTATTCTTCAAACTGATAAACTTTATTGTTTTTTGTAAATATTCCCTCATTTTGAATTTGATGGCTGCAACACGTTCCTAAAAAGCTGGGACAGGGTCAACAACAGACTGGGAAAGATGAGGAATGCTCCAAAAACACCTGTTTGGAACATTCCACAGGTGAACAGGTTGATTGGAAACAGGTGAGTGTCATGATTGGGTATAAAAGGAGCATCCCTGAAAGGCTCAGTCGCTCACAAGCAAGGATTGGGCGAGGTTCACCACTTTGTCAACAACTGCGTGAGCAAACAGTCCAACAGTTTAAGAACAATGTTTCTCAACAATGTGAAAGAATTGATGGATTTGATCATCTACAGTCCATAATATCATCAAAAGATTCAGAGAATCTGGAGAAATCTCTGCACGTAAGCAGCAAGGCTGAAAACCAACACTGAATGCCCGTGACCTTTGACCCCTCAGGCAGCACTGCATTAAAAACCAACATCATTGTGTAAAGGATATTACCACGTGGGCTCAGGAAGACTTCAGAAAACCATTGTCAGTTAACACAGTTCATCACTACATCTACAAGTGACAGTTCAAACTCTACCATGCAAAGACAAAGACATATATCAACAACACCCAGAAACACCGCCGGCTTCTCTGGACCCGAGCTCATCTGAGATGGACTGACGCAAAGTGGAAAAGTCTGCAGTGGTCTGACGAGTCCACATTTCAAACTGTTTTTGTAAATCATGGACGTGGTGTCCTCCAGGCCAAAGAGGAAAAGGACAATCTGGATTGTTCTCAGGTCAAAGTCTCAAAGCCAGCATCTGTGATGGTATGGGGGTGTGTTAGTGCCCATGGCATGGCTAACTGGACCATCTGTGAAGGCTCCATTAATGCTGAAAGGTACATACAGGTTTTGGAGCAACATATGCTGCCATCCAAGCCACGTCTTTTTCAGGGACGTCCCTGCTTATTTCAGCAAGACGATGACAAGACACATTCTGCACCTGTTACAACAGCGTGGCTCCGTAGTAAAAGAGTGCAGGTACTAGACTGGCCTGCCTGCAGTCCAGACCTGTCTCCCATTGAAAATTTATGGATTTACAAATCATTGTATTCTGTTTTTATTTACGTTTTACACAACGTCCAAACTTCATTGGAGTTGGGGTCGTACATTCGTTGAGCTAATGTGGACCATAGACCAAGGAAAGCTGCATGCAGTCGTCAGGTTTTATAAGAGTCTTTTTTTTGAATGTTAATGTTTTTGAATTCTGGGATAAATGTTATAATTTGTGTTAATGAGATCACCTCCGTCTCACAGCTGTTCAGCCGGTGTTATAAACACCTCCACCTCCTCTGTTCTTTCCTGATTTGTAGTGCTTGTTGAGTGTATGATTCCAGTACAAGCAGTTCCTCCTCAGAACCTTTAATCCTGAACTATAATTTATTAACCCTCTATTCATGTATTTACTGCCTCAGGTTAGCTGTTTGGTAACTGAAGTACAGCAGTGTTTTTATACACTTGACGTGACTCATTCACTCTGTTTTAGAAAACGCTTTCAGTGCAGACCTCAAATATAAACACTGCAGCGTCTGTCAGCTGGAAACGTTTGTAAATTAATGCAGACGTTCTGAGCTGTTCATGACTCTGTGCAGAGCGATTGGATCCGAAACGCTTTGCGCTCTGACATCTTATCATTTTTCTAATCAAATCACTCGCTCACTCTGAACAGTGGTCTTTAATTTGGGAAGGGTTGGCATCATCACTTATTCAGTTGCACTTCCATGTGAAGCCGCAATTAAAGCTGGTGTGTGACACTTTAACTTGTGGCGTATGAAAGTCTTTTTAAATGAGAGTGTCACTCAGCTCGGTGGAAGCCAGTGTGTCTGTGCATTTAGGTGACGCACAGGAACGGCAGCGAAGAGTCATCAGACTCCCAGTCCAGACCTGCACTACGTGAACACCTACTCAATGTTTGTGGTCAGGACTCTGTCTCTGGAAGGTTCCATCTGATGAGGTTAGATTTAACTTTCTGTCTTCAAGATTATAACGCAAACATTTGGAGCCGATATTCATTTGCAGTAAAAGTGAAAATATTGGCGTCAAAATTTTGAGTGATACAAACTCCAAACCAGACTCGCTATCCAATCTTTATCCAGACTGATAACAGCTGCCGGCTGATAGTGTTCACTCAAAGATCGAATATTTTGGTCTGAGAGTGTTACAAAAACAAACTTTGAGAATGGAAGAGACTGATAAGGATCTGAAGGAGGCGTCTGATCCTGGAAATCAAGAGCATGAGAGCGGGTAACTGGAGAACTAGCCCTAACTTTTGGGTTGCTAAGCGCTGCTCTCTCTTTGTTTTTCTTTTTTCTCCTTTTTTTTCTTCTCTTTTTAGTTACCTTCATGTTGGCAGCCTGTCATTAACTAGTTACATTTGCAGTGGTGTTTTTGCTTTTTTGTTACACACCAGATCAACTGTTAGCAGCCTGTAGCATGTTGATGCTAACCGGTGCTTGGCTTGATGTTCCCCGCAAGCTGAGGAGAAGGAGGCGAGGACGACGTGCTGGTCTTTCAGTGTGTGAGATGAGAAGACAACATCAGCCCGTCCATCCATCCATCATTATGGGGATGAAAGATCTATCTCTAAAAAGATGGACCAGCTAGCCGTGCTAACCCAGCACCAGAGGGAATACCGGCAGAGTAGCATCATGCTATTCACAGAGACATGGCTAACAGAGCTAACACTAGACACAAACACCACATTGGAAGGATTTCACCTGCTGTGAGCAGACAGGATACAGGAGAGAGAGACTGAACAGACTGGTGAAGAGGTCCAGCTCAGTCCTGGACCCTGTGGACCCTGTGGACTCTGTGGACCCTGTGGACCCTGTGGAGGCTCATTGGAGAACGATGGCCAAGCTGTCATTACCAATTTTCTGATGGACATTTTTGCTCTACTTCTCACTTTCTTGTTTGCTGCTGTGACCCCTTGAATTTCCCCACCGGGATTAATAGAGTACATCTATTCTGTTCTGTTCTATTCTATTCTATTCTATTCTATTCTATTCTATTCTATACAGCTCATAGAATCAGCAGCATGTCTTACAAAGTTAAATGAAAAGTGAAACAAATCAACAGCTCCCTGAAGTTTTCTACAGTAAATCAAGTTTTCCAAAATTTCAACAGAACTGAATTTTTCTTTTCTGTTTCACTTTTCTTTAAGTCCAAACAAAATCAAAAAGCGCAGAGAGTTCCCAGAGTCCTCAGCATCTCTCAGAAACGTGTGTAACCAATCAGATGGTGCTGTGGGTGGGACGATGCTGGAGACAGAGACAAATAACCCTGTTTTAAACTGATCTCTGATTGGCTGTCGGATTAAAAAAAAGCTGATGCCGACATAAATTCAACATGTGAAATAAAAGTGCCGATAATCAGTTTGTCCCTGATATGACGTCTAAAAAGACTAATTTTACTATGAATAAGAAATAAACGCTTCAGTTTTTGCAGTGTAGATTGAACATAGTTCATGTCTGAGACATTTGCATGTTAAAATTTGAACTTTTTAGTGACCTCTAGTGGACAAAAAAAAACACTTAATATAAACACACTCCAAACTCCCTGAAACATGTTTACATGGTTGTTATTAAAGCTTTTTAATTGTTTTTATATCAGGGTAAACACTGAGACCGATCTGCACAAACACTATAATAAATACAGGCCCATTTATTTTATCTAAATTTGAGTCACCAACAGGTTTTGTTTCCTCATAGTTCTGTTTTCATTTTGCACTGAATGCTTTATTTTCTTCATGGAGTTTTGGACAAAAACTTTGTTCATTTTTTAATCTTGTAAAAAAGTAAAGCCTGTAGTTTGACTCTCTGATTTTCATTTCCGTGTGCATCGAAAGCAGGAAGCCATGTCCATATTTGGCTGTGAAGGTTTGTCATGCCTGACGACGTCCTTTCGTCCTCTCTCCTGTGTGTGTGTGTGTGTGTGTGTGTGTGTGTGTGCGCAGATGGAACGTCAGATCCTGATGCAGAACCAGATGAGAGAGAGACAGATGGCCATGCAGATCGCCTGGTCCAGAGAGTTCCTGAATTACTTCGGCTCTTTCTTCGCGGTGGCCGCTGTGGGTCTCACTGCAGGGTGTGTTTGTTCAGAGACGATCTGTGTGAAGCACACACAGACTCTGAAATCATGCACGCTGTGGGGACGATCTGAAGCTCTGTGGCTCTGAGTGAAGCCAGAATAATCCACCGTCTTAAAAACATTCACAGTGGTGGAAAAAAGTTTCAGACATCTCATGATTTTATAGAATGTTGCATAAAGAATCACTCTGAAGTCTAAAACTTCAAACTGATTGTTTGCATAAAAACACATCATAAATTTTCAGTGTTGGATCATTTTGATACCAGTGATCCACTGATGAAGGTGGTGAAGCCAACACATCTGAAAGTCCTGCAAAGACAAAACCGGCTGAAACACATGTAGGCTTAAACCTGCTCTCTCTCTCTCTCTCTCTCTCTCTCTCTCTCTCTCTCTCTCTCTCTCTCTCTCTCTCTCTCTCTCTCCAGTGCACTGAAAAGAAAGAAACCTGCCCTACTGGCTCCCATCATTCCTCTCAGCTTCGTATTAGCCTACCAGATGGACAGCGCCTACGGGACTCTCATCTACCGAATAAGAGGTGAGAAAACATTTATTTATTTACAGTGAAACCATCGACACACAGCCATTCCTCCTGACTCTGAAAGGAAGGAAAACAAACAAAAACAAACATGAATATTTGTTTAAAGACAAACTAAATAGACTGACAGGTGTCCTTGTCAAATATCAACCACTTAAACCAGGAGTCTATATTCATGTTTGACTGTTATTGATGATTCAGACAGGAAGTGTGTCGCCATCCCAAACACAGTCAGGAAACAGTTTGTTTGAACTTTTTATTAAACTAACTATTTTAAATACTTAGTGCAGTTTTTTCTCACTGTCTTAAAATGCTGTTATTCCTTATTTATTACTTTTCTGTATGATAAATTACTTTATTCTTCATGTTTTGTTGTACATTTGTTCCAGAAATGTCCGCATAGATTCCAAGAACTTGATTAGTTCATAACAGTAAAATTAAAAAGTCCAGGCAAACTAAAACTGCCTGTGTTGCTGTATTAGAGTTTTTATAAGAAGAAAACTTGCTCAAAATTCAAATCTGTTTTTCATGTATTTTTTTTTTAGTGCACCAAGTTTAAAGAGGGGTCAGCAGCTGGCGGCCTGCAGGCCTGCCTCCAATAATACCTGGTCCCCCCCGATGACGTCAATATATATATAAAAAAACAAAGATTAAAAAAATGAAAAATATATTAAAGCTATCACAAAAAACGACACATAAAACATAAATTGATTTAAACAAACTGGTAAAATGAAATAAGCTTCAGCATCTGTTTGACTTCACATTGGCCTGACGTCCGTACTCGCTCATATCCAGCTGTCAGGGCTCTGAGTGGATATGTGTCTTTAAGTTGCTTTAAGTTGCCTTTGGGTATTTTATTCCCTGCAAACTTCAGACCAACCCTGACACACTGTGTCACGCTGCTGTGCCGTCTCACTATCGCATAGCTGACGTGGCTATCAGCATCCGGCTTACACACCAAGAAGGGCACGGTTGGCTGTGGAAACAGGATCAGGCTCTACTGATCTGACCTGTACCGAACTGTACCGATCCGAACTGTACCGATCCAAACTGTACCGATCCAAACTGTACCGATCCAAACTGTACCGATCCAAACTGTACCGATCCAAACTGTATCGACCCGAACTGTACCGATCCGAACTTTACCGATCCAAACTGTACCGATCCAAACTGTACCGATCCGAACTTTACCGATCCAAACTGTACCGATCCGAACTGGACGGCTTGGTGGAAACAGGGCATCATAGTCCGGAAAATGACAGTTCTTGAGTTTAAAGTCAGAAATCCCTGAAAAACATCATTAAAATCTTTATTGCTGCAGAGTTTCAATGTAAACAGGAAGCAGCAGCAGCAGCTGCAGCTAGAATCAGAAAGAAACCATAAACCAGTGGAAAGTTCATCTGAGACATTCTGTCCTAAAGTGTTATTGATGAAATCTCTTCATTTAGAGACTGTAGACCTCATCACAGTCCAGCTCTTGGTGACCAATGTTGACAGAAACAGCAGCTTTCACAGACGTCCGCCTGCTGCGACTCTACACTTTGATTTTTTCTTCCTTTAATTACATCCTCAGGGGAGGCTGAGAGCATCATGACGGCAGAACACGACCGCCTGGACCTGCCCCATGGGACCCCTTCTTTCGATAGCGTAGAGAAGGCTCGCCGCGCTCGGAGCGGCCTCGCCTCCTTCCTGGAGAAATGAAACGCACACGAAGCCGCCATGCTTTTTCTTTATTCTGGAGCTTTTGACCTTTTAACTGCCTTTAAAGAAGCGTGAGTCTGTGGTTTGCACTAATTCTTTGTCAGGGAATTCAAGCTGAATAAGTGAAAATGTCAGTGAGTGTGAGGTGACGAGGATCGTTGGGTGAGTTTCCTGTTGGAGGTGCATCATTAGCCAATGAACCGCCTCAAACCAGGCTGAAAAAAATCAATAAATGATGAGATGGATGCTGATTAAACTCAACATGAGGAAATTCAGTTCTTGTTTTGATTGTTTAATCAACACCTACAGTTTTCTGTTACCTGTGCAGGTTATTTTTCTGCACCTCCTCCATAAAATCTCATCAGCTGGTTCAGTTTGCACGCTGTTCTTCTTTGCGTCCTGAGAGTCTGCCCTGCGAGCGTCAGCGATGAAATCAACTCGTTTATTGTTTCCTCGGTTATTGTCCTGAGTGCCTGAAGCCACGCGGCGTGAAGCGTTACCGCGTGACGCTATGCAGCACAACAACACGTCGCTGTTTGGATCCTGACGCCCTCTCTCTGTTGAGTTAGTGGATGATATGTTTGCATTTCATGATCTGAACTAAAGACAGCTCAGGCTGGAGAGAGGCGGAGCCAGGAGCAGTCAGAGGGAAACATTTCATCGTTTTCTTCATTGGAGCAGTTTGATCAGATTATTGTTGACTAACTTCATTTGGAGCTCTGAGGTGGTAAAATCTCAACCAGCAGTTTGAGTTTATTAAAGCTGTACGACGACTAACGAAGAGCCGCCAGTTTGCACACAAAGTATTTAAAAAGCAAGAAGAAAACATGATTCGTGGAACATTTTGATGCCATATTTATGTTTCCAGAGTTTTTTGTGACTGAAGATGATTTTGTAAAATTGTATCCCCTGTTATGTTTGATCTGAAGAGTAATTATTGAGGTTCAATGAGTCTTTATGCCAAAGCTGTATCCGTCATTGGTGCATCTCTAACTTGCATTTTTATTGCCAGAGTTTTATGAGGTGGATGTAAAATATTCCAAGGTGCTGATATCTGATGCTTGATTTGTAAACCCAATAAAACCATCGACTGTAGAGTCGTCCTTCTCTTCATTCTTCTTCATTCAGGAAAGAGACTTTTTGAAGAAGCTACAAACTTCTACCATCTTCAGTTTGTGCCAAAGTTCAGAGAAAAGAACAGAACAGAAAAGAACAAAAAATCATTTCAGTAGTTCATACAAACGGTCAAACTCATATATATATATATATATATATATATATATATATATATATATATATATATATATATATATATATATATATACATATATATATATATATATATATATATATATATATATATATATATGTATGTATGTATATGATATGTATGTATATATATGTGTGTGTGTATATATATGTATATGTATATATTTATATATATATATAAATATGTGTGTGTGTGTGTATATATATATATATATATATATACACATATACACATATATACGCACATATATATATACACACATATATACACATATATACACATATACACATATATACGCATATATATATATATATATATATATATATATATATATATATATATATATATATATATATATATATATATATAGTATTTCAAGCATTTATCTCATTAGGTTCATCCAGGAAATTCATCAAGTGAGTGAAAAACCAGCAGTACCACGAGTGTCCTCCAGGAGCTGAGTCCAAAAGTACATTCACAGCCATGTTAGAAGCTGTCTCTTCTTTTCTGCACACGTTTATAAATCTGCAGGACTCAGGAGTCTCCAAAGGTCTCTGCTGAAAGATCTGGAGACGTGTTGGTGTGAGCAGCTCAGTGCTGACGTTTACTCATGTTTTGTGGCGTCCCTTGCATCTGTGTTGTTTTACAAGAAAGGTTCAAACTGAGCTCCTGCTTCCAACAGAGGAGTTAACTGAACTACTTCGACAGTAAAGCCTGATTGCAGTATGAAGGTAGATATGATGCAAATAGGAGAGCAGCGATAGGAATGTGTTGAGAAACTTAAGCAGCGTAGACTCAGGTGAGAAGAGCAGTTTGTGCAGCTGTAGCAGCAGATTGGAGGAGTTGTATCAGCAGAGTTGTGTTTGTGAAGAATAACAGACATTAGAAATAAGAACAAAACATCAGAGACATGTTGGATTACAAGTTTACAGCTCTCATTTTATTGGTGTAAATATTAGTCCACACATTTGTGAATATTTTTTCTGTGACTTTAAATTAATTTCACGTGTGGATCTTTTATACAAGTAAACGTTTTTACACTCAAGTTCATTTTGTTTTTATTCAAGTTCTCACATCACATTCTGAGCTCTCCTGTTTCGCAACATATCTACCTTCATACTGCAGTGAAACAAAAAAAAATCATTAAATAAAAGTTATTAACTCAAACAAAATGATATATGTATGAATGTGTGTGAAAATGTAAAGTATTAGCTAAAACCTCTTCAGTGGATGGATGTAAATGAGAGGGAGGCATCAGATTGTAGATACAAACAAATTTTGATCAAAATGTTTTTTTTTCAAATACTGAAGTTATTCCGCTTCGATGATGTCACAGCCCCCCTGTGATGTCATAACCACTTGAAGGGAAAAAGGAATGCAAAACTTGAAGGGACCAAAAAAAGGAACACGCAAAAAATCTATACATACCCCCCGAGTTTCAGGTCACACCCGTGCGACTATTCATTGAGCCAGTCCGAGAGAAGACTTTCTTCAAGACTCCTTACCAAGACTAGTGAACGTTCAACACACAGAACAACCAATAATTAGACATGTCCCACAACATGGAATCCGGAACCCTCACCTGGGGTGAGATAATGGATCTGCTTGATGAAGAGCAGAATTTGTCTGACACCTTGCCAGGGGCCAGCAACAACAACGGCTGCCGTGACAACGGACACAGCCAGAGCCCCATGCAGCAAGAAGTGCAGACCACTGCTCAGCAGATGGAGGCCCTCAGACAAGAACTGAGGGCAAAGGAGGAGGCCAATAAGGCCATGTTGGACAAGCTCATTGGGCTACAAGCTCATGTTGGAGCTCTGAATGACCAGCTGCAAACTGAAAGATCGAGGGCTGAAATCCTCCAGAAGGAAGGGGATAAGCTCAGGTTTGTGCACTCGGAGCTGAGTATCCACGACAAACAACAAGTGGAGAAGCTTGAGCTCGAGAAGCATTACCTGGAGCTGACGGTGGAGTCCCTGCAGCAAGAGATTTCAAGCAGAGCATCTGAGGATTTGAGATCAACCCAGATGCAAGAAGCGCTGCAAGAGATCAACTCATCGCTCCAGAGCCAGCTGGTTGATCAAAAGCGGAGGGCTGACGGCCTCCAAAGAGAGCGGAACGACATGAAGCGCAGGCTCCGACAAACTTCTCGCAGTCAGAGACAGACTGAGAATATGGAGCAGAAGGTTCAGGCCCTGCAAGAGGAGCTCATGGCTTCAGAGTCTGACAAGGACAGACAAGTCAATGAGCTAATGAACATCATTAGCTCCCAGAATGACCATCTGGACCATGAGCTTCAGAGGACTCGAGATCTCCAGAGCCACATTGCAGGGCTCCAGATGCAGAGGGCAGAGGCTCTAAGAGAGAACGTTGAACATGCTGACGTGGTGAGGGATTTGAAGATCAGGCTGGAAGATAGAAACAGCAGCAGTCTCCAGCTGGTCTCCAGGCTGAAAGACCAAGAGGAGGTCAGCCAGGCTCTTCGTGAGGAGGTGAAGGAGCTCCATGAGGTTTTGGGAAACCTGAAATCTCAAATACAGCAGGAGCCCTCACCTCCGATCATTAACATCCAGGAGGACAGAGAGGAAGAGTCCCAGAACGTCCTCGAGGAGATTTCAGAGGAGATTTCAGAGGCCATCCAGACGCCGTCTGTGATGGTGGAAGAATCACCTGAGTTGGAGTCAGTGACACCTGAGGTGGTCCAAATAACACCTGTAGTGACACCAGAGGTTGTTGCTGACTCACCTGAGGTGGTCGAGATTGTCCAGGAATTGCCTGAGATGGAGGAAGAAACATCTGGAATCGTAGAGGAGTCACCTGAGGTGTCCGAAGTGACACCTGAGGTGGCGGAAGTGACACCTGAGATGGCGGAAGTCACAACTGAGGTGGCGGAAGTCACACCAGAGGTGGCGGAAGTCACACCTGAGGTGGCGGAAGTGACACCTGAGGTGGCGGAAGTCACACCAGAGGTGGCGGAAGTGACACCTGAGGTGGCGGAAGTGACACCTGAGGTGGCGGAAGTCACACCAGAGGTGGCGGAAGTGACACCTGAGGTGGCGGAAGTCACACCAGAGGTGGCGGAAGTGACACCTGAGGTGGCGGAAGTCACACCAGAGGTGGCGGAAGTCACACCAGAGGTGGCGGAAGTCACACCTGAGGTGGCGGAAGTCACACCTGAGGTTGCTGACATTACATCAGACCTTGACCAGAGAAGACCAGAGGCGGAAAGGGTCTCTCTCTGGCGGAGATTTAAAAAGTCTTGCACCCCTCACAGCCGCCGCCAATATAAACACCTGAGGCTGCAGAGGCAGGAAGAAGACTTAACTGATATTGACGACGTTACTCCTGAGATCGACGAGGGCTCACCTGAGGTGGTCCAAGACACACCTGACATCGTGGAGGACTCACCTGAGGTGGCCCAAGAAACATCTGTTATCGTCGAGGAGTCACTTGAGGTGGCCGACGTACCACCAGAGGTCGGCCAGGAGTCAGAGACAGAGAACGTAACACCTGAGACGGTTGAGGACTCACCTGTAACAGTCCAAATAACACCTGAGACTGCTGAGGACTCAACTGAAGAGGGCGACGTTCCACCATCTCTGGCTCAGGAAACACCTGAGGTGGCGAGGGTCTCACTCTGGAGGAGGTTTAAGAAGTCTTGCACTCCTCACAGCCGCCGCCAGTATAAACATCTACGGCGGCAGAGACACGACGAAGAGTGAGACCCAAACCCCTCCATTCAACCCCCCCAACCCCCGACCACTGCCTCCCACCCCCGACCACGGCCTCTGACCACTGCCCCCCAACCCTCGCACACACACACACACACACACACACACACACACACAGGCTAACCCACAGCAAAGAGAAATCAGTGATATCCTGACAGATAGAAGCTGCTGCTTATTTCCTGTCAGGTTGCACATGTTGCTCCGTCATCCTGTGGGTTCACAGCCAACACACACACACACACACACACAGTGGGGTTTCCCCCGGGTGCTCCGGTTTTCCCCCACATTCAAAACAACACAAACACAAAACAAAAATAAAAATACAAAAAAATCCATAAATTGGATCAAACCTTCTTTCTTTCTGGATGAATCCCTGTTAATCATGACACTGATGGTAGAGTTGACTAATGTGCTGAGTGAATTTGATGTGTTTGAATAAAATACTGAGTTTTCTGTGTATCAGCTGTTTAACTTTGAGCGAAGAGTCAAAGTGAGCAGAGGTCATTTTGTTTACAGTCAGTCAAAACACTTTAGTCATGAGTTGTTTACTGAAATCTTCATTTTACTGTCAAAGAGTTCCTGCAAGATTCATTTTCAAACCTGGACAGTTCTTGAGTCAAACAGATCTACTGATGAGCCTTCTTATTGACTTGGTGATTGAGGACAGAGATGTTGCAGTGATCCAGAGCACCCCCACCCAAAAGAACTGTGTGAACACTGCTCATAAACAATTTAATCATAGATTTTTACAAACACACACACAACAAATAAAATGTGGGTAAATGTTGGTGAGATTTGAAGCCTGTTTGCCAAAACATTTGTCTCATATTGAGTCAAAAATCCAAAAGGAGCACCAACATGACAAACACTGCCAAGAGGACGATGTGAGTGACTGAGGTAGCAGTCAGCAGGCAGTGAGTGAAAAACCTGCAGTACCACGAGTGTCCTCCAGGAGCTGATATTTACCTCCTGTTTGAGCTGAAGCAGCAGACTGTTCGCTACATGTAGCTGACTGCATTTGGCTCATTCACCGTCAAAAAGTAAACCAATTTATTTAATTATGACTAAAATAATTTAATTTATTCATACAGTTAAATTTGCTTTGGTTGCTGTTGTTGTTGTTTTTGTCTCAGAGAACAAATATCGACGACAAACTTACATAAAAAGTGACCAAAACCGCCCACTTAATCAAATATGATAGAAAAAATGTTTCATAAACAAAGTGATGTAAAAAAAAAATTCTGTGAATTTTGTTAAAAAGAGAAAAAATTTGAATTTTCTGTCTACTTTTTGATGGATCAAATCTATAACTTTATCACAAATTTATGACTTTATTCCTGTAAACTTACGACCTTAGTCTCGTAAATTTTACATTTTTTTTTTTCTTGGCTCTTATTCTTTGCCGTACAAAAACCAATCGTGTTACTGCAATCCATGAAAAGAGAACACACAAGTACGCTGTGGTCATCAATCTGGATGACGTGTGTGTGTTAGAATAACGGGGAGGGAGGGAGGGAGGGAGGGAGGAGGAGGGGGGGTGACGGCTTGGGTCACACACACATGTTGATGCGTAAAGTAGTGACTAAGACTATTCAGGGTACAAGAAAAGGAAATCAAAGTCTGCTGCAGCACAAAGCAGACGCAGAGACACGTCTCCTCCAACTTCAGCGATCAACAGGCTGCAGCAACAAAAAACAGAACATCTACAGAGAGAAAAACAAAGAGGAAGAAGAAGAGCAGGACTTGGATCAGGTCTGAGGTGGAGCTTCACTGACCCTTCTGCTGGCTCGCTCTGTGTGTGTGAGGACAGGATGCTGTGGAGGTTGACTCTCGCTGTGGCTGTGGTGTGTGTCAGCGGCATCTGTGGCTGTGTGAGGGCTGATGTGATGAGCAAGCTGATCCTTCCCAGAGACTACGGGGTGAAACTGTGCGGGAGAGAGTTCATCCGAGCGGTCATTTTCACCTGTGGAGGCTCCCGCTGGAGACGGTCCACAGACGAGGTCTCTGGTGAGTTAACGAACCTGCTTTTTGGATTCATCACACCTCTGAGTGATCTGACAGGATCAGATTGATTTCCTCTTGAACAGATTCATCTGGAGCCACACATTTTATTTGCAGCTGTGTCTGGCTGAGGGAATATAATCTGGTTTTAGTCAGTGATGTTTGAGATCATGTGAAGGAGCTTTGAGGCTGCAGAGAAACAATTCTGCACAAATTAGTGTCATTAAAATGTTTTTAATTTCTTAGGGAAGGAAGCCTTCAACTGATCTCACACAACAAAACTTCAACCCTTTCTTATTTTAGTAAAGACAAAGCTGTCTAAGCTCCAGAATGAAGCTGATTTATGTGTTCAAGAAAGAGATGAGAAGCTGATGTCAGACATTAATCTTGTCTTTCTGCAGCCCCCTCTCAGTGGAGTTCCCTCAGCGACCTCACACTGGAGGACCACTATCAAACCTGGCAACCCTCCACAGAGCTCACAGCAGACCCCCTCTCTCCTCCTCGTCTGTCCTCCTCTTACTCCCTCGCAGACCTCCTGGCTGTCTTCAGAGGCGGCCAGCATCCGTCCAGAGACCCGGAGATGCTGTCTGTGACCCTGGAGGAGCGAGACGCGCGCCCCGCGGCAGGAGACCCGCTCATGACGAGCAAAAGGAAGCGGAACTTTTCTCTGGGTGTGGCAGGAAAGTGCTGCAGCCAGGGCTGCACCAAACACGATATCGGACGCTTGTGTTGAGACGGGGGAGGGAGGGGGGGGGGGGGGGGGGTATGGGGGGGAGGAGGAGAAGGTGATGCTGAAACATCCTGGAGGTCATTAAGAGAAGAAATCCCACCTGCACAGATTGAAACCGAATGAACTCATCGTCTAAACCTCATCCTCTCACTGCTGCTTCATCCTCTCACTCCTCTCACAGTTTGTTTGAACATAGATGAAGCTCTGTGTGTGTGTGTATGTGTGTGTGTGTGTGTGTGTGTGTCTGCTTCACATCATGGAGAATAAATTTTCAATACTGGATCAAAATGAAATGTGTCTGCTGTATGTTTTTGTTTTCTTGCTCAGAAAGGATTCAGAGTCTGTGTCGCCTGCAGACTCAGCACCGATCATAACAGCAGAGGCCGAATTCACACAGTGACGTCGCTGAGCTGCTGAGAACACATCACCACTTCACCACTTCACCTTCGTTCACCACGTCACGCCTCCTCAGTAATCACCGGCCCCTCAGGGATCCTTTAACGTTCATTTAACCGTTTCCTGAAACATCAAACACAATCTGTCGACCCGCAGCTCGACCTGCAGGTCGAGCTGCGGGTCAGACGGGCGGTGCTGCACGATTTCTGTTTTTACACTTCATCAAACTTCATCTCATTAACCCTTTAAAGCCCGAACCATCAGAAAACAGACAGAAAATTCTGTTACTTTTTGGGGAATGAGATGATCATTAACCCTTTCAACAAAATCCACCAAAATTCATCATCTTGTTTATGGTACATTCTTTTCTATCATATTTGATGAATTGGGCGGTTTTGGCAACTTGTTTAGTGAAGTTTTTAGTAAATATTAGGGCTGTCACTTAGTGCATTAATTAGATTAATTAATTACACCATAAATTAATGCATTAAAAAAATGAATCGTGATTAATCATAGCACACAAACATTTAGATGTTGTCCAGCTGGAGGGATCCGTACATGGCTGTGGCACATCAATTCACACATGCGTCTCCAGTCAAACCAAACAAAGCCCAGGTGACAACAGGAAGGGCAGATTTCAGACTCGGTCTTATTCTAGTTTTGAATTTATTTATCTATATTTGTACGACATTCTTTAATAATCCATCAGGCCTGATCGGTTTGCTGGACGTCCTCGACCTTTTTCTTATTTTGAATTTGATTCATGAAACACTTAAAGGGTAATTTGAGTCGTCTGATTGTCGCCCTGACTTTGGTTTTATTTTTTTCCCCAATGAAAATGTGGATTTACAAACCCTCACTTCTCAGTGTGTTCATCTGATGAGTCATGCACTACAGTTTTATAATATCCTAGAATTCAAATTCTTTATTTTGGTACTTTAAGCAGATATGAGATTAAAACGAGATTAATTAGATTAATTAATTATAAATAAGGAAATTAATCAGATTATTTTTTTTAATCGTCTGACAGCACTAGTAAATATGTTTTCATTCAATGCAGAAAATACTTATTTTAAAAAAAATGACAACAATTACAAATTAGATTTTCCTGAAAAAAAAAATTGATTAAATTTAAAAAAGTAAATTTAGAAGAATAAAGTCATGAATCAATTTAAACTGTTTCAAAAACAAACTTTATTCTGAAAGGTTCAGAACTTCACAAGATGCTCTGTGTTCCTCATTGTTCTCTTCAGACAGACCAGACACAGACTCAAATAACCAGATTATTCCACTCAAATTAGGAGATTATTCTCATTAATCTGTGACTTCATTCGATCATCCTCAAAAGGAGGATGGGATGCATTTTTAAAAAAAATATTTCTTAAGCATGTTTTGAGGTTGAGGTCTTTGAAACTCATGTATGAGATATGACAGGTTGGGCAGTAAAGGGTTAAAGGCAGCTGTTTGTTGTATTCGAGTGAAAAAAAAAAAGGCTGAATGTCAATAAATTAAAAAAAAATGAATGAATTACCACAAATTACATCTGATTGAATTTAAGTTTTTAGGACAAAAAAATGAGAAATTCATCATAAAAAGGCAAAAAAAAAAAAAAAAAAGCTCAACATGTCTGTGTCTGACCCGTTTGATTCCAGATTTTTCCCTCCAATATAAGCGCATGCATTTCATTCCTTAGACCTGTTTTATAAGAAAAATCTTTCTTTGTTTGTTGGTTGGAAAATAATAATAAGAATAATAATGACAATAATAAAAACAGCTCCAGGAGTGTTTGTTCCAGTAAGTTTGAAGTATTGAACCATGACATCATGCCTGTTATTTTCATCATAAACAAAGATTTTACCTCCTGAAGTGAAGGAAACAGAAGGACAGGAACAGAGCAGAGCTCCTTTAGAGTTTGGAGCTAAACTCCGTCCTCCCTTTCTTTTTAAAACAGACTGTTTAACCCTTCATGTTCAGACTCCATGTTGTAAAAAATAACTTATGTACAGGTGATGAAGTCAGAATCAAATCATTCACCTCCAGGACGAACTGACACGAGACGCAAAGACAGAACCACGACTGAAATCTCTCTTTAATGATGAGCTGCTGCTGGAACCATGTAAACAAATCACAGACGATCTTTAAAAAACGTTCAAAAGTTCAGAAAAATAACGACCGAGGAGTCGTCCTCTTTTAGTCTCTGTAAAACTAAAGTCCACGTTCAGGAATCTGGCTTCAGGTCCCTCGTCGAGGTCTTCATGCTGGTTGAACGGGGGGACCTGAAGGTGTCGCCCTCATGAGAACGACACCGTGCTCTCCAGCACCGAGTCTCTCTCTCTCTCCTCATTTCTTAACACAAACATTTTATCTTATTTCACAACAGGATACGACACTTTCCCAGAAGGCTTTGCTGGTGATTCATGTTTTAAATGCATTAAATTAAGACTCACACATTCAGAATCATATGAAGGTTTTTCGTAGGGGGGTCCTGATGTGACATCAGTCTGATACCAGCAAACAAAAGGAGGATCAGATTAGATCAGAGCTCAGCTGACACAGACTGACCGACACTCGTCCACTTTCATTTGTTTTATTCAGCTGTAGTGTTTTCTTCTGCTTCAGGCTCAAACGGTTGGAACTCATGGGTTAATAAAAACAGGGTCTGCTGCTGACATCCTGCTCTGCACCATCAGGGGTTAAAGTATCTGTGACACGCTCAGAATCCATGTGGAGGGTGAAGATCTTGGACCATCTCAGGAACCCTCTGTTTGTCAGGTGTAGTGTTCATGTTTGATGTGGCTGGAAAAACAAGTCCTTAAACTGCTAAAAGAAGCACCTGTGGGACCAAATCTACCCTGAAAGGTGTGTGAGGAGGACAGAGAGCAAACATCAACACCTTAAAGGTGATCACCGTCTCCCTCCCAGGAGTCAACGCCGCTCAGTCGTTCATGCCGTCTCGTACCGTCTCCACACTCAGGATCAGCTTCTTGAACGTGGGCCGAAACCTCGGGTCGGTGCTCCAGCACTCCGTCATGATCCTGTGAATCTGTGGGAAATATTTGAACACCAGAAAAAAAAACAAAAAAAACAAATCAATAAAAGTTACTCTGATTACAGAGACGTTCGTTCAGCGAAGTGAGGCAGAAGAACAGAGAGACAAAACAAAGAAAACACAGAGATGAGAAGAAGAAACGTGAAGCAACATTTTATAAAAAAAAATTAATTCATTCTTAAAAAATCGTATTTTTTTTTTTTTATTTGATCAGATCAAAGTCAGAATAAAACCAAACAGGAAAAGAATTCTGGGGAGGGAAAAAAAGGAACCAGAATTCTAGAATTTCAAGAAAAAAAGTAAAAAATTCTGAGTTTATAATCGAAATGTGAAGCAAGCAGTTAAAAAAAGGACCCAAAATCCACCCAGAGTCTCCATCTCCTGGATTCCTGATTTTGTGTTTCGGTGACGTTCAGAGACCTGAACTCTCATTTTCTGGGTTAATCTGCTGTAATGATCCAGATGAAGCCTCTGTGAACTTCCTGTTTACAGTGAAACTGAGACTGAAGGTGTTCTTCATCTTTAAGGCACATCAGCGTCATCTGGACGCAGCTCTTGTGTTGCTCACTGGGCTGTGAGGAGAGCAGAGAAAAGTCTCGGTGCGTTTCGCGGCTGGTGACTGACCTCTTTTGGACAGCTGTCAGGAGAAGGGAGCCGGTATCCTGATTTGAGCAGGTCGATCAGGTGATAGACGATCATCTGACCCTGCTTCTCGTTTCCCATCTTGTCCATAAACACCTGAGAAGCAGACAGAGCGAGTCCTTTCAGGCTCCACTTGCAGCTTTTTGTTCCCCAAAAAGTTTGAATGAGAAGTGTTTCCTGTTTTTGAGGGTTTAATCAAGTGATTTCTTTAAAAGCTCTAAATTAGGCCTAATAAAGAGACTTTAATTACATCATTTAGTCAGAGGATCCACTGAGCAATCAGAGGCTGAGTTTGGACAAAAACACTTCAGATCTGTGATTGAAAGAGTGAAAGTCAGAGGAAGAGTGAGTCAGTGAAGTACCGCTGGTGGGCTGCAGTTCTTCTCGCTGTAAGTGAAGAGTTCGTAGAGGACGACGCCGAAGCTCCAAACGTCTGATGCCACAGAGAACTTGCTCTCTGTCAGCGACTCCGGAGCGTACCTGAAAATCAACACGAGGACACGTTGAGGTGCACACGTTACAAAGACGAAGCCGCCGCCGCCGCCGTCTGTCTGTGACGACCACGACTGAGCCTGAAGCTTCAGATTCAGCAGCTCGAGAAGAAACTGAATTTACACCTAAAGCTTCAGTTTTACACATCAGGCAGGTTTTGTTTCTTTGTGAAAGAGACGAAGAGGGTCGATGCTGCGACTTCTAACCACTGAGCTTCACACCATCGTCTCTCTGTCCCATCCACACCAGCTGGAGACCATCAGTTTAAGATAACACACACACACGCACACACACACACAGCGCTGACCAACAATAGGGGGGGTTTGGGGTTCAGGGTCTTGTTTGAGGACACTTGTACCCCCTTTTACATAGGTGCTGGTTCAGTGCTTGTTCCAGGCATCGAACCGGCACCAGTTTATTCTGTTTCCACCAACAAAGCATTGACAGCACCAGGGGGCGGGATGGGGGCGGGGCAGGGGCTCTCTGCATCACACACAGCAGAGTTCCATCCCAATGCATGCACACAGAGAGAGAGAGAGAGAGAGAGAGAGAGAGAGAGAGAGAGAACAAACTCGGTGAAGCAGACAGAAAAATAAATGAGGTCACACCTTCCACAGGATACGCAGATAAAAAGAAAATCTCTGCTTTTTTAAGCACTTCTGGTCTCACCTGTGTAGCCGAATTCCAACTCAGCTTCTTACTGATGGAAAACCAAACTGGTTCTTTGAAAGAACGGGATCAGAACCCACTGAGTTCTAGCACAGGCACCGAACGAGCTCTAGCCCCAACATGGTGGAAAACGTGTGTTTAAGGGCTTTCAGACCGGCATGGATCTGGTTCTGGAACCTTTCTTATGTTCTGGATCCTCAGAACCTTGGTGCTTTTCATTAAACCAGCCCACGTTCTTACCAGAACGCTGGACGCTCTCGTTAAAGAGATTTTTAACCTCTGTGAGGTTTAAATATGAGTTCCATCAAAGCGTGTCCTCTTCATAAAGACAAACCACAAACAAACCGACGACCACACATCTTGAGCTGTTGGTGCACACCTGCAGTGAGCCTTCCTTACCAGAAGATGGGGCTCTCTCCAGGCTCTCTGACCGTGTAGTACTCTTTGTCCTGCGGCAGCACCTTAGTGAGGCCAAAATCCCCGATTTTCACCCTCATCTCGCTCTCCACCAGGATGTTCCGAGTGGCCAGATCTCTGTGGATGTATCGCTTAACGGCCAGATAGTCCATACCCTGACATTCAAAGAAACCACATTTACAAACACGCATACGTGTCATCACTTCAGTCCTCGTCCCACCCTGACAGCATCGCTGATCCATGATCCATGGCTCATACATACCTGGCCTCAGTTCATTACCTTACAGATCTGCGATGCGTAGTGCAGCAGTTTGGTGGAGTCGAAGCGGTCCCTGTGTTTGATGAGGTAATCTCTGAGGCTGCCGTAGGGGAGATACTCCATGATCAGCCGCAAGTTCCTCCGTCCTGCAGGAATAAAGACGTTAGCTGCGATACTTAAGGGAGGTAATGAGACGGCGCAGTGACGGTGGAGGCCTCTTTGGACGCACAAATGAGAAAATCAAGACGTATTTGTTTCATGGACACAGTCATTGAGACCTGAGGCAGCGGGTTTGGAGCTCTAAAGACATTATGACATGTAGGAGAATCTGTCTGCTGGTTGAATCAAGAAACACTGAAGACGCCTGTCAGGATAAAAAACTCTCTGACCCATCGATGTGTGTTTGGAAGAGAGGAAATGACACAGTGAGTCACAGTGAGCATGCTCAGACCTGCACTGTAGCAGACTCCTTTGTATTTAACGATGTTCTCATGGTGGAGGGATTTGAGGATCTCGATTTCCCGCTCAAAGTCTCGGAGGTGCTCGGCGGTGCTGTGCTGCAGCTTCTTCACAGCCACCACTTCTCCTGTGCTGTCCTGCAGGGGGTCGTACCGGCACATCTCCACACTGCCAAAGTTCCCCTGCACACAGGAAGTGGAGATGAAAGAGAGAACGCTTCGTTATGGTCGTCACTGAGGTGTAGAAATACAGAAAGAAAAGAGAAGAAGATTTTCTACAGCAGCAAACAGAAATAAATAAACAGCAGGTGGAATCACTGATTTGATGAAATCGATCATAAAACGACCGGTGACTTCAAGTCATGATGCAAAGTAATAAATTTATCCTAAGACACAAGTGAGATCACACTTTGTATCGGAAAAAAAAAAACGCTTTTTTTTTTTTTTTTTTTTTTTTTTTTTTTAATTCAAAAATGCCGCCGATTCGCCAAAAATATTCTAGAGCCCAAATCTTTGCTTCTGTTATGGCTACAATGACAAATTTGGTGTCACAGTGTACATTTCAGGGGTCAAAGAATCCAATCAAATAGGTTTTAAGTTAAAAAGAAAAAAAAACTCCTTGACATCATCAACTGTGTGGTTTCCACGGTGACGGATTATCTCCATTCATTTTAATGGGCAAAAAAAAACCTGTAAAATGCTGAATATTTTAAAAAGTTCAGGAGTTAGAGATGTGAAAGGTACACGCACACTTCTCCTGAAGACGCTGAACATTTTGTAATGAGATAACACAAAAGATGACAAGCTTTCCTAAGAGACCAGTGAGCGCGCTCAGTGCTGCTGCTCCCTCTCTGAGAGAGAGACAACAAGTGAAGAGAGAGAGAGCAGCGTGATAATCAGAACATTAAAACTTGATCTGATTGTTTTAAGGCGGTTACTTCCTAAAGAACGCATGAACACGCCTTCACTTCCTGTACGGTGCAGCCTGAGGGTCATAAATACTGTGGAAGCTGTAAGTCAGTCTGAACGCTCAGAGTTCACACGGAGGAGCAACAGATTTCAGCAACACGCCTCAAGACCAGACGTCAGAGCATGTCGGCCTGAGGACATCAGAGAATCCTATTTCAACATAAAACAAAAACAAGTCCTGAAATGCTTTTAAAGATATATTCATATAATAAAATCTGTGAATGAGGTAATAAAATTAACGTATGATTCCTGAAATTAGAAAATGCCTCAAAACGAGAAACTAAACAAACATTTTTCTTTTCTTTTATCTGAGAGATTCAGGTGAAACTTTGTCACCTGATGTCTTAAAATAAAACATTTTTCTGGTCTTGTCAGCTCAATGTGGCTCATATTAAGTCCAGGAAGACAAAAAAAAAAAAAACCCAAAGATTTCAATATCTGTGGGGTTTTTTGTTTCATAATGAAAAAAGTTGAATCATTTTTTCAGGTCTTATCTTTAAAAGTTTCATGTTTCCATTGTTTTTTAAGCCCCAGATTATAATGAGATAAAACCATCAGACTGTGTGATGTGAGGCCTCTGAAGCTGTTCACTGTGTGCCGTCAAAAAACCAACTGCATGAAAAACTTCTTCACAAACATCAAAAGAACCGTGAGACTTATTATTTTAATTAATATCATTTCATATTAGTTCATTAGATCTGTTTTGTTTTATTCATTTTAATTTAAATATCATTTTATTTTTTATATTTTAATATTAATAATTTGATATTTTTATTTTTACTTAAATGCATTTAAACTTCTTTTATACAATTTAATTTATCACTCATTTGAATTCTTTTACTTAGTTTGAATGTATTTTTTATATTTCATTTTATCATTTATTATTTGTTTTATTTAATTTTTTCATTTGTACTCATTATACTTAATTTTTATTAGCTTTATAAACATTTCATTTTTATTAATTTATTATTTTATTTACTTTATTTTAATTCCATCCATTTTTACTTCATTCATTTCATTTTTAATTCATTTTTACTTCATTCTGTTATTTTAATGTATTTTAATTTGTTTATTTTACTGATTTTTTTTTTTTGACTAAATCAGATCTTATATTTATTTGTTTGCACTGATTTCATTTTTATTTTGCAGTATTTTGTATGACTCTTCCGTCTTCAAACGTGTCTTTAGACGCACTTGTTCACCTTGGCCTTTGACGATCCAGAGCTACTTTTATTAGGTCTATTATTTGTAATTGTTGTTTTATGCTTTTATATGTTTTTATCATTTTTCATTTTTTTATAATTTTTACAGTTTTTCACTGTTTTTATTGTTCTTTTATTTTTCTGCTGGCTGTTTTAAATGTGCTGAATAAATAAAGCTGACATTGACATGATCGCTCTCATGTGTTGTCTCTGTTCACTCTGGGCTTCCTGTTTGGATGTGTGTGAGTCTGGGTTTGATGGGTGTGTTCTTGTCGTGTGTGTCTCACTTTGCCCAGCTGCTTGAGGAAGATGAGGTGCCGCTCCTCAAACTGGGCCGGCTCCTGGTTCTCAGCGGCCCACGGGAAGCCGGAGCCTCTCGTCCTGTTGGGGACCATATCGCTCTCCACCAGCAGCTCATAGTCTGCAACACAGGGTCCACCCACAAGGTGACTTTATATACAGCTGGAGCGTGCTCTGTGTGTGTAACCACATCATCAACATGACATCTACTCCTCTTCAGACCTGGAGTGAAGAGGCTGTTCAGGTCCCTGATCACTGCCCTGAAGGAGGGTCGGTGTAGAGGCTCGTAGTCCATACAGCTGTTGATCAGATTAGCCAGCTCGGTCCACTTGGGAGCCGGCAGCTGGTGCCTGTCTTCATAGAATAAGCTCTTCTGAGGAGGGGGAGAGAAAAACGTCAGGACTGAAAAGTGTCGTTTCTGTTATTCAGAATCAGAAAAAGTTGATGGATTTCTCGCCAATGGTCATGTGACATGAATAAACGCTGCTCCCACAGCTGGCTGAGACCTTGGAGCAGTCCAGGGTGCTGAGCGGTTTGTCTCCACCACTGCAGATCTCCCACAGCGTGGTCCCGTAGCCCCACTTATCGGTGGCTAAACTCAGGTTCCTGGCGTTCTCGATGCACTCAGGAGGGATCCACGGGATACGCTCCACCAGGACTGAAGGACGAGGAGACACACAGACAGTGAGCATTGTTCTCACTCAGGTGTGACATCTCAGCCTCTCACTTCAGCTCAGTGCTGATCTCACCTTCTCTGGGCAGCACGTTGATACTGATGCCCGGGTCGCTGAGCTTGATGAAGGGCGGGCTGCCCGTCACACGGTCCTCCTCTCTGATCAGCAGAACGTTCTTGGCACAGATGTTTCCATGGATGAGGTTCTTATCCTCCTGTGCACACACACACACACACACACGCAGACGATGTTATCCTGAAGTCAGCAGATCACTGAACTGTCCAATCAAAAAGCACGTCTGGTCTTCTTTTTTACCAGGTAGTGCATGGCCCAGGCCAGCTGCTTGGCCACCTCCAGCTTCCAGGTGATGTTCACAGCGCTTTTGTTCTTTTTCAGGTACGTGTCCAGAGAGCCAAATTTACCGTACTCCTGCACCATCATGTCTGAAACCAAACGAGGCAATTATTAACGATCCATGCACTGCAAAAAACCTGACATCGAAGAGTTAATGAAGTCTCATTTTTATTTTTAAAAAAGAAAAAGTCCTAATAGATTTAATGAGTTACATACAAGTCCAGAAAAACGACTTCTTTCAAGAAAGAAACTCAACAAAAATGATGCCAGAATTTCAGAAACTGCTCCCCCTGGTGGCTGGCTGCAGTATAGGTCATAAACTCTGCCTCTCTGTTCATTCCAGATGGGCTGTGGTCACACTTAAATAAATGAATCCACCTCATAGAAATGTTTCTCTCCTCCGTATGCTGTGGTGATATTCAGATATTATTGGTCTGCGTTGTGTTCAAGTCCTCTTTTTTTCTGAACTGTTTCTTCTTCATCTTTTATTAGAGGTTAAAAAGGGCTTTTTACTTCTCGTTAACAATGATTGACAGCTGCTGCTCTTCTGTAGTAAAATACATCAGGAAGGAGAGTTAAGAAGAGATCAGACTGTTGAAAGAAAAAAAATTAATATATTTTTGTCAGTCGGGGTCTGCGGGTATTTTGGCTTCAAAACTTGGCTTTGAAACTTCAAAACTACTCATTAATGTAACTGTGTGAGTGTGTGTGTGTGAGTGTGTGTGTGTTGTTTACTCACTCTCATCACCACAGACACACATGCCATAGTTGAGGAGTAAGTGTTTGTGTGAGAGCTGGCTCATCATACTGGCTGCTTCGTAGAAGGACTGAAGGAGGAAACATCAGAGGACAGGCTGTTAGCGTCTCACAGTTTCTCACTCAGTCACTCATTCACTCGTTCACTCATTCACTCCCTGACCTCTGAGTAGTTGCGGTGAGCCTTGTCCAGGATCTTGATGACAACATCAATCTGGTGCATGTCTTGGTAGTCCCTCAGCTCCTTCCTCACACCGCAGAAGATCTTGGTGAACGTTCCTTGGCCCAGACTCTCTTTCTGAAAACACAAGCGCTCTGTGTCATCTTGGAAAAGCTCTGAAGTTGTACTTGGAGAGGGAGACGTTATTCCCTGACCAACGCCGGCAAAGCATCGAGCTGAAATGGTTGTTTGGTGAAGTCTTGAGGCGCTCAGTCTTCCAGTGTTTATTACAGAACAGCCCTTCAAGATAAACTTCACCAGAATCTGGTTTGACTCCAATAAAAGCTAAAGATTATTTTTGTTATCGAGCCTCATTTTCTGTTTTTCACCAACACAGGAGGTCTGAGCATCATGTCCGTGTTTCACTAGCTAGCTCACAGCTGCACTCAAACTAAACATAGAAGAAGAAGTCGTAAAAAGATCTGCTTTGTGGATTTTTGAGGAACATGTCAAAAATCAGATGAACTCTTATTTATGGATCATTTATATTCATCCATCACACTTCATCTCTATAGAAACATATACAACAACTCGTTATCTTTGAGGCTTAAAGTCACTGAACTATTCAGAATCCGTAGTATTTTTCCTTTATATCGACTCCATTTCCCATGAGCACCATCACCCACTGTTCTTCAGATGTGCTGAGGCTTACATTTGTTTTGGAGAGCAGATCTTTTTAACTCTACCTTTCTTTGTTCGAGACAACTTTTTCCCAGGATTCAAAGCAACAAGGTAATGTATGTATTTGTAGTTTTAAAGGTGTCAACAGTCAAACTTTGTAAACTCAGTTTGTAGTTCAGTGTCCAGACGGTGAGATTAACCCTTTGAACCCTGAGCTGATTTTTCAGGTCTCTTCTCGAAAGCTGTACACCCATAATAAAATGGATATATCTCTGCAACCACAAGGTCTATCTGAATGAATCTGGTGTCATATTAAAAGAAAAAGTTGTGGGTTTGTTGGGATGTGTTAATATGTGTATATGTGATACTGGTAAAGAGTAAATGAAGATGGCACCCAGCAAAAAAAAAGAGAAAAAAATGGAGGTTCGCCATAAAAAAAAGACATTTCAGGATAAATATCTGTTTGAAAATGATGCAGCTGCAGCTCTAAATCTTTATCAGACCATAAAACAACATATGAAGATTATCTCTGCACAGGTTGACTCTGATGAAGTGAAGGAAACCAAAATTAGAGAGGTTTCAGTGCAGGGAGTTCAGGCGAGCTCATCTACAAAACTATAGATTTCATTTGTCTGTCCCTAACAGTGATCAATGCGTCCAAATACAACAGTTTTTGTTCTGCTATGTTGCTGTAGAGAGCTTTGGCTTATATCTCTGCTTTCAGCTGAGGTGTTGATCTTTTTGGAGCTGTACAGAGTTTGATATGTGGTGATTCATCGTGTTTGTGGCATGAACAAAGGTTGATATCGTGGTGCAGCCCGGGGTCTGCTGTCTACATTCATTCATGATTAGTGCGTTATTTTATGTTGTGTTGTTGTTGTCTCATTTTTATTTAAAAAAAAAAAAAGTCCTAATAGATTTAATGAGTTACATACAAGTCCAGAAAAACGACTTCTTTCAAGAAAGAAACTCAACAAAAATGATGCCAGAATTTCAGAAACTGCTCCCCCTGGTGGCTGGCTGCAGTATAGGTCATAAACTCTGCCTCTCTGTTCATTCCAGATGGGCTGTGGTCAAACTTAAATAAATGAATCCACCTCATAGAAATGTTTCTCTCCTCCGTATGCTGTGGTGATATTCAGATATTATTGGTCTGCGTTGTGTTCAAGTCCTCTTTTTTTCTGAACTGTTTCTTCTTCATCTTTTATTAGAGGTTAAAAAGGGCTTTTTACTTCTCGTTAACAATGATTGACAGCTGCTGCTCTTCTGTAGTAAAATACATCAGGAAGGAGAGTTAAGAAGAGATCAGACTGTTGAAAGGTTCATATCGTGGTGCAGCCCGGGGTCTGCTGTCTACATTCATTCATGATTAGTGCGTTATTTTAATGTTGTGTTTGCAGATGGGGGGACCCTGGGGTTCAAAGGGTTAACCCGTGTTTCAGCCCCTGCTCTGTCACTCTCCTGCTTTCTTCTTTGAAAATCCTCTTCAGCAGAGAAAAACACAGATCTCTTTTCCTTCTGCTAAACTCTGTCAGCCAGCGCTGTGCCCTCAAAGGGACTTTCAGTCCGTGTGCTGTAGACAGATTGGTTGGGTTGTTTAAGGGTAACAGGAAACAGCATTCAGAAAGAACTGATTTTGGTGCTGATAATCTTTTTTAAAATCATAGATTGTGAACATGCAAACAAAAAAATGAGACTATGTAAAGATCCTCACAGGACCTTTAAATCAAGTCTGACACTATGTTACAGTTCGTTGTTTTAAAGACTGACCCCAAACAGACAAATCAAAGCTCAAACATTTCTATCCAGTGGTATCATCAGAGGCGAAACAGAAGAAGCTCAAAGAGGTAAAAAAGTTCCAGGTAAAAAAACTAGCTTTTAGAAACGCTGCTGAAATGAAGTGACAAGCAGAAAATGTATAAAGAGATGAATCACTGAGAGGAAACGATCTCTCTGCAGATAAACTCTGATGATCCAAAGGTCAGCTGTGCTTTTTCTTCAGCAGACCTTTTGTTCCCGTCTTTGATTTCTCACTAACCAAAAAACCTGCTGAGACGGAAATGGTTCAGGATCTCTGAGGTGAGAGCGCGCACCTCACATTTACACCTCCGGTTTGCTCACACATGTCCGCGGGGACAGCTGGTGACGCTGCTACAGAGATCAACCAGGAAGGTCTTTGTTCCTCCCCCCACCCTGAGCGTGTTTGTCCCTTCTGTTTAAAAGATGAACGACTCACTGATTCGTTTAAGACAACGGGCTGTGGAGTCAGAGTTATGACACCATTACAAAGACGGGCAGCTCACCGTTCCACAGCTAAACAGAAAACAGGAAATGACACATACTGATGCTTCTATTGAGAAAGATGTGACGTAAACTTAGCCGAAGGGGAATATCGTACAATGACGAGGTCCTCTTTCCGAATCTTGTGGAAGACCATCTGGCTGACGTTGTTTTTGTGGAGTGACGGGGACAGAGGAAGCTCTTCTCCCTGGTTATTTCGACACACCAGCAGGTTGGATTTATCTGAGGAGAGATGGAGACGTGGTCGGAGTTTATCCATCAAACTCACATTATGATGCTACGTTTGATCACTTAAAGAGACGCTTGGTGAGAAATGACTCATGGGTATCAGATACCGTCCCAGATCTAATGACCTAGTCTCAGTAGACTCTGACCTTTGGCCGTGGGGGGGCAGCACTTGGTCAGCTGGAAGGTGTATCCATCAGTGCGCAGCGCCTCCTTTTGGTAGCAGTGTAGAAGTTCCCTGAGAGAGCTGAAGCTCCTCTTGGCACCGCTCAGAACGTACTCGCCCGCCTCCGTCTTCATGATCTGACAGTGTTTGTAGTCCACCATGGACTCATACTGAAGATCCAAACAGAAGAGCTGCATCAAGTTGTGCTACACATGGTAACAACATTATCTTCTTATTTTGAGTATAAAATATGCAACACAAATAAAACTGCCTTTCCTTGACTAATATGCACATTATAAACAAAGCCAAATAAACAGGAAGTAATTAAACAGCAGTGTTTCCCCAACATTGTTCTGGGAAGTCAAGGATCACAGGATCAGAGCAGCAGCAGTTTGAGGTTTCCTCTCTTGTCATTATTTTATTTAACAGAATAAATAGTTTGATGTTATTTATCTTATTTACGTGACAGGAAGTCATTTCTGTCTCTATATGGACGTATGTTCATTCTCTTCAGACATGTGAGCACACTCCAAAGCAGACAGAGTTGGGGAAAATAATGAAAAAACCACCTCGAGAAGCGCAGAAATCAAAACTCCGCCCCCATCGACAACACCCCAAGGCTGTAAACCTGGGAGAAACACTGAATTTGCTCTGTACATTCAACAGAAACTCAACAAGTCTCCCAGCTGACATCTTTAAATGAATCTTTTTATCAGGATTAGTTCAAAAAACATGTTAGAGGAAACCGGACCAGATAAAAGTTATGAGACGGAGCAGAAAAATAGCTCAGGATGCAGGATCGGAAATATTTGGGGCTCAAAATGTTGTTTGAGGTCAGAATAGTCTGAATCTAAAAACCAGTCTGGATAAAATCCAGATCCTGATCAAATCCAGATCCTGCCATAAAAACCTGCAGACATATCTGTCCCATATCTCCCCCTAATGAGGATCATTTTCCTTAGAAACCACTGACAGAAACATTTAACAAAAAGAAGCTTCTAGATGTTACCTTCATGGTTAACGAATCAGTCGGACAAACAGATACTGTGACCTCTGCAGTGATAAAAACCAACACGTGGAGAACTCACCCCCACCACAAAAGACATGAAGAACTTGTCGTAGTCCCTGGGACTGCAGCGGAGGATGTACAAGCCTTGGTGGTTACCAGAGCGATGCAACTTACCAATCGTAAACTCCATCCTGTGATCAAAGAGACGAAGTCTGTGATTGTGGAAGTTCTGTGGTTGTTGGTGCACGAGTTGATATGTCACGTTTAGCTGCCTGTGTGTGTGTGTGTGTGTGTGTGTGTGATACTCACGACACAGGGCCATGGCAGTAGCTCTGGATGCACTCGAGGAGTCTGGGGGATGTCACTTCTTTACACAGGTAGTGATGGGCATCTGCAACCAGTCTGTAATAGCCATCCACCAATGAGACGAAGGACAGGGCTTCTGGGAGCGAGTGAAACTCCAGATCCTTTAACACGGGGAATACACTTTAACTATTTAGAAAACACTTTCAGCTTTAAAATGATGAAGAACTTCATTCTCAGGTTTCAAAACACTGAAGCCAGAATCCTCAAATTATAATTTTATTAGTTTGGATTATTTTAAAACGAGGATCAAGGATCATCTGATCAGTTTGTGCACGTTTTACAGCTAAACTCTGCTAATTTACCATCAGTGTGATGTTTGTTTTTTGTCCATCCTTCTGTGTGAAACGTTTGATCACTGTATCCTGACGGCTTTTATCTGAATTTATTAAGAGTTTGACTTCATTTGTTTTCTGTTTTTTTATATTTTGTTTTCAGGAGGACTGATTCAGGCGAAACAGATGTTCCTGTTTCTCTGGTCCCGTTGTGGAGGTCTCAGGTATCAGTGAGGCCCGTGTTTTACTCTACCAGGATCTTGTTGTCCTGACGGGTGAGGGTCACGATGCGACTCTCCACAGATCCCTCCTTATTGGCCTGTTTGATGCTGATGTCAATCATCTCTGGGAAGTCACAGTATGTCTGCAGCTCCTGGAGACAGGAAGAGAACAAACTGTGGTTTGAATGTGAATGAGATGAGGAAGCACGCAGACACAAGCAGACATGATGTTACTGACGATTTAAAAGCTCTCCTAGAGCTCCATCTACTGGTGGGAGAAAATGACTCCACACTGGGACAGAATTCATCTCTCACCTCCTCTTTGCCTTTTGACCACTGGATGCCCTTGTTGCCCATGACGACGATGGTCACCTCCTCCGCTGAGAGGTCTGTGACTCGGAAGCGCTCAGAGTAAAGGGAGGGCAGCAGCATCTCCAGACTCATCAGGTATTTGAGCCTCAGGTTAGACACTGTGGCCTTACATTCGCTGAACTGATGGATAAATCTCTTGAAGCGGTAGCGGATCCTCTTCCGGGTTAAGATGTTGTATTCCTGGATGCGGTTTTGCATGCATCTTGGCAGGAAGGACTTGTAGCTGAAGCAGAGAGAGATGTTGGAGTTAGACGGTGAAGAGGGGATGCAAAGGGCGGTTAAAAAGACTGCGCTGGTGCTTCATAATACTCCATACATTTTCAATGTGAGACAGGTCTGGACTGCAGGCAGGCCAGTCTAGTACCTACACTCTTTTACTACGGAGCCACGCTGTTGTAACAGGTGCAGAATGTGTCTTGCCATCGTCTTGCTGAAATAAGCAGGGACGTCCCTGAAAAAGACGTGGCTTGGATGGCAGCATATGTTGCTCCAAAACCTGTATGTACCTTTCAGCATTAATGGAGCCTTCACAGATGGTCCAGTTAGCCATGCCATGGGCACTAACACACCCCCATACCATCACAGATGCTGGCTTTGAGACTTTGACCTGAGAACAATCCAGATTGTCCTTTTGAGCAGTGTGTGAGTTAGCGTCTCCTACCTGGTATCACTGCAGATGTTCACAGGTGACTGTCCACTCTCTTTGGCCAGCCTCATCATGTCCAGCACTGCCATGCCCAGACACTCCTCCTGGGCCTCGTGGTTTACTGGAATACTGACCCAGCCATTCAGGAAGTCACTGCGCCACTGGAGGAGCCAAAAAAAAAAAAATAACATGACGTAACGCTGGAGGGGGAATCAGGATGCTCCACTTCTTACAATATCAAGACTGTTTGATTTCTCATCCCCAAACATGGCTGCAAACGTAGCCTGAGAAGAAATATGACTCAGTCACCAGATTGGGTTGAACATCATCCAAATTAACTTTAATTTGACAGATTAAGAGTTATCATCACAAACTCATCCTGTTTTAGTTTTGACCTGCTGGTTTCACTGCTGATGGCGTCAGAGATAAAACCAAGTATTTCAGAGCTCACACCGGTCTGTGGGAAAGTAGAAACAGTGCAAACACCACAAACGTTTGCGTAAACTGGTGTGCAGGCTGGAATCAAAAAGAACCCTGGCCTAACCTTCTTCCTCATTTCTTTCTTTTAACACTCTTGCGACCCCACATCCTGTTTTCTCAGCTTACAGAGAAGAGCAGCTCACACGTCAGGCAGACGAGCAGCCATCACAGAGAAAAGAAAAACAAGCATGTTATATTTGACACGGACACTTACTTGGAAAAACTGGTAAGCCATGACACAATCGTCCATCACGGGGCTTTCCCTCCCTTTGGTCGAGCCACAGCGATGGGCATACAAAGAATTGCTGTTGTTATACCAGCCGGGAAAATAGTACCTGAAGCAGAAAGGAGAGCAGACGTTATCCAATCAGAGAAGAGATATGTAGCTAAAAACAAAAACACAAAGAGCTTCAAACGGAGATGAGAGAAAGACGTAAACTATCCACCTGATTCTGAAGAGCACCTTCTCGCTGCTTTGTTGGTCCACTTTAAAGATGTGGTTCGGAGGGAGCCACGTTCGGTCGCTTTCACTCATCAGGCTGAACAAGCTGAGGTACAACGGCGCAATTCCTGCACAGACGGAGGAAAATCGTAGTCAACTGTCTGCACAGACTGAGAGTTTTCTTTCTTTCATTTTGGTCTTGAAATAAGACGTTTTTCTTGACTTGTCAGGTGAATGAGGCTCATATGAAGTCTAATAAGACATTTCTACTTAAAATAAGACATAAACACTAGCAGTGCCAATCAGCGGCTTGACTGCTTCAGAAACAATGCAAAGATTATTCGATTAATCGTCTTGATAATCGATTCATTGGTTTAAGTAATTATTTAAGAAAAAGAAGCCTGAATTCTCTAATTTCAGCTTCATAAATGTGAATATTTTCTGATTTCTTTGTTTCTCTTTGACAGTCTTGAATATCTTTGGTTTGCAAACAAGACATTCGATGATGTCATCATGGACTCCAGGAAACATTGTTGCTTTTCACCATTTTCTGACATTTTATGGACCAAACAACTACTCGATTAATCAAGAGAATAATCAATAGATTAATCGTTAGTTGCAGCCCTAAAGATTATCCATTGTTGTTGTTGTTGTTGTTGTTGTTTGTTTGTTTGTTTTGGTCCATTCACACAATCTCGTCGTGTCATCAAAGTCCCAACAACTTTCAGGAAGTGTGGCCTCAGGCCCAGCAGGCTGTTGGCAGACTGAGCATGCCACTGCACAGCAGGAAGCACTCACAAGTGTTAACCAGTTGCATGAGGGTGTGTAAGAGGAAGTGTGCTCAACCACAACAGGGGAAGTGAATTTAAAGTTAAAAGAAAGTCGAACTCGAGAAAAGTACAACCTTACACGTTTGATTACAATGTCCAATAATTCACAAACAATGAATCAAGAGAGTTTATTTATTTATTTATAAACCACAGGAGGTAAGATTATTAGATCGTTATTCATCCGGATGCTGCACTGAAAACAGCCCTTCAATACAAAATATCATATCAAAGTGGTTTCAATAATAATAATAATAATAATAATAATATTTGACTCTGATTTCAAAGGGGACAGGGTTAGTCACATGGAGTGACTGCAGAGGTTACAAAACAAAAGAAGAGAGGAAGTTTAGGGGGGGGGGGGGGCAGAAAAAGCAGAAGATAACACAGACGGAGAGAGAGAGGGGTTTGTTTTTATCTCGGGGGGGGGAAGAGTGTGGTCTGGAGAGATAGAGCTGACACACAGAAACACAACAGCCAGAAGAGTCCTGATGTCTGTTTGGTAGAAATAGAAGCACAAAGTTAGACTGAACTCTTCTTCTGTTTAGAAACCAACAGCATGAGCGAAGTGAGTGAGAGGAGCACACATGGAGAAGTGTGTGTGTGTGTGTGTGTGTTAGAGGGGAAGAGAGAGAGGGAGGTAGAGCAAGAGGAGGGGGTGGGAGAGGTCAGTGGAGCAGCTTTTGTTGAGTCTCTGGGAAGTTGTGGCGTTATTTGGAGTGTTTTGAGCAGTTTAGTCCCTTCAGGGGTTTTTAGGACGGTCTGAAATCCTTCTTCTGTGATACGATCATAGACTGTATGATTAACGGAGCCGCCACGACGTCACCCGTCCGTTTCTGAAACAGATTTTTAAAGCAAAACGTCCGACGTGGCCATATTGGAAATGAAGCGGGCTTTGAGTCTCTACAGTAACAGCCCAGTTTATAAATATATCTGCACATACCTACTCATACGTATACACACATACTTCAACACATGCACATTGGTGCCTACACTAAAAGTTTTCTCAAAAAAACGAACAAAAAAAAGAAATTGAACAAACACTCAGTAGCCGGTGAAACTACGTTCAGTTTTAAGTTGTTTAGGAGTAAAAAATGACGATAAAAGAGGAATTAAAGTCATTCAAAGGCCTGATCTACCAGTTTAAGGTATATTATTATTTTTTTAGGTATTTAAATAAATTAAGTTGATGAAGACTGACCACATATCCTGAACCTCTGACCCTCTACACTCTACAGAGAGCTGTTCCCTTATTTGGTGAGAAGATACAGATTCCTGAGAGCTTTCTATCATCCTTAAAGAAACACAGATTATATCTGTGTGTGTGTGTGTGTGTGTGTGTGTTTTACGGGTATTAGAATTATTCCTTGATGTGTGGAAATATTTGAAAGAGAACAACAGACACATCACTGTGCTGTCTGCGGGGGGGGTGGGGTTTGTTTTTCTTCCCAAGCCTCACAGTCCCACAGCTCTTGTCAAAGACGACAGAAAAAAAAAATCACAGAATGCTCCAAATACGCTTTCACTTTACACTGATGTCCATTTATGGTCCTCTCTGTGATCTCTGGGACACCAGAACCCATGTTTGTCTCACAGCCTAAGATTAACTTTAAGACGGCCTGAGGCCACTTTGAACGGAGACGCTTTGAATAAAAGAAGAAGATTATTATCCAACCTCAGCATCCCACCACGTTCAGAGAGAGAAGGCTTTTCAGCCTTCGCCATCAGGAGGTCATGACAGAGTGAACACCTGACAGGAAGTTAGACTGAAGACACATTTTAACACAGATTGTGTTTTTTAAAGGCTGTGAACAAACTGTTTCACTTTGTTTTCAATAACTTGTGTTTAAATCTGTGTTTTGAAACTTTATTTACAACCTTCTTAAGTGAAAAATGTAAATTTGTGCATTTTTTTCAACTGGTCTCAAAGTTTTGATCAGGTGTACACGTCATTGTCATGACGACCACTGTTATAACACGGCTTTTTTTTCTTTTCTTTTCAAGAATAATGCAAAACACTTTCTAAACTGATGATACATCTAAACTTCATACAGATGAAATACATTTTTTCTGTGTGTGTGTGTGTGTGTGTGTAAATCTGAACTGAAATCCTTTGACTCACCACATGCTTTCGCTGCACTAACACACAGTTCCTCTGCTACATACTGCCCTGCTGGGAATTCGAGCACACTTCCTGAATCATGGGCGCCACCCTCAGCTCCTCCCTTCCCTTCAGAGTAAAGGTAGACGGTAAGGCAGACAGCCTCTTTCTCCTGCTTGGGCTGGGGTTCATCAGCTGGGTTGAGGTGACCAATCTGATTTGCTGTTGGACTGGAGGTGGAGGGGTCCATGTTGGTCAGCATGATACAGGCCATGTGGTGCGTCGAACAAACATCCAACTGAAAGAGAACAAAAAGAAGAGAGTGGAGGAATCAGACTGATAAGAAGACCTGTCAGAGACCTGTTAGAGACCCATCAGAGACCTGTCAGAGACCTGTC
Source organism: Labroides dimidiatus (assembly GCA_030710495.1). Classification (NCBI taxonomy): domain Eukaryota; kingdom Metazoa; phylum Chordata; class Actinopteri; order Labriformes; family Labridae; genus Labroides; species Labroides dimidiatus. The sequence continues at coordinate 28,822,892 of CM061157.1, read as the reverse complement.
AGAGACCTGTTAGAGACCCGTCAGAGACCCATCAGAGACCTGTCAGAGACCTGTCAGAGACCTGTCAGAGACCCCTCAGAGACCTGTCAGAGACCTGTCAGAGACCCCTCAGAGACCTGTCAGAGACCTGTCAGAGACCTGTTAGAGACCCGTCAGAGACCCATCAGAGACCTGTCAGAGACCCCTCAGAGACCTGTCAGAGACCTGTCAGAGACCTGTTAGAGACCCGTCAGAGACCCATCAGAGACCTGTCAGAGACCCCTCAGAGACCTGTCAGAGACCTGTCAGAGACCCCTCAGAGACCTGTCAGAGACCTGTCAGAGACCTGTTAGAGACCCGTCAGAGACCCATCAGAGACCTGTCAGAGACCTGTCAGAGACCTGTTAGAGACCCGTCAGAGACCTGTCAGAGACCTGTCAGAGACCTGTCAGAGACCTGTTAGAGACCCGTCAGAGACCTGTCAGAGACCTGTCAGAGACCCATCAGAGACCTGTCAGAGACCTGTTAGAGACCCGTCAGAGACCTGTCAGAGACCCATCAGAGACTTGTCAGAGACCTGTCAGAGACCCATCAGAGACCTGTCAGAGACCCGTCAGAGACCCGTCAGAGACCTGTCAGAGACCCGTCAGAGACCTGTCAGAGACCTGTCAGAGACCCATCAGAGACTTGTCAGAGACCTGTCAGAGACCCATCAGAGACCTGTCAGAGACCCGTCAGAGACCCGTCAGAGACCTGTCAGAGACCTGTCAGAGACCTGTTAGAGACCTGTCAGAGACCTGTCAGAGACCCATCAGAGACCCGTCAGAGACCTGTCAGAGACCTGTCAGAGACACGTCAGAGACCCGTCAGAGACCTGTCAGAGACCTGTCAGAGACCCGTCAGAGACCCCTCAGAGACCTGTCAGAGACCTGTCAGAGACCCGTCAGAGACCCCTCAGAGACCTGTCAGAGACCTGTCAGAGACCCATCAGAGACCCTTCAGAGACCCATCAGAGACCTGTCAGAGACCTGTCAGAGACCTGTCAGAGACCCATCAGAGACCTGTCAGAGACCTGTCAGAGACCCATCAGAGACCCATCAGAGACCAATCAGAGACCCATCAGAGACCCATCAGAGACCTGTCAGAGACCTGTCAGAGACCCATCAGAGACCCGTCAGAGACCTGTCAGAGACCCGTCAGAGACCCATCAGAGAACTGTCAGAGACCCGTCAGAGACCTGTCAGAGACCCATCAGAGACCTGTCAGAGACCTGTCAGAGACCCGTCAGAGACCTGTCAGAGACCCATCAGAGTCCTGTCAGAGACCTGTCAGAGACCCATCAGAGTCCTGTCAGAGACCTGTCAGAGACCTGTCAGAGACCCATCAGAGACCAATCAGAGACCCATCAGAGTCCTGTCAGAGACCTGTCAGAGACCCATCAGAGACCTGTCAGAGACCCGTCAGAGACCTGTCAGAGACCCATCAGAGACCTGTCAGAGACCCGTCAGAGACCCATCAGAGTCCTGTCAGAGACCTGTCAGAGACCCATCAGAGACCTGTCAGAGACCCATCAGAGACCCATCAGAGACCTGTCAGAGACCTGTCAGAGACCCATCAGAGACCTGTCAGAGACCCGTCAGAGACCTGTCAGAGACCCATCAGAGACCCGTCAGAGACCCGTCAGAGACCCGTCAGAGACCTGTCAGAGACCTGTCAGAGACCCGTCAGAGACCTGTCAGAGACCCATCAGAGACCTGTCAGAGACCCATCAGAGACCTGTCAGAGACCCATCAGAGACCCATCAGAGACCTGTCAGAGACCTGTCAGAGACCCATCAGAGACCCATCAGAGACCTGTCAGAGACCCGTCAGAGACCCGTCAGAGACCTGTCAGAGACTGAGGTTGAGCCTTTTGGAGGAAAATGCTGATCAGTTTAAGCCCTGTTCACAGGGGATCAGTTTCACCTGGAGACCTCTGATCATTTGTAATAATTGTGGAGGACGTCTGTGCGTTTTTATCCTGTGTGACTTAACCATGTCCAGAGTTTGTAAAGTAAAAATTCCAGAGCAAATCACCGACCATATTTCAGACACACAGAGATCCTCTGATAATACTGATCCCGTCTGAATCTGCATCTCCATAATTTCGGTCTCTGCAGCTGTTTCTGATTATTTCATGGTTAAGGCAGCGTTGATCATTCTAAATGAAGGATTATTCGGTAAAATATGATGATTGCATGACAGCAGCACATCTTTCAGGACCACAGATGCTCTAAACATTGACTTTTCCAGATACCCAAGATGTGTTCCATTCCTCTCCGTGACCAACGCTGTTATCTAACCCCAAGATGAGCATCACTGGTCCTAAAAGATGTTTCTGGTCTGACACAAAAACCCATGAAAAGGCTTCACAGCCTGACCCAACACTGACTGAAACGTTTTCAACAATTAACATTTATATAAACGTCCATGCCTTTAGCTTAGGGTTGTAAAATTCCATGAATTTTCAACGTTGTACACTTTCCATGAGAATTTTCAGGACATGAATGTGAATTTTCTGGGAAATTTTGGAAATTTATACTAAGTGCATTTACATGTATAAATATTTAACATTTTGTTATGAGTAGACATCGCGGCAAACATATCTAATGTAATATATTTCAATCAAGTTGATAACAGAAAAAAAAAAAATCCCAAGAATTTTAAGAAAAATTCCTTTAAGTTGACGTCAACAAAACCCTGAAAATGTCCGACATTCCTGAGTTATAATTCCAGTGAAAAGTTTCAGGAAACTTTCCTGAAATGTATCAGAAATTTTACATGATGAAGGAAGGCCTCAATGCAGCACACCGTGGTATTAAAAAAATAGAATAAATTCAGGACATGTTAAAGAACACACTCTCTCTCTCTCTCTCTCTCTCTCTCTCTGTGAGCATGTTTACACACCCAAAATGTTTATCAAGCAGCGAGCAGGCAGAGAGCTGGAGCGGTTCCTGTGGACGGTCTTATCTGGGACCGGCTGCTAACTGAGCTCAGAGCTATCAGCTCACACACATTTTTGCTTTCTCCGGCTGTTTTCGCTCCAGCGTCGTCCGCCTTAACAAACTTTCTGGACACGTTGCATCGCTCATTCAACAGCACGCCTTCACACCACAGCCACCGTACTCAGCAGAAGACCTGGACAGCAGTCCACAAACACTTTACAACTTCCTCAGCTCGATAAGGAAGCTCACTGAGGGGCTTTATTTCACACATAGATTGGTTTGCCGTTCCTGAAGTTCATACTGAGGTTAATTAATGCTTTATACTTCCCAACTATAGCAGAACTCTCCATGAACGTGTGGCGTTTGAAGGTTGCTTTGCTTCCGCTTTTCTTTGCTTTCATCCCAAAGCAGCTGGATGGGGTTTGAGTCTTGAGACCGTGCTGACCACTCCAGGTTCTGAAGCTGACTATCTTTCTCCTGAGGTGGTTCTGGCAGTGACTGGGGATCAGTTTTGGTTTTTTATCAAAGAGTGCTGCATGGTACTGCAGAACACTGTCTGTGGGAGCTGTTTTTGGTTGTCAGCGACCCTGGATCCAGCAAAACAGGTCCAGACCATCATGGTTCCTCCTCCATGTTTACGTCTGATGTCTCACACTGAGGAACCGTCCTTTCCTGAACCTGCTCAACATCACATTCAAACATCCTGATGATGAAGCAAAGAGTTCAGACTTTGTTTCATGAGTCCACAGCTCCATCTTGGGGTCTTCAGTAGTCCATTGGTGTTGTCTGATGGTCCAGTCCAGCCTTGTCTTCTTCTCCTGACTCTGTCTCAGTGATGGAGGTCTTTCTCTCTGCAGTCTGACCCTCAAAGTCTTCTCTTCACAGGAACTCAAACTCAGACTGGGGTTATACCACCTCTGGGAAGCTGTGGACTCTCACAAACTGGTCTTCTTGTTCTTGTTCTGGTTTGGCTCTTCCATACCCCTTTTCGACCAAGCTGGTTCCAGGGCTGGTTCGGAGCTAGAGCCAGACGTAGCAGCAGTTCTTTGGTTTTCCACAGACTAAGCACCGGCTGCTGGCTCTCAAAACCGGTGCTTGGCAAGCACCAACTCTTTGCTGGGCCAGCAGAAAGAACCACGTTCTTTATTATTGACCAACCAAAGCAGAGTCAAAACACGGAAGAGAGCCATTTTTAAAAAGACGAGGTTGGGGTAAGAGAGAAACAGAAAAGTAAAACAATGGATTTCAAAGCAAAACAGCATGGCCGGCACCCGTTTGTGGAAAAGCAAACGGTTCTTAACCGGTTCGCACTTGAACCAACTGTGAACCGGCTCTAGCACCAGCACTAGCACCAGCCCTGGAACCAGCTTGGTCGAAAAGGGGTACCAGACCTCCTCCTGTCAGAGTTTCCTGACCCAGTTTCAGAGAGTCTTTGGATGCTGAAGGAACCTCTCCTCCCTGAGCTCACCAGGACAGACCTTCATCTCTAAGTGTCGTGATAGTCCGTCTTTCTTCAGTTGTTTGTATTTTCTGTGATATTTTTACAGCAACACAAAACTTTCCACGTCACTCCTCTCTCTCACCCCGTTTCCTGCTCTATCCTCTGCCCTGTCCTCTCACACTAACGGCCAAAAATAAAAAAAAAGAAACAACCTGTATTGGTGCTGATAATCTGATTTGAAGTTGTGGATCAGGATCAGGCAGAGATCTGGAAGAGAGACTTTTTCAAGATCACTTTGAAACTCCTCGAAATCTTCTTTATAAATAAAATTGTTTTTGATTTTCTTGTAAGTTTGTTCAAACTGATCAGAGAGCTGGAGACTCTTTGACAGCCACCTGTAGAGGTGGTTACAGGTGCTTCAAAACATCTATTAAAACTTGTGGGCACTTTGGATAAAATCCTGTGCAGGTCGTGAGACGACACTCAGTCCCTCATGATTCAGATAAGGACAGGAAAGGTTGATCGTAAAGATTTCAAACATCGACTGTTAACATTTCCTGATTCCAGTCTGTGCTGTCAGTCGGATTCAAACACCGTTCTGTTGTGAATGTCTGATTGTGAGTTCAAACCGAAAGAGGCAAAAAATGTGGCTCCACGTCGGTCACGCAGCTTTGTTTATTGACCTTACTCAAATATTTGCTCTGTTAGATATGTCAGTAAACCACACGACGTCAAGTCTGGGTCACGACATCAGCCAAACGTCTGACTGGTCGTTCAGCTTCATGGGGAGCAGCTGAGCTGAGTTAGTCATCAGGCTCCTGTTGATCCCCACCAATCAGCTGTCAGAGTCTGATGGATGCATGGAGCGTTTCCCATCAGGCTCTTGTTTGTAGAAGTTTCACCGTGGCTTACTGCAGAGGTTCGAACCAAAGTCAAACTGATCTGAAGGTAATCTGATCGCAAGAGAGAGAGAGAGAGAGAGAGAGAGAGAGAGAGAGAGAGCGGGGAAAAAGCTGCTGAAAACTGAATTAAGATGCACATCTTTATTCTTTAAAGGAACAGCGTCGTATCATTCGGTCCGTCCAAAGAGCTCACGCAAACCCATTTTTAAAATGCTACATTTTTACTTTCACTGTGTTCTGATGCACCATTACAACGCATTTACAATCAAACTGTATTTATAAAGTGGTAACAAAGTGCTCAACAAACAGAGAAATGATAAACTAGGACAGTGGTTTCCAAAGTGGGGGCCGGGGCCCCCTGGGGGGCCGCCAGGGGGTGCCAGGGGGGCCTCAGAAAATTGGAGGAAAGGGGAAAAAATACAATTGAACACAACACGCAAACTGCGTAATCATCAAATTTTCAAGTTCCCAATTGTATTTAACCACACCTCGTGTGACAGTTCAAAGTTGGGCATGACAAAGTCATCATCTGTGTTAACTGGCAGTTTACGCCTGTTATCAAGCAGCTAGCTAGCACGAAATGAAAAGGTTTTGACAGGAAAAAGACCAAAGGAGGTCTAGCTTTAAAGCCATACAGAAAAATGGCCATGATTGCCCGAAATGCATCCAATGTCTGGAGACCCTCTCAAACGAGTGTTTAAAACCCTCGAAACTTCAGCGTCACTTGATACATAAACACCCGACAAAGGCTGAAAAAACAGTCGACTTCTTATTAGGTCAGGCAATCTGCTGCATTCACACAGAAAGCTAGCTTGTCTGTGTGGGTCCTGAAAGCATCATTTTTAGCCTCATACCCCGACACACAAAAAAAAAAAGAAAGAAAGAAAATCTTGGTTTGCAAAGGGGGGCCCCTGTCAGAAGCTAATGCTGCTTGGGGGGCCTTGGCATAGTCAAGTTTGGGAACCCCTGAACTAGGATCCCCCCCACACACACACACACACACACACACAACCCACACCCCTCAGTGCATTAAAAGTACACAACAAGATTCATTATAAATATTTCAGGCAACTCTCTGCTTGAACTGAGAGATTTAAAGGTCAGGAAACGCTGGCTTTGTTTTCCCGCTGACCCAAATCATTGAAGATTCACACGTCATTCGTCTGTTTGTGGGACATCAATGAATGTGGACTCCTTTGTAGTTCTGTGATACCCCAGATATCACCCTAAAGCTCGTCTTTTCTTCTTTAAGGAACAGTTTGGGTTTTCTCTCCAGGAGTTACAGTCATTTCAGGAACACTTGTAAAATGAGAGCGCCAGCACTCCCATGGCATTTAAAGGGTTAAAGTTTCCTTACCTTCTCTTCTTTTGGCTTTAAGCTTTTGGTTTCATAATGACATAAAAAATATGAGTCAACACTTCTTCCAGACTCACAACAAGAGAAACTTCTGAGTCTTTCTCTGGGAAATGACTGGACGGCTCTGAAGAGGCTTTTAAAGCTGTTTGAGAGAACAACACTAAGTCACACTGATCACAATATTTTAATCTGATTTAACCAGGAGAAAAAAACCTCACTGAGATTAAAAATCTCTTTTTCAAAAGCGTCCCGGCCAAGACCGCAGCAGTGAGCAGAGTTTCAGCTCTTTTTAGAGATCGTTCCAGGCAGAGGGAGCAGAAATTCAAACGCCTTTTTTCCCCGTTCAGTTCTGACCTTTGGGACGGAGAGCAAACAAAAATCCTGGGAACGAAGACCGTGAGTGCCTGTGCTCCTCTGAATGATGTAGGTCTGAAGGTAGGAGGCCAAGAATGAGCTCAGAGGCGAGAACGCACCAACAGCGAAAACCATCCCACACCATCATAGATCAAAGAGTGACGAGTGATTTAAAGTCAGTGATGAAGCTCAGAGCTCCATCGAACTCTGTGTGCACGAACAAAACATCACCTTCATCAAACACTGACTGAAAAACAACACGAAACAGTTTCCTTTAGGATATCAACCGTAGCTCGAAACAAACTCCATCCGAGGCCCCTGAGAAGGACGGGTAGAGAGCAGGTTTCAGGGCTGAGCTTCAGAGTTTGAGAGCAGCATGACCTCAGTCAAACACCTGATAGCTTTCTCTGCTTCCACACTCTGGAGATCAGCCTCTTATGGGGAGATAAATCAGCTCACTGAGCTCAAGAATGTAAGCACAGCCCTGTCTGTTTTCAGCTTCCCTTCGGTATGCACATGCAGGGAGTGTGAGAAAACAAATACTGTTATTACACAAGGTTATAATGTGTCACCCTGACAAAATGTAGAGGACAGGAAAAGGACAGATGAACAGTTCATGATGCATGTATTACAGTAAACCTTGTTGGAGTAACTCATAAAAATTTCTGCTGAAGAGTCAAAAACAAGTTGTAACTGTGTGAGAAAATCAATTCACATAAGTATCAAGTTTTTTTTTTTTTTGTTGTTTTTTTTTTTATTTTTTTTTTTTGTTAGACTTTGTTTATAAACCGGGTTGGAAAAATGTTACCATGTTTCTCCAGCAGGGGGCGAATTGTTTTTCTTTGATTATCTCGTAACATGATGACAGATCCATAGATTGTATAAAACATAGACGTAGTCTCTGCGACGTCACCCGTCTGTTCCTGATACAGTCAAATGAAGCCAATCATTGGACAGGGCCATCTTGGATATGACGCAGACTTTGAACTTCCATCTGAGCTCAGCCTCTGATTGGACACACTAGTAATCCTAATATTGTTTTCACCACCGAGTTTGAAAAAAATTCACTTAGTGTGCAGTGTGTGCCGATAGCGAAATCAGCGTTTCAGACCGAAGCCGTTTTTTGAACCAGGCTGTAAATATGTTTTTAAATGTCGTAAAAGTCCTTTTTTTTTTTTGGCTTGATGTGTACGTGACTTCGGGTCTTTCTGCAGCCTCTAGCGGATTCTCGACGAACAGCAACTTTTAGCCCCTTCACATAGGCTTCATTTTTCTCTACCGGATGTTGCCGGTCAGATCCCCTGAATAAACCTTATGAACTGACTCATATGGGATGTGCTTCTTTTGGGAGGAAACATGGCTCCTGGTAGTCTGTAGACTACATTCATCATTCATCTTTCTAACATGATGATTAAAAAAAACTGAAATAAAAATTGCAAAAATCGGCAATATCAAAGAATTGCATTTTAAACCGAATTGGCAGCCAAAACATCGTAAAAAAAATCGAATCGCGAGAAAAGCATAGCGTCCATGAACATCTCTGAAAAGAAACTCTGGATTTATCTGCTGGGAGGTAACAGAGCTGGTTACACAAACCCACAGGATGTCATGTATATAGTGTGTATATATAGTCTTTATATCGTGTATATAGATGGTTTGAGCAGCTGTCAGATCAGTAAACTGCTCCCACAGGGATTCTGCTGATCCCATGAGATCTCTCTGCTGATTCTGTCCCAGGATTGGTTCCAGCCTCCAGCCTCCAAAGTTTGGCTGATGGCTGATAAAATTACAAAGATTCCATTTGAACTCCTCCCCCACTGACTGTGTGAGGACGGTGCAGCCAGGGGGGGGGGGCAACAAAAACTGGCAGCAGACACAAGGAAAGACAACAGCTCATACATGAAGAGCTTAAAGAGTCCTGGCTGAGTTTCCTATATCACACTTCAATCACAACACAGCGCGTCTGGATCAAGGTCTGGATCATGGTCTGGATCAAGGTCTGGATCATGGTCTGGATCATGGTCTGGATCAAGGTCTGGATCATGGTCTGGATCAAGGTCTGGATCCAGCTGTTTTATGTACTGGGTTTTCTTCTTGCTTAACTAACTAACAGTGACTAAAGGCATGACGCCGCGACACACACACACACACACACACACACACACACACACACACACACACACACACACACACACACACACACACATACTACTTACTCTGCCGGTTGTTGTTGACTTCCCTCGTACTCAGCTCGGTCCTCAAAGTCCCACGCGGCGTGTTTCGGACGGGCTCGCGCTGTCAGCCTAACTACACCACGTCACATTGACGTTCTCCGCCAGCAGCCGATCCGTTACTGCTCCGTTATTCTCCCGTAAGGTCCCACTCTGTCCTCCTCACATGCTGCTCTGAAGCGTCTCTCGCTGACATCTCTCTCACTCTCAGGAAGCGCTCTTCTCTCTCGGCTCAGACAGGAAACCAAACTCTCTGCCTGGGTTTGTTTTTGGTCTTTTAAGCAACAGTCGATGATTTGTCTGTGGTGATGAAGGATGTAGGTATGAGGGGCGGAGCAGGAGGGCAGGAGGCTTCACTCGGAGGTGCTTCTTCCGCGTTCGACACGGAAGTTTTTTAGAAGACCTTTTACCGAACTGAACCAAGGAGCGGACTGAGGGTCAGACCGCTATGGAAACCAGTTTCCACCAAGTGAGAGAGAAAAAAACGTTGCACTTTTATTTATTTATTTATTTATTTATTTATTTATTTATTTATTGACCCTGAAACAAACTGGAACCAAACTAAAAACAATAGGCTGTCCTTTTTAAAATCATAATTCAGACAACACAAGCTGTGTCAGCCTGGCACTGCAGGGGTTAAGTGGCTCATCATGTGCCCCTGCAGCACACACGCTCACACACACACACACACTCACTGACCGCTGTTCAGATGTACAAAGCTCAGCAGACAGAAGAAGAAGAAGAAGAAGAAGAAGAAGAAGAAGAAGAAGAAGAGGAGGATGTTGATGCTTCAGGACTGAAAGGTTCATTTTGTTTCCCTGTGTTTTGAATCCGTTAACATTTTGCCATCACTGCTGTTCAGCTGACAGAGGCTCTAACCAATAAGGTCTGGATCCATCAGCTGGGACTGAGTCTGCAGAGAAAGGTGCGTCTCCATCATCACCTCTGTTGATTAAACCTCCCTCTGAATGCACACTACACTATGTTTGAGATAATGATGATAAACGTATTTTAACTCTGAGCTGAGGATAGAAACGTAGGCCTCATGCCTGCACGAGGTTTATCTGAGTCACTGGGTTCTGTAGGAGTGGCTTCAGTCGTCTCAGCACACATCCTGATCGCTTTTATTAACCGTTTAAATCTCCTCTGATTAGTTACACTTTGACACCTTATCATGAGGTGTCATAACACTCACTTTCAAGTGGAAACCATAGACTGTAGAATAAATGATCTGTGACATCATCCGTCAGTTTCTGAGACAGACTTTTGAAGCAAATCGTTGGTGGAGGCCATATTGGAAATGAGGCGGGATTTGAGGCTCCTCACTAACAGCTATAGGGTGTCCACCTGTCAATCAGCTGAGCTCTGCCTCTGATTGGACGAACTTGTCATCTTAATATCTTCTAAACTGTGGAGTAGCACTGTAGAAAACAGACCACTGATCATCAGGTATCAGGAGACGCCTGAGGGACAGGTGAGACGCCTGAGGGACAGGTGAGACGCCTGAGGGACAGGTGAGACGCCTGAGGGACAGGTGAGACACCTGAGGGACAGGTGAGCTTTGATTTCATCATTCTGTGATGACGGAACGAGGAGGTTTGAGACACTTAGGGACTGATTTTTACAGAAAAAGAAAGAGTAAACTCACAGAGCATATATGTTACTTCAATAAACGGGTCAATTAGAGCTGTTGGCTACAAAAATAAATAAATTCTCTAATAAATAAAAAGATAAATTAACAAGAATAAAAGCATAAATTTAGAAACTTATTCTTGGAAATCTACGACTTTATTTTCATTGATTTATGACTTTTTTCCTCATAAATTTATGACTTTGTTCTCGTAAATTTCCTGTTTTGTGTTTTTTGACTTGGCCCTAATCCTGGGTCCTAGCCGGCCCTCAAACGTGGCCCTCTTTGAAAAAGTTTGGACACTCTTGCTGTAAGTGAAGCAACAAGACAAAGAAGTTTTTACCAAACGCACCGTTTGTTTGTTTATTTGTTTGTTTTGTCACAGATAGCCCACCATGTCAGGCCCTCCTGACACTCTTCTGTTCCGCTTCACCACCCACGCTGACTCCACCCTCACCAAGATGAACGCTCTCAGAGAGGAGCTCCGCTTCTGTGACATCACGCTCCTCGTTGGGGGTCCCGCCCAGCCTCACCGCTTCCACGGTCACAGGGTGGTGTTCGCAGCGTCTTCAGACTTCCTGCGGGACCAGTTCTTGCTCCATGACGGATGTGCCGAGCTGAGTGTGGGAGTAGTTTCCAGTGTGGAGGTTGGGAGGAGGCTTCTGCTGTCCTGCTACACTGGACTCTTAGAGGTGAAATATACCACCCTGAATGTTTCTGACTCTTCAGAGCAGCAGAGCAGAATGTCCAGGAAATAGCCGTATCCCTAAATTTATCACCACTGACGGATTTATTCTGCAGGTTTCCTGTTGTGCTGTTTTGTTTAATAATCATCAGGAATACAAGTTGAATACAAGTACACGTTTACTTCATGGCACCAACATGACGTTTTATAGAAGAGGAGTCAGAACTCAGACTTCTGACAGATTTCTCAGAATAATAGTCTCTAATAACGGTCTCTCACAGCCTCACACTCAAGAATGAGCTCCAACACTGCAAGGACACAGAAACAAATAACTGAGCTACCTGATTAGCTATGCTAATCACAGAGATCAGAGGCTACGTTTTAGCTACCAAAACACACGTGTTTGAGCCCAGATGACTCAAAAACACGGTGATAAAATCACAGAAAAGTTCTCTGAGATTCTCTCAAACATGTAAAAAGGAAAAGTGTTACTTTTTAAAAACAATCTTATTTTATAGTTTCTTTAACAGAGCTTATTTACATGTGGACTCACTGCTCAAGTCTGCACGGGCGCCAGCAGAGGGCGCTCATGTTACAAAGTCTGAGTAGATACACATTTAAATCCATTATAAACAGGATGTAAACAGTATAATAAGAACATCATGGAGTCATTAACTCCATTATGAGAGTGCGTGTGTGGTGTCAGGCCTCTCTGATGTTTCCTTTTTAATCAGTGTCTTGGTTCCTTTTATATATTTGCTCCTTCAGGTCCCTCTGACAGAGCTCGTGAGCTTCCTCACTGCGGCTAGTGCTCTCCAGATGACCCAGGTGGCAGAGAAGTGTGCCCGAGCTGTTTCTCAGTACCTCAGTCCCACTCTGGCCTTCCTGCAGCTGAAGCCAGCTGGAGCCAGCATGAAAACCGCAGGGGAAAGAGATGCAGCCCGGCCTGGCAGCAGCAAGCAGGAAGTAAGCTCTGAATGTGAGCCTGAAGTCAGGGTGAGACAGATCAGGGTCAGAGAGAAGAGAGGGGAGGATCTATCTCCAGAGGAGCTATGTGAAGGTGTAGCTTACACCCCTGAGTCAGAGGGAGGTGAAGAAATCCAGCCTGATCCCAAAGCATCATCTCAAGCTGATGACATCACAGCAGTCCAAACGTGGACTTCCTCAGAGACCGGAGTAAGGTCTGTAGCACCTGAGGGATCATTGGACAGCTCTAGGAAGGTCGGAGGAGAGAAACAAGAAGAAACAGAGTCTGTCCAGAGGCCATACCTGTGCAGGAGGTGTGACCGAGTCTTCCAGGACCTGGAGAGTTACCTGGGCCACCTGAAGGAGCACAGACAGCACCTGTGTTTAGTCTGTGGAAAAGGATTTTCCCAGAAGAGCAACCTGACCCGGCACATACACGTCCACACGGGTGTGAAGCTGTTTCGATGCCCGCTGTGCCACAAGACATTTTCCCATAAGGCCACACTGCAAGACCACCTCAGCCTGCACACCGGGGACACACCTCACAGGTGTCACGACTGCACGGTGCACTTTGCACACAAGCTGGGCCTGAAGCGCCACGGTAGGGGCTCTCAGGGAGGAGCAGCCTGAAGAACATGATGGAGGAGACTGTTTAGCCTGATCATATCATCGTCATATCATCATCATATCGTCATCATATCATCATCATATCATCATATCATCATCATCATATCATCATCATCATATCATCATCATCATATCATCGTCATATCATCATCATATCGTCATCATATCATCATCATATCATCATATCATCATATCATCGTCATATCATCATCATCATCATCATCATATCATCGTCATATCATCATCATATCATCATCATATCATCATCAACATATCATCATATCATCATCATATCATCATCATCATATCATCATATCATCATATCATCGTCATATCATCATCATCATATCATCATATCATCATCATATCATCATCATATCATCATCATATCATCAGCATATCATCAGCATATCATCATCATATCATCATCAAATCATCATATCATCGTCATATCATCATCATCATATCATCATATCATCATCATATCATCATCATATCATCGTCATATCATCATCATCATATCATCATATCATCATATCATCGTCATATCATCATCATCATATCATCATATCATCATCATTTCATCATCATATCATCGTCATATCATCATCATCATATCATCATATCATCATATCATCATATCATCATCATATCATCATCATATCATCAGCATATCATCAGCATATCATCATCATATCATCATCAAATCATCATATCATCGTCATATCATCATCATCATATCATCATATCATCATCATATCATCATCATATCATCGTCATATCATCATCATCATCATATCATCATATCATCATATCATCGTCATATCATCATCATCATATCATCATCATATCATCATCATCATATCATCATATCATCATCAAATCATCATCATATCATCATCAAATCATCAGCATATCATCATCAAATCATCATCATATCATCATCAAATCATCATCATATCATCATCAAATCATCATCATATCATCAGCATATCATCATCATACTATCATCATATCATCATCATCATCATCATCATCATCATCATCATCATCATCATATCATCATCATATCATCATCATATCATCATCATGTTATCATCATATCATCATCACATTATCAGATCATCATCAACATATCATCATCATATCATCACCATATCATCATCATCATCATCATCATCATATCATCATCATATCATCATCAACATATCATCATCATTTCATCATCAACATATCATCATCATATCATCACATCATCATCATATCATCATCATATCATCATCATCATCATCATTATCATCATATATCATCATCACATCATCATCATCATCATCATATCATCATCATATCATCACCATGTCATCATCATATCATCATCATATCAAACTGAAAAGCCAAATCTCAGGACAGGTGGTCCAGGATTTATTCTGCACGGCACTTTGCACAGCTGTCCAAACACATTCGTCCTCCCAAAAATGGGGAAAGTTCTCTAAACACAAGCATCTATTGGATAAGTTTTCAAAGCAAGATGAAGATGAAGAGGAGACAGAGAGGAAGAAATGTTGGTCCAGAGGCCGAACCTGCCAAACCTCTCTGGAACCTGATGTGCCCACAAGATGTTCCTCAGCACACACTGTAGGATCACTTCATCCTGCTCACAGAGAGCAGAAGCATCATCGCCGCACACAAAGCCCTTTGGCGCCACCTTCAGGGCTTTAATGGGACAAGCAGCCTGAAGAGAGAGCACGAAGAGGCTTAGAAAGACTAAAGAAGAGGTGAAGGTCTGTTTGTATATTATGGTGCATATCAAACACCTGGACTCCCTGACGTATTTAAACACACAGTTTAGAATCAGGTACTGTATCTGAAGAAAGTAAAGAGGATTCATCATCTTCACAGAATGAATCAGTAACCTGTATGTATGTAAATATGTTCAAATCTATGTTTGATGCTTTTCTTTAGTTGCACTTGGAGTGAAAATCAGTCCAGCTTAGTTTTTCATTCAAACATCGTCATGAAAAAACTTTTATTTCCTCATTTTGATCTGATGAAACAAACTTGTAGAGAAAACTGCATATAAACCTGAATGTTCCTCTCAAATATCTTTAAAATCATCCCTTTCTCTGCATCTGTGGCATTTCCAGCGACAAAAAAGAATTTGGTTTTGAGGCGTCTGTAAAATATGAAAATAAAGAGGGAGTGAGGTTTTGCTTCTGTTCTGCTTGTTGTGCAGGACTCTGCAGTGGTCTTGATTCCAGTAAAGTTTGGACGTTGTGTAAAATGTAAATTTGTCAATTCTGTTTAACCTAAATTCAGCTGAACACACTACAAAGACTGTTTTAACCTCCCGACACAAACAGACCTGATGCTGTAATCCAGTGGATGTAGATCTGTTGAATAAAAGCACCGTGTCCATGGATTCAAGGCCGACTTCCACAGACCGATCTTTACAGCTGACCGAGCCTTACGCTGTAAGTGGATGGGCTCTCCTGCATGGCTGAGAGGCTTTTCATGCTCTCACTCTTTTCTTTCACCCTGCGTCTTTCATCCTCTCGGCCCAGATACGTTAACATCACTCATCTCAGTGAATGAAGTACCAGCCGTGATGACCTCCCCTCCTCCAGGCATCCAGGGCGTCATGACATTCATGAGGCGTCACATAACGAGGGCTGTATTTCTTACAGAGATGACCACTTATTGGTGTCGCAGAAAAATATTTTAACCCCCAGCCAGAGTGATTTTTACATGATACAAAAACAATGTGAGGAAATCACAGAAAAGACCCTTTGAGTCTGTTTATTTGTGAGTGTTGGACGGATAAAAGATTCACTGAGACAGTCCATGCATGCACACAAACACGGGACGAAATGTAGAATTCAGGGCTCCTCCATTATATATGAGAGGTAGGAGGGGGTTGCTGGAGGAGGAGAGGTAGATACAGAGACATGAATGGAAAAGAAGTGATAAAGGTGTATATGAAAGGGAAATAAAGTCAGTCAGTAACTGCTCAGAGAAACAGATGTGATGAAGCTGACTCCTCTTTCCAACCTGATCCTGATCAGAAGGAGCCGTCCTGCAATCCGGACTCTTCATAGTGAACTCTTGGTGTAGGGAGCGTCTCCAAAGGTCCGAATCAAAACAAAGAGGAAACTCAAATCTTCAGGAGCTTCAAGCTGAATCTGTGTTGTTGTCACATTAATGCTCTGCTGTTGGTTCCACTTCAACTATCAGCACAGGAAGAGATGTTCAGACTGCATCTGGAGCTCAGCTCTTGGCTCTTTTCAACCTTTCTATTTATCACCTTTGATTCATACAAGAAAGTGCATAATGTAGAAAATTATAAGAAATCAATGAATCAATAAAAAAAGAGTTAAATTATACTGAAGGACTTCCAAAACAATATATTGACCTCTGGAGTTTTGGGGCATAGAAACAGGAAACGCTCGTCCTCTGGTGATAATGTGTAAATCATTTGAGGGGTACCCTGAAAATGATTTACATAAAAAAAAATAAAGAAAAATAATCCATTTATTCTCAAACCCTCATTTCAGCTTCTGTCTGAAACATTTGATTTTAGCTGCTGTCTCTTTAAGGCTCCACAAACACCCTTCCCTCTGATTGGCCAGCCCTTTGGAGGCCTTTAGGGGGTGGAGCTATGGGCAGACCTTGGTGTTTGAGGCCTGTGCCACCCTTCATGTCATGAAGCAGTTAGGAGAGTCTTTTTGTGATGACCTCATCATCTCCTGCTATTTTTAGAATGAACGTATGAATATGTAGCGGTTGATAAATCATACCTGTGGTATGAATGTGTGTGTGTGTGTGTGTGTGAAAATGTGTCATTGAGTCGTTGTGTTCCTGGTGCATCCTGTTTTTCAGAGAGCGTTCCGGCCTCCATACGAGGATGATTCCAGCCTCGTTGTGTCGTTGTCTAATTAAATAATCTGAATCTGTGCTTCTCCTGCAGGATGACAGCGGAGTGTGCCGACCTCTCGTTCACGTATTTATATCACTGACTGGCCTCTTTGTTGAGGACTCCTCTCCAATCATGCAAACAACTCACTTCAGACAGTGAGTCACATTAAACTGAAGCACACAAATAAAAACATCCACTTAGGAAGGTTTCTCTTTCCACCTACAGAAAGCAGAGTTGTTATGTAACGCAGTTTGACTTCCTTTACAGCACCAAATCCAAAACTTGTTTCCAAGGAGACAGGTGGACGTCCAAATTTTTGACTATGTACAGAAACTTTCTCCAGTCAACAGACTGCAGAGACGTGCGGTGGGGGATCAAAAACACCAGATCTGAAGTTTTGGTGACTGGAACCTCCCCCCTCTCTGAGAGCCTGCAGGAAAACAAACTCATTAAAGAGTTTCAGAGAGATGAGCAACATGAAAAAAAATCTGTCCAGAAAAGCAGCTGTTATTGGCTTCAGTTGGGAGATCTTGCTTCAGAAAGATTTTAACTAAAATTAAATAAAATACAGCTTAATGACGCGCGGATTCTCATGGATCAGGTGCAAAGAATTGAAAGGTCAAGAAGAACTGATCTGGTCTGTGATGAACTGATGCGTTGCAGTTGCGTTGCGCATCTGCTGCAACCTGCCGGAGCAGGGAAGCAGCCGGACCGCCACAGAGCAGATCCAGAGTGAGCTGACACAGTGACTTGAATGGAAACCTATCTGATCCAGTGCTGTGACGGAGCAGAGCTGGACTTGAGATGCATCTGGTGCGTTTGGGCTGCAAAACCTTTTAAAGAAGATTCACCAACTGATGATGTCTGAGGGGCAACATCCAGTAGAGAAAAATGAAGCCAATGCTGAAGTGCTAAAAGTTGCTGTTCATGGAGAATCTGCGAGACGCTGCAGAAAAACTGGAAGTCACAAACACATCCAGCCAAAAAAATGGACTTTAAAGGCATTTAAATGCATATTTACAGCCTGGTTTAAAAAATGGCTAGGCTAACGCTAATTTCTCTATCAGCACACACTTTACGGGGGTGAATTTTTTTTCAAACTTTGCAGTTTATTAGTTATTGGGATTACGGGTTTGTCCAATCCAGCCAAAAAAATGGACTTTAAGGGCACTGAAAAGCATATTTACAGCCTGGTTTAAAAAATGGCTAGGCTAACGCTAATTTCTCTATCAGCACACACTGTACGGGGGTGAATTTTTTTTTCAAACTCGGCAGTTTATTAGTTAATGGGATTATGGGTTTGTCCAATCAGAGGCCGAGCTCAGCTCATGTGACTGCGGGGCGCCCTATAGCTGTTAGAGAAGGAAAGCTCAAATCCCGAGTCATATCCAAGATGGCCCCGTCCAATAATCGGCTTCATTTGACTGAATCAGGAACAGACGGGTGACGTCCATATTTTATGCCGTCTATGGTGACGTCACAAAGTGAGTAAATCTCATGTTGACGTTGTTGAATTTTTGTGTGGGTACGGTGGCCCTGATAGCTCACAGCGCTGCAGCTTAGGAGAAAATGTGCAAAAAGTCAAAACACAAGAAAATGAAGCAAACATCTCCATCATTCTGACAACACATGGGCAGCATTTAGAAAACACAACGAAACAGAGGAGTTGCCGGAGGACACTTAAAAATGATGCACAAGTCCGATGTTAGCCAATATGCTAATATCTAGAGAACCTTAACAGAGCTGTGAGTTGGGAAGTTGCTGTGAGCTCTCAGGGCCACCGTATGTGGGTATTACCTTATGATAAAGATATAAATGATAATAGTTTACATTATTGACAGTGTTGAACTCCTCTGTATTTTAAGGGTTAACAGAGAGAGAGAGAGAGCTCTGTGACTCTCAGCATGTCTCTCTCTCTCTCTGTCTTCTTCACTTCTCTAAACTCAAGCAGACCCTTCGGTTCCTGCCTGTGTTTGCATGTGAGTGAACTTCCTCCTGACAGACACTTGCTGAAGCGCATCCTCCGCCGCTCTGTGCCTTTAAAAGCAGGCAGCCCACGCCTCGAAAAGCGGCTTGTTCCGGCTTGCCCCTTTACATCTTTTTATCCTTGCTCACAACAATCAAATAGTGCCGCTCATCCTCTACCTCACTGATACGCCTGAGTGTTCCTGTCGTACAGTGTGAGGGTTAGCTAAAGCTGGTTTCGGGGCTGGTTTGGAGAACGCGTAGCGGTGCAGCAGCTCTCCGCCCGTGAGGCTGAGGCGCAGCTCGGGCTCCATCACTGGCGGAGCGATACCACCATCTCCTCTCAGCGCTGGTTTGTCAAACGGAGAGTGTGTGGCTCACTGTACCTGAGTGAACGAGTCTGTCATATGCTCGCGGAAAGGAGGGCAGAGGATCAGACCTGGATCGAGGGACCTGTACCTGATGCTGTGAAATGCAGAGCTGGAGTGTCCCCGCGTCTGGCGCCTTCTCTCCCGGCTGGCAGCTGCGGTTGTTTTGCATCTGATGAAGATTTTTCACATTTATTTTGATGCGCCTCTGTGGATGAATATGTTTATTCTGGAGCTGTGCTGCAGCGCGTGAGGTAAGTCACTTATCCAGAGGTTGCGCGCGACTTTCTCTCCCTCTGATTTTGTTTGACGTGTGTGCAGAAGCCTTTGACAGCTCCATCCTGGAAAAAAAGGCTTCTGCTCGGGTTCTGTTGAGGTTCCTCTGCGGCCGCTCAAACATTCTGAAATCAAATCAAATCTTGCTGCGTTTTCATCATCACGTGTCTGCCGGTGGTGCTGATGGAACCTCATGATGAGGCTGTTTGTGGTTTGTGATGCAGACTTTAAAGTGCTTTTCAGCAGGTGTTGCATAATGTGAAACACCTTCCTAACTGCATGTTCTGCTGCTGATGTGGGTCAGTCTCAACTTTCCACCAGGCATGATGAGAAGCATTATGAAGAGTAGTCTCCAAGTTCTCCCTGCAGCCTTCAGCCTGCCTCTGTCACCACAGAGTGTGTGTCTGCAGCAGCTTGTCAACTTACAAGTTACTCTACAACCTGCTGAAGCAACACGAAGATCTGCAACAAGCTGATGCTTCCCTGAGGTTGCGTAACTCCTGCTTGCTCCTGTTCCTGCAGAGACTCCTCACAGGGGGGTAAAACTGTGGGGCCTACAGTAGACAGGATGTTCTCTCTCTCTCTCTCTCTCTCTCTCTCTCTCTCTCTCTCTCTCTCTCACTCTGTGTGTGTGTGCAGCAGCTCGTGGGCTGCACGGTTGTCCTGCCTCTCTTCCAGAAGCTACCCCCACACACTGCGATGACAGGCTTAATGAATAAATAATCACACAGACCCACATACCCCCGCTGTGCACTCAAAAACAAGTGAGCGAAACATGGCGGAACAACTGTAGTAACCCCGACATGAATTATGGAGCGAAAGACCTTCAAACCGGACTGGAAAACTCTCTGCTCTGCCTCATGACAGCCTCATGTTGGCGTTCATAAAACACACACTGTTCCGTGATGCCAGGATGTGACTGGATTTGAGTGTTCATTTTGGATACCACCTCCAAAACATGAGAAGTGTGTGTGTGCTGTTTGAGCCTTTTATTAAACATTAACACCACCGGTGTTAAAGTTTCCTCCTGGAGTCATGATTTATGAAGCTGTGGAGGTTACAGGAGCTGTTTTCACTTCATAGTCTTTAGTTTCAGAGAGCAGCTGAAACTGAAGGTTTGGAGTTTCATTTCAAAAACACATCATGGACATGAAGCGGTTTTCACTTTGTCTGAATGTGGCTACGAATATGAGATGACAAAAAGTTCACTGTCTGCAGCGTTTAAGAGCATTTTCTTCTTTTAAAAAAGTACGGTGGCTGTGAGGTCTCAGTTCTGTTGTGCATGAACCACTTTTAATGTCACAGGTCTGCAGTCAGGTGTGTGAAAACTCAACTTTTGCATGTTTATGAACATGCTGCCATGTTCAGGTAGTCTCCTTCCCCTTTTCCACCAGGTGCACCAGGTGCTAGTGCTAAAGACGGTTTGGTTTTCCATCGCCAAGTTGGAGCTGTAAAACGTCTTTTCTTTTTAAAAATGGTGTTTTTTTTCCACCGCCGATGGTTGGTCACAGAAACCCCTCCCCCGACCGCTGACGTAGTTGGTGCTTCACTCTGGCCCAGCAAAGAGTTGGTGCTTGCTAAGCACCTGTTTTTAGCACCTGGAGCGCTAGCTTGGAGCTAGCACTAGCAGCAGCTCTGTGAAAAAGGAGAATCTGTGAGCAAGTTGTGTTTGTTATTACTAACTTTGTAACTGGGCTGCACGGTGGTGCAGTGGTTAGTGCTGCTGCCTCCACCGGTTAGGGCAAGGTGTCCCTTCCTGTGTGGAGTTTGCATGTTCTTCTCTCTGGGTGCTCCAGCTTCCTCACACAGTCCAAAAACACACTCATCAGGTTAATTGGTGTGTGTGTGTGAAAGGTCGTCTGTCTTTATGTGTCAGCCCTGTGATTGGCTGGAGACCAGTCCAGAGTGAACCCCGCCTCTCACGCTAAGACAGCTGGGATAGACTCCAGACACCCTGAACAGGACCAGAGGGACAGAAGGTGGATGACGGACACAGTTTCTTAAAATCTGCCCTCCTGTTAAAAACATCAACCCTGGCTCACTGATTTGGTGACATCACAAACACTGTTCAACCAATGTAGTTGCTCTACTACATGCTTGTACCAACACACACACACACACACACACACACACACACACACGACAGTGTATGGTATGTTCTAATTCGGGGGTGACACTGAGAAGGAGTCAGGGGGCCTCATATTACTTCAGATTCCTCCGCTTCAGGTTCAACTCGTTCCGTAGAGATGCCGAAGTGTGTGTGTGCGTGTGTGTGTGTGTGTGTTTGCAAATATTGCAGGAAGGTTTGAAGCTAATAAGGAACACCTGATGATGCAGGACTTCTCTCTCTTTTTTTGCTGCTGTTTGCTGCTGAATGAGTCAAATATCTCTGTTTTTTGCATAACTTGCAGCTCACAGTTACAAATCAAAGAAAATGTAGAGAGATTAAAAAAAAGAGGAATGACAGGCAACACTTTCCCTACAAGCAGTAAGTCAAAAGGCCTCTTATCTGCAGCTCGTCGAGGTAACACAAGACGTCAGTTTGAAGCGTCCTGTTAGTGAACAAACTGAAAGTCCTCACAGAGCCTTTAATGAAAGCACAGACATGTGGATTCAGATCAGCCCGACACAGAAATCATAAGATAACTGTGTCTGGATTAGATCCAGGACCGTCTGTAGACAGGACTCATCTTGACCCTCCATGAGTAGAGACCAGTACAGCATTTGGTAAGAACAAACTTCCTTTAACAGGCAGAAACCTCAGACAGAACCAGACTCATGTTAGACAGACATCAGCTGAGGCTGTGCTGGGGTTAGAGAGAGAAAGAGAGAGAGAGAGAGAAAGCTGGAGGAGCAGGAGGAACTTCTAATTAATGCTGATAGACTGATCTAAATCCATAATCCAGGTGATTGAAGGGGTAGAAATGAAAGTTGTAGCCTACAGGTGGATTTCCTGGAGGTGGAGAGGCTGAAAGTTTAAGCACAGCGCTGGTTCAGGGAAGCGTAACAACCGACTCTTTCCATGAAGCAGTTTCTAAATGCATAGAACTATGGCCACAGGCTGGGTGTCGGATGAAGTGATAAACAGCAGTGCTTAAACAGCATTTTCTTTCACACTGACTGATACATGCAACTGTTTAGAAGAAGCAGGAAAAGTTTCATGTATTTATTTTTCTTGTTCAAAGCAGAATCTGCAAAGACATACCCTGATGGACACAACGCCAAAGTTACTCACAGGAATTCAAAAAAAAACCTGCAACTTCTGGATTTGAAAAATAAAAGCAATGTAGGAATGCAGAAAAAAAAAATAATAATAATAATAAAAATCTGCAGTTCTTCAAGTGTCCACTGGAGGCTGGCTGCAGAAATACTGGGAATCACATACGACCCAGTTCAGACAAGCTGATTTTTACAGGACAACATATCACCTGAAAACGCAAAAAAAAAATCTGTTTACATGGAAACACTGTAGTATGCATGCCAGGCCTGTAGATGGTGTTAAAATCCCACATCACCACTACCTGTTCCTCAACAGACCAAGACTAGCCAGCTGCTAATAAATAGAAGAAGAAGAAAGAAGAAACAGAACTGACTGACACGCTGTTTCCGTGTAAACGAGGCCGAAACACGATGCTACTTTTGTTTTTCACCCTAAAACCGTTGTTGTGTAAATGGCCCCTGAGTTAGCGCTTTCAAAGTGTTAGCTGCCGTTATTTGACTTTAGCCAGCAAGCTAGCTCAAACCGACCTGTGTGAAATCATGAATGCTTGACAGGGCTCAGTGTAAACGTTTTTTTAAAACATCCGCACTATGACTCCACCTCTGACTTTTTATCAATTTTGTCGCTTTCTTGCTTTTAAAAGCTGATTATTAGAGTGAGTGTGACAGCTAAGCTAACACAATCAGCTTTGTGGTCTCCACGGCGACGTAAACGAAACGTTCAACCGGAACAGCAAAACCAGCAACCGCTATGAACTATGGGAAGTCAGGAAAAAGGTGGATAACTACTCTTTAGGAACCAGTGGGTTAAAATCTCCATCCAGCAGCACAGCTGAAACAGGAGGAAGTCGCCCATGTTTGAACATTAAACCAACCAAGCTTTACCCTGTACGAATTCTCCCCACCCAACGTAAACAATCTGATCCAATCACATCTCACAGGAAGTGACCCTGGGCCAAATGCTGCCCTATTGTAAAAAGTGTTCTCACCTCAGGTTTCTGATAAACACTCTCTCTAAACAGGCTCTCTCTTTCTTTTCATCTCTCTCTCTCTCTTTGAGACGTGCCAAAGGAAAACTCCAGATGCCCCCTCCCTTACATAGGAGGGGGCCAAGTGAGGACTCACTGTCCTGAGCCAGATGATAGCTTGCCAACTGTTGGCTGTAAAGACACAATGTACTTCTCATCCTCCCTCTCTGTGGAGTGGGTGGCTCAACAGGCCGCTACAGCAAACACGGCCTCTACAAATCCTTCTTACGGAGACGTTTTGCTCCTGAAACTCCTTTATGTCGGGCATGGCATCCTTCATGGTGCTCAGGTTTTAATGCCTTTGTCTCAAACGTGAACTAAACCGTGTGAAACAAGAGAAACATGAAAACGTGTGTTTCCTCATTTGAGTCATTAAGAGAGAGAGAGAGAGAGGCCTGTGAGGAAGTTGAGGTCTCCTGCAGTAATACAGCACGCCCTCTTCTCTCTGTCACAAGACTGGAGTCACTCATGACCGTGGGGGCTTTCTGTGTGTGTGTGTGTGTGTGTGTGTGTGTGAGAGAGCTTACATGAGTGGTTATTCACTCAGGCAAGTTATGGAAGTGTTGTGTGCCTCGTGACAGTCTGGACCTCCTTATGTGCGTTGTTATAACTGTGCATGGCTTTGACATGTATGATAGAATAATTTGGTTTGTGACAGGAGTGACTCCAGGGTCAGCTGTGTGTCCTGCTAACAGGCTAACAGCAGGCTAACTGTTAAAAACAGGATGTAGCAGTTGTTCATTGCAGGAACAGGTGGCTGTCAACGTGACTACACAGCTACAGTGAATCACGGCGGACAGTTGTCCCCGGAGTTTGCACCACTCTCTAATCCGTGGTCACACACATACACACACACACATACAGACTTTTATCCAGGGGCTCACGCGCAGAGATACAACTTCCCGCCCTCTTCGCCTCTCAGTCCCCCCCCCCCTGTTTTTGTCTGTTTTTCTTACGACGAGCTCTGCCCGTCTCTTTCGGTTGGTGGATCAGCGGTTTGCGGGTTCCTTCAGTCGTAATATTTGTGAGTGTTATATTTGGGCTCCTCGCGGAAGGAAATATGACGCGCGAGGACAGAGCGGAGCCGTCCACGCGCCCAAGAAGGCGACGCAGGGAGCGCGTGTCCCCAGCAGAAGTGAAAGGTGCGTGTTTCTGGGAGTGAATGTGATTCCTCGATATTTTTTTTTGTAACTACAGACGTTAAAATTTTGAGTTTTTACTCTTTATTTTTTTTTTGTTAATTGTTGCTTATTTGAAGTACACCGTGCGCTCGTGGCGGGCAACACGAGACTTCTTCTGTATCTTCTCATCTATTTCTGCTAACATGTTCACATTATTGAGAGGTTTTTCATATATGTTGTTCTCTGAGCTGAGAAATGTCGGTTGAAACTTAAATGAGTAGATTACTGTTCTCATGGGACACACGGAGTTTTGGTTTATTCTACATTGTGCACAAAAAAAAAGCATGAACTTTAATTCTGCAAAACCAAACCCTCATTTTGTGCACGTGCCCAGAGACTGAGAATCACGCGCACAGATAACAGCATATTTTAAGAACCAGTATAGTCAGTTAAACAGAGTGCCACCTCCTCAGTGTGTGTGTGTGTGTGTGTGTGTGTGATTCTTCACAGGAGGCCTATCATAAAGCTCCTTGAACAGGTTTTCATTTAAGAGCAGCAGCTGTTAGTTTTGGGGAGCTCTTTGAACAGATGTAGCTGTGTCTCTGACAGCAACAGGTGCTGAGTGTCTGCTGACAAAAGAAAAAAAAAACTTAGTATCAGGTTTTGCTTTTAGCTGGTTCGGGAAAAATCTTTTCATCCACTCTGGTTATGTAAGAAGAGAGAGCGCTTTTTGAAATTCTAGGACATTTTGAGCGCCTGAAAAAAAAACAACCAACACAATCAAAGTCAAAACATGAGTAAACAGCAATGAGCAGAGTGGAGGTGTCGTTTCCTCACCGAAGCAAAGTGAATTTGCAGCAGCGGATCTAAAGTAGCGTAGCTGACAGTTTCCTCTCTGCTGATTGGTGCTGTCCGTCACGAGCTGGATGCATCTTTATTGAGCTCAGCTGTTCTCACCTCTGCAGCATTGCCCCCAAAACTGTCTGTAGGTAAAGATTCTGTCAAATGGAGGTAAATTACTAAAGGCTTCACCATCAAAGTCTCTAATGATGTTGTTCAGAGATGATTAAACTGAAGACCTGGACTTGGGACCCTAAAACTGTGTCCACAGCAGGTCTTTACGGGCTGTCCTTTAATGCAGTGAGTGTGTTGAGAATTTGGCAGATAAGAGAGTGAGGGAGCGCTTTTATTGCCCACATTACATCAAATAAATTTCAACTGAATGGCCAAGAGGCTGCAGATTGCTGGTGCGCTCAGCTTAATGTTTATTGCTTTTGGTAGAGCTCAAAGAACAAGTTTCATCTTTGTCCTGCCAGGACCCCAAATAAAAATTACAGTCAGAAAGAACCGTTTATTACCTCTAAATGCATCAGTGGTGATGTACTTAATGTAAAATGGGAATAACTCTGATATGAGAGGGGATGATGCTGCGCTGAGTATCAGCAGTGCTGGTATTTAGTAGAACATTAAAACTTGGAGTGTGGTCCAACAATTGGTTTGCACCAATAAAAAGAACGAATCAGCAGCGAGCTGTTGGTGTTTGCTTGAGGTTTAAAACCTGTCAGGGCTGAGTCAGCTGTTTGGAGGGTTTCTAGTGATCTTCTTTTAGCCACATACTCAGGTGCTGTTTGGTTCTGGTGGACCGATCAGCTGCCTGTGACACAGTCGACCACCAGATCCTCCTTTCTCACCTGGAGAGCTGGGTGGACATGCAGGTGTGTGCCTTAGCGTGGTTCAGATCCTGTCTGACAAGAATCAAGATGGGAAGAAGTAACAGTGATCTCTGAAGAATCCCATTGATTCGAATGGGGTCTTACAGTTCCCTAAATGTATTCAAACAAACCCTCTGATGAGACTTTGTCAAGATTTTTCCTCGAGTGTTTTTTTCTTCTTCTTTTTGATTTTTTTTAAAAAAAAGCTTCATGTAAAAATGAATTGAGTTGTGTTTTTTTGTTAATTCCATGAATAATTACTTCTAATTAATTACAAATTTGGATCAGTGAGTGCTGCCTTTCCATATTTTAAGTATTAGTAATGTGTGTGTGTATCGTTATTTTCCCTCTTTGGTGTTTTTTTTTTTTTTGTCAACAAATACCTTCATGGCTGTCCGTCTCTCTCCCCATCAGTGATCGCCGGCCGGCTCTGGCAGGCAGGAGCTGTTGTCAGGGCTCATTGTCATGCATTCCCTCTGAGTTTGGCGGCGCCTCCCTCAGCAGTGTGGTGGCAGGATGCCGGTGCAGGCGGCCCAGTGGACAGAGTTCCTGTCCTGTCCCATCTGCTACAATGAGTTTGACAGCAGCGGCCACCAGCCCATCAGCCTGGGCTGCTCCCACACGGTGTGCAAGACCTGCCTACACAAACTGCACCGCAAGGCCTGCCCCTTTGATCAGACGCCAATCAGCACTGATATTGACCTGCTGCCGGTGAACTGCGCCCTGCTGCAGCTGGTTGGAGCTCAGGTGAGTTTGGATGAAAGTAGAGGACGTTGTGTCGAGGGGATTTTGTCCTCTCTAATGCACGCTCTTTTTGCCGTCCCTTAGATCCCTGAGGTGCAGCCGGTGATCCTGAGCAGTGCAGCTGAAGTCGAGAACTATGAAGCCTGCAGGGTGTGTGTGGAAGAGCTGGCTCTCTACCTTAAACCAATCAGTGGAGCCAAAGGTTTGTATGTGCAGTGATGTGTGAGTGGATTATGGAATCATTGAAGCTCTTTGTCCTAAACGTGTAGGAGGGAACGCGGTTGAGCTGCTTGTGCAACTTGGCATTCATGGTTTTCACACTTCTCATGACGCCTGAAAGCTGCTCTGCTTATATGGCTGTGAGGAAATATTCAGCTGTCCGCCTGCGTAACAAGACGAGAGAGACTCTTCTGAAATTCACTGGACCAGAGTGGTTTCAGCCGTCGTTTTTGATGGTCTGGATTATTATGTTGGAATTCTGAGCACTCAGCATTCCACATAAAGAAATCCCACTTTAATAAACTTCTTATTGTCCTGTATGTGTTTTAACTTGCTACTCCTTCAACAAATTTGAACCGTTTTTCACCGTTCAAAGTGTAAAATGTTCAGAATGTTCAGGAGAAGTGTGTACATACTTTTCAGGTTTCTAACCCTTGCACGTTAAAAAATATTGTGCATTTACAAAAAAATTTGGCCCATTAAATTGAATGGAAATGATCTGCCGTCACCGCGGAAACCACACAGCTGATGATGTCGTAAGGCCACATGGTTGATGGTGTCGTAAGGGGTTAGGGTTCCAAACAGAGGTTCTGAATTGGACTGGTGCGCGTCACCACAGCTTAGTACCGCCCTCATCACCATAGAAACCACACAGCTGATGATGATGTCACTCTCTATAGGTGTGGCAACTCTGAGTCCAAGCGTCCTCAGTCGGCCAATGCAGAGGAAGCTGGTGACTCTGGTGAACTGCCAGCTGGTGGAGGAGGAGGGCCGTGTGCGGGCGGTGCGTGCAGGTCGGTCTCTGGGTGAAAGGACTGTAACTGAGCTCATCCTGCAGCACCAAAACCCCCAGCAGCTCTCTGCCAACCTCTGGGCAGCGGTGAGGGCGCGGGGCTGCCAGTTCCTGGGACCTGGTGGGTGAAACACACACACACACACACACACACACACACACACACACACATACCTGATCAAAATCATAAGACCAGTTGAAAAGTTATTTACATTTTACACTGTTGGATTTCAAAAAGGTTTCGAGTAGAGTTTCAAAATGCAAAAAGAAGAAATGGGAGTGAGACCAAAAAAAAAAAACTGAGTAAGCAAATTATTGCAAACAATTAAACTGAAACTGGCTGATCAAAAGTTTAAGCTCAGTTAAACCTGAAAACCTGCTAAAGTATAAATCAAAGTGTGAAAAAAGGACTCAGTCATGAGGAGCTCGCTGCTCCTGCTGGTTTGTTCATGCTTGATGTGAGTGTTTCCAGGAGGCTCATGGGAACGTTGCTCCAAGGGGTGAAGATGGCTTCATGGAGGGCGTCCACTGTCTGGACCTGATGTCCATTTTTGTAAACGTCCCTCTCCATCCGTCCCCAAATGTTCTCAGAGTGATTTAGATCAGAGGAAGACGCAGGATGGTCCAAAGAGTGAGCTCATTCCTCTGGAAGACGTCCTCTGTCAGGCGGCCATTGTGACCTGCAGCGTCGTCCTGTTGATAAACCCAGGCATTAGCACACAGAGCAGGGCCCTCAGTCATGAAGGACACCCCCTGCAACATCTCCACATAGCCAGGCACCGCAGCCGAGGTGACGTTTCTTCTCCTCAGAGAATCAAACTTTCTTCCTCCCTTCAGTGTCACATGTTTGCTGCTCCTGATTTCGTGTCGTTGAAGGAGACGAGGCCTCTGAAGTGTTTTGTTCTTCTTGAAGCTCGTCTCTCTCAGTCGCCGTCTGATGGTTATTGAGCTGCAGGCGGCTCCAGTAACGGCCTTCATTTGGGTCCAGGATCGTCAGCCAATCAGATCCTCCGGCTCAGAGCAGGTGAAATGTTTGGGGTCGACCTCTTGACTCTTTTACTCCATAACCCTCAGGATCTTTGAAGAAATTCAAAATCTTACTGCGTCCAGCCTCAGCAGCGATGGCGTGTTGTGAGAGGCCTTAATGATGAGGCTCAACAATCCGACCACATTCAAAGAAAGGAAGCTTTTCAGCTTCATGACAGGAAGTCACACTGAATCAGCATTTTTGTGCAGTTTTTGTCTTTTAAAGTCTGTAAACAGACTGTTTCACTTTAACCGATGTTTTGAATAAATTACGTACTCTGTCTTTTTTTTATGTCTCGCTCTTATTTCTTCTTTTTGCAGTTTGAAACTCTGCTTGGAAGCATCTTAAAATCCAACAGTGCAAGATGTAAATTTGTGCATTTTTTTAAAACTGGTCTTAAAGTTTTTATGACACATTTGAGTTTTAGGAACATTAAGATGCACGGTTCATCCTTTCTGAAGCAAGGCATCATGGGATTTTAGGACATTTAGACACACTCCTTGATGGTTTTTTATGTATAAAGTGTTTGATTTGTTGAGTCACTCAGCAGTTGTGCGTTTAGAGTTCCAGAGAGAGCCTCTGGACTGTACTCAGGGTGTCCATAAGCCGTCTTCTGAATCGTGTGTGTCGCCTTTTACGGCTGCGCGCGCTGGCAGCCGGTGTCCTGTGATGATTACTCATAGGGCAGATTCTGAGTGGGAAACTTTCTCATCATGATCACAGAATGAGTTCATTAAAAGTCTGAGGACACCGCTTGGACAGTGTGTTTGCTCAAAGATGTGTTGTTTGTTGTGCTGTGGTTCATATGCGTGCTGGATACATGTTTTACACTCTCTGTCCTCTCTCTCCCTCTCCCGTCATAAACCAACTTCCTCTGTCCTGCAGCGATGCAAGAAGACGCACTGAAGCTGGTTCTTCTGGCCCTGGAGGACGGCTCAGCTTTGTCCAGGAAGGTGTTGGTTTTGTTTGTGGTCCAGAAGCTCGAGGCTCGCTTCCCCCAGGCCTCTAAAACCAGCATAGGCCACGTGGTGCAGCTGCTCTACAGGGCCTCCTGCTTCAAGGTACAGACACCAGACAGACAAACAGCTGGGTTTGATGTAAACTTAGCACAAAAAGTCATGAAGGTTGTGTTTGGTGGATTATTTTATGTGTCTTAGCTGTAAATCTTAAACTGCTGAAGTGGATCACAGCGCCACCTTCTGGCTGGAATCACACGCACACTGCTGTTGTGACATGACTCTTGTTTGTTTTGGAAATGAATGGAGATCAGATCTTTTTAACACTACTTTTCTTTGTTCAAGATGACTTTTTACTGGATACAGCCCTGCTGTTTGAAACGTGACAACAAGTAAACTTTGTCACTTTGTAATTTAGTAGATGGTTATTTAAGTGCCGCTCGCAGCCCGGTACTCTTGGATCACATATCTAGAACTGATACTTTTTTAAGACCACTTAGAAAGTCCTCACAGGAGCTTTAAATTGTGTTTGTAGGATGAGCAGCAGAGCTCAGTACGAAGGTTACGGCCATTAAAATTAGCCGATTTTTCTCTGTTTATGCCTGACGCCGTGCGGACGAATAAGGTCATTTAAGCAGCCTCACCCCCCTTATATGGCCCTTTTTCAAGCAGAAAATTTTTCACCTTGTGTATCTGAAAATTTTTAACTTCTGCACGGAGATACGCAGACAAAATGTCAAGGAATGGAAGCTCCTAGTGTCCTAAATACGTAAATATGCCCATTAATCACAGAGATCACCGTGATGACCATGTGACAAACATTTCCTGGTGTGAAATTGTGGTAACACTCGGCAGAGAAGAGGAATTGGTGAGAAAAAGATTATAAACAACGTAAACAACTTCTTCTTCCCTTGTTTCGTACTGTGGTGCGTTTGTGCTACATCGCCCCCTGCAGTTTGGGAATGGACGCCGCGTAGCGTGTGAAAAAGCCTAAAAGCCACACGCCTTCTCTCTGCTGACTCCGTGTGTCTCACTGGTCCCTGTTTGTTAAATGATTACATTATTATATGACCTATATACGTCTCATTTCTTCAGATTTCAATCCTCCGAATCCACCAGATACAAACAGCCTCACTCTCTGTGCTGTTTATGTTCAAGGACATGTGAGCAGGAAGACTGTGAACGTATCAAAGTGAACAAAAGAAGCTCAGTTTGCTGCTGTCCCAGGAAGCCCAGCCGTAATAAATGACCTAATTAAATAAAGGGTGTTTAAATAGATCTTCAGACACAGAGAGAAAGAGCTCCAGCTCTCTAAATGTCATCAGCTCCACGCTCTATTTTCCCCTCAAACTCATTGTCTCTGCGGTTTACCTCACACATTTTACATTTGTCAAACTCCAACACACACACACACACACACACACACACAAGCACTAACTCTTTGAGGAAGTGTGTCAGTGAGCTTATAAAAGCCTTTTCAGCTGTGGATTGTTCCAGCTTATCTTTCAGATCTTGTACCGTCTCTCCCTGGAGGCCTAACTGAAGCGTGAACACCTTATCCTGCTCTGGAGTCACGTCTGTAATAAGGAGACAGGCTTCTGCGGCTCTGTTTGCTGTTTGTGGGTGTATTTTTGGGACTGTTATCTAATGACAGACATCGCTGGTGGGGCAGATATGCCAGCTATCTGTTGTGATGTAACGGCGGTCTATATTTGCCCTTGTTGCCCTGCCCTGTAGGACACAGATAGACGGCACAGAGATGCTGAGAAAAGATAGATGGAGGTGCAGGAAGAGGAGGAAAACCTGACGAAGACGGACGGGAGAATAATGATGGAATCTGCTTTTGTTTGGTTGTTGTTTCACTGTTTGTTCTGCACATACGGTGGGTGGTGTGTCGGTGTCTCATGATGATTACTCATAGGGCAGATTCTGAGAGAGGGAGAATCCCTTTGTCTGATCTGAATCTGAGTTTTTTTGGTCTGAAGACACCGAAAACCAACACCCAGCAGCATTCAGTCGGAAACAAAGTTTGACTTCTAAAACAAACATAGTTTCCAATGAAGTTTGGACGTTGTGTAAAACTTAAATAAAAACAGAAACAATGGTTAATAAATCCTGTTTAACCTAAATTCAACTGAATACTGTACAAAGACGAGATATTTATTCTTCAAACTGATAAACTTTATTGTTTTTTGTAAATATTCCCTCATTTTGAATTTGATGGCTGCAACACGTTCCTAAAAAGCTGGGACAGGGTCAACAACAGACTGTGAAAGTTGAGGAATGCTCCAAAAACACCTGTTTGGAACATTCCACAGGTGAACAGGTTCATTGGAAACAGGTGAGTGTCATGATTGGGTATAAAAGGAGCATCCCTGAAAGGCTCAGTCGATCACAAGCAAGGATGGGGCGAGGTTCACCACTTTGTGAACAACTGCGTGAGCAAACAGTCCAACAGTTTAAGAACAATGTTTCTCAAATGTCAAAGAATTGATGGATTTGATAATCTACAGTCCATAATATCATCAGAAGGGTAAATTTAATATTTAAAACAGGTGAAACAGGATATTGAAATCATTGTATTCTGTTTTACTTACATTTTACACAACGTCCAAACTTCTTTGGAATCATTCTGACCATCTAGATTATAAACTCCGCTCTAATATGAATATTATTTTTGTTTAAAGAACAAGTTACGCAAAATTTGCCACTTTTTTTGTACTCTCTCTCTTCTGTCTTAATTTGTCTCTTTTCTTTTCCTTCCTTCTTGCATCTTCACCCCTCCTCACCCTCAGGTGACGAAACGTGATGAAGACTCCTCGCTGATGCAGCTGAAGGAGGAGTTTCGGACGTACGAGGCTCTGAGGAGAGAACACGACGCTCAGATTGTCCACATCGCTATGGAAGCAGGTCTGCGGATCTCACCTGAGCAGTGGTCCTCTCTGCTGTACGGGGACCTGGTTCACAAATCACATATGCAGTCAATCATTGACAAGGTACTGGTGTGATTCAAAGACGCGCTAACAGTAGCATGCTGTGAGCGTTAATAATTGATGGAGTTTAAGGAAGTGAGTGAAACAAAGCTGCTGAGAGCAGAGGTGTAACGTCCTCTCCTCTTCCATCCTCTGCTGCAGCTGCAGTCTCCAGAGTCGTTTGCAAAGAGCGTTCAGGAGCTGACCATCGTTCTGCAGAGGACGGGAGACCCTGCCAACCTCACCAGCCTTAGACCACACCTGGAGCTACTGGCCAACATAGACCACAACCCAGGTACTCCATCTCCCATCACCAATGTCCAGAAAACATGTCCCTGTGAAAATGAACGACAACCGACACATTTACAGCTGAAGCAACATGTGAGCGCTCCGTTTGTTAACGATTTCTGTAAGAAATCAGTCTCTGAGTGTCTCAAACCTCCTCATTCCATCATCACAGGCTGATGGAACCAAAGCTCACCTGTCCCTCAGCTGTCTCACCTGTCCCTCAGCTGTCTCACCTGTCCCTCAGCTGTCTCACCTGTCCCTCAGGCGTCTCACCTGTCCCTCAGGCATCTCACCTGTCCCTCAGCTGTCTCACCTGTCCCTAAGCTGTCTCACCTGTCCCTCAGGCATCTCACCTGTCCCTTAGGTGTCTCACCTGTCCCTCAGCTGTCTCACCTGTCCCTCAGCTGTCTCACCTGTCCCTAAGCTGTCTCACCTGTCCCTCAGGCATCTCACCTGTCCCTTAGGTGTCTCACCTGTCCCTCAGCTGTCTCACCTGTCCCTCAGGCATCTCACCTGTCCCTTAGGTGTCTCACCTGTCCCTCAGCTGTCTCACCTGTCCCTCAGGCATCTCACCTGTCCCTCAGCTGTCTCACCTGTCCCTCAGGCATCTCACCTGTCCCTCAGCTGTTTCACCTGTCCCTCAGCTGTCTCACCTGTCCCTCAGCTGTCTCACCTGTCCCTCAGGCATCTCACCTGTCCCTCAGCTGTCTCACCTGTCCCTCAGCTGTCTCACCTGTCCCTCAGCTGTCTCACCTGTCCCTCAGGCATCTCACCTGTCCCTCAGCTGTCTCACCTGTCCCTCAGGTGTCTCACCTGTCCCTCAGCTGTTTCACCTGTCCCTCGTTTTGAGCCCCAAATATTTCTGATCCTGTATTGTGAGCTATTTTTCCTAGCTTTAATCTGGTCTGTTCCCTGACTTTAATCTGGTCTTGTTTCCTGACTTTAATCTGGTCTGTTTCCTGACTTTAATCTGGTCTGTTTCCTAACTTTAATCTGGTCTTGTTTCCTGACTTTAATCAGGTCTTGTTTCCTGACTTTAATCTGGTCTGTTTCCTGACTTTAATCTGGTCTTGTTTCCTGACTTTAATCTGGTCTGTTTCCTGACTTTAATCTGGTCTTGTTTCCTGACTTTAATCTGGTCTATTCCTGACTTTAATCTGGTCTATTTCTTAACTTTAATCTGGTCTGTTTCCTGACTTTAATCTGGTCTATTTCCTAACTTAAATCTGGTCTTGTTTCCTGACTTTAATCTGGTCTGTTTCCTGACTTTAATCTGGTCTATTTCTTAACTTTAATCTGGTCTGTTTCCTGACTTTAATCTGGTCTATTTCCTAACTTAAATCTGGTCTTGTTTCCTGACTTTAATCTGGTCTATTTCCTAACTTAAATCTGGTCTTGTTTCCTGACTTTAATCTGGTCTTGTTTCCTGACTTTAATCTGGTCTGTTTCCTGACTTTAATCTGGTCTTGTTTCCTGACTTTAATCTGGTCTATTCCTGACTTTAATCTGGTCTATTTCTTAACTTTAATCTGGTCTGTTTCCTGACTTTAATCTGGTCTATTTCCTAACTTAAATCTGGTCTTGTTTCCTGACTTTAATCTGGTCTGTTTCCTGACTTTAATCTGGTCTATTTCTTAACTTTAATCTGGTCTGTTTCCTGACTTTAATCTGGTCTATTTCTTAACTTTAATCTGGTCTTGTTTCCTGACTTTAATCTGGTCTGTTTCCTGACTTTAATCTGGTCTGTTTCCTGACTTTAATCTGGTCTATTTCTTAACTTTAATCTGGTCTGTTTCCTGACTTTAATCTGGTCTGTTTCCTGACTTTAATCTGGTCTGTTTCCTGACTTTAATCTGGTCTATTTCCTAACTTAAATCTGGTCTTGTTTCCTGACTTTAATCTGGTCTGTTTCTTATCTTTAATCTGGTCTATTCCTGACTTTAATCAGGTCTTGTTTCCTGACTTTAATCTGGTCTGTTTCCTGACTTTAATCTGGTCTATTCCTGACTTTAATCTGGTCTTGTTTCCTGACTTTAATCTGGTCTATTCCTGACTTTAATCTGGTCTGTTTCCTGACTTTAATCTAGGCTGTTTCCTGACTTTAATTTGGTCTATTCCTGACTTTAATCTGGTCTGTTTCCTGACTTTAATCTAGGCTGTTTCTTATCTTTAATCTGGTCTGTTTCCTAACTTTAATCTGGTCTGTTTCTTATCTTTAATCTGGTCTTGTTTCCTGACTTTAATCTGGTCTTGTTTCCTGATTTTAATCTGGTCTATTTCTTAACTTTAATCTGGTCTGTTTCCTGACTTTAATCTAGGCTGTTTCTTATCTTTAATCTGGTCTGTTTCCTGACTTTAATCTGGTCTATTCCTGACTTTAATCCGGTCTTGTTTCCTGACTTTAATCTGGTCTATTCCTGACTTTAATCTGGTCTTGTTTCCTGACTTTAATCTGGTCTGTTTCCTGACTTTAATCTGGTCTTGTTTCCTGACTTTAATCTGGTCTGTTTCCTGACTTTAATCTGGTCTATTCCTGACTTTAATCTGGTCTATTCCTGACTTTAATCTGGTCTATTCCTGACTTTAATCTGGTCTATTCCTGACTTTAATCTGGTCTTGTTTCCTGACTTTAATCTGGTCTGTTTCCTGACTTTAATCAGGTCTTGTTTCCTAACTTTAATCTGGTCTGTTTCCTGACTTTAATCTGGTCTTGTTTCCTGACTTTAATCTGGTCTGTTTCCTGACTTTAATCTGGTCTATTCCTGACTTTAATCTGGTCTTGTTTCCTGACTTTAATCTGGTCTGTTTCCTGACTTTAATCAGGTCTTGTTTCCTAACTTTAATCCGGTCTTGTTTCCTGACTTTAATCTGGTCTGTTTCCTGACTTTAATCTGGTCTGTTTCCTGACTTTAATCTGGTCTGTTTCCTGACTTTAATCTGGTCTGTTTCCTGACTTTAATCCGGTCTTGTTTCCTGACTTTAATCTGGTCTGTTTCCTGACTTTAATCTGGTCTGTTTCCTGACTTTAATCTGGTCTGTTTCCTGACTTTAATCTGGTCTGTTTCCTGACTTTAATCTGGTCTGTTTCCTAACTTTAATCTGGTCTGTTTCCTGACTTTAATCTGGTCTTGTTTCCTGACTTTTATCTGGTCTGTTTCCTGACTTGAATCTGGTCTTGTTTCCTGACTTTAATCTGGTCTGTTTCCTGACTTTAATCTGGTCTGTTTCCTGACTTGAATCTGGTCTATTCCTGACTTTAATCTGGTCTGTTTCCTGACTTTAATCTGGTCTGTTTCCTGACTTTAATCTGGTCTATTCCTGACTTTAATCTGGTCTGTTTCCTGACTTTAATCCGGTCTTGTTTCCTGACTTTAATCTGGTCTGTTTCCTGACTTTAATCTGGTCTGTTTCCTGACTTTAATCTGGTCTGTTTCCTGACTTTAATCTGGTCTGTTTCCTAACTTTAATCTGGTCTGTTTCCTGACTTTAATCTGGTCTTGTTTCCTGACTTTAATCTGGTCTGTTTCCTGACTTTAATCTGGTCTGTTTCCTGACTTTAATCTGGTCTGTTTCCTAACTTTAATCTGGTCTGTTTCCTGACTTTAATCTGGTCTTGTTTCCTGACTTTAATCTGGTCTGTTTCCTGACTTGAATCTGGTCTTGTTTCCTGACTTTAATCTGGTCTGTTTCCTGACTTTAATCTGGTCTGTTTCCTGACTTGAATCTGGTCTATTCCTGACTTTAATCTGGTCTGTTTCCTGACTTTAATCTGGTCTGTTTCCTGACTTTAATCTGGTCTGTTTCCTGACTTTAATCTGGTCTGTTTCCTGACTTTAATAGGGTTAGGGTTAGGGTTAGGGTTAGGGGTCTCCCTCAGTTCCTCGTCCTGATGAAAACCTTTATTTGAAGTGGTCATCTGGTAGAGTTGTTGAGTTCCTGCTGGATGTTCAGGGCTCTCAGGGTTTCGTACAGGCAGCCTTGTAGCCACGTTGGAGATGTTGATAAAGCTGAAGTTCACTCATCTCAGAGATGAAGCTTTGGAAGTGATCTGCTGTGAAATCCTGTGGTGATGTTTCTGTTACTCACTGTTTTAGGGTGTTTCTGAAAGGTTGAACGCTGGAGAAGAACCGGAGCTGAACAGACTGTTGTTTTCTGTGTGCAGACGCCCCGGCGCCATCGTGGGAGGAGCTGGAGAGCGTGATGCTCGCTGTGAAGCTAGTGGTTCATGGGCTGGTGGAATTCATCCAGAACTTCAGCAAGAAGAGCCACGAAACTCCACAGGTAGCTTAGAGAGGCAGGACCATTATCATTTCATCATCTTCTACACAGGTAACAAGGTGCTTCACTGAACTATAACACAATAACAGAATCCTCACAGATCACTGAGGCTGAGGTGAAGTCCTGCCTGGTTTTATTCCACCTGTCACAGCGCACGTCCTTCATTAACTTCACTGTCACATTATCAGCAGCAGATCCGACTGTAAGCAGAGTCTGTAAAGTCATAAAGTCAGAATAAATCCAGCAGCTTCTCTTTTCTCAGCCTCAGGCCAACAGCAAGTACAAGACCAGCATGTGCCGAGACCTCCGTCAGCAGGGAGGCTGCCCCAGAGGAACCAACTGCACATTCGCTCACACGCAGGACGAGCTGGAGAAGTGAGTGGGCGATCACGTTTACTCCAAACCACTCCTTTTCCATCTGTTTTAGAGAAGACATACAAGTAGAGCCGGGTATCCATGATACCAATACCGATACCTTCACCTCCATACCGGCTCCTGAACGAAGCTTTTTTTTTAATACCAATTTTATAATATCAGTTTCAGAACAAAAGGAAATTAAATTACACATCACGAAACACATCTTGAGTTTTATTTTTCAGCTTTATTATTTTTCCACTCTGAGCAGTTTTCTTGCATCAAAAATAAATAATAAATAATTGACAGTGACGCAGGAAAAAACTGAATCCAAGCGAGTGTTTTTGTCTTATTATTCAAAAAACTAAATTAGGTCTAAATTACCAATATGACAAGTAAAAAACTTCCGCCAATCAGGAAAGAAAAAATTGCTCGTCAAATTTCTTGAAATAAGAAAAACGTCTCTTACCCCACTGGCAGATTTTTTTTAACAATTCAGACTTTTAACCCGTTAACACCTGAGCCTCAAAATGCCTGCCAGGACTTCAACTCTTATTTTGACCATAAAACGGTCAAAAAAACGTCCTGTGAGTAAAAGCTTTGGCCCATTTTTCAGGAACATTTCTCACTTTCAGTATCTGGAATTATTTTCAGTTTACTCCAAGTTATATGAGAGTAAAACAGTTTAAACTGAAGAAAAACACAGAAACAGAAATGGATTTTAAAGGTTTAGTGAAGAGAAACAAACCTCAGTCAAACACTGGTAACAGAATTTACAGGATAAACTTTGAACATTAAAAAACATGAACATTTATGAGCCTTTGTGTCTTATTTAGTGTAGAAAATAAATAAAACAAATAAAAAAATAAACGACCATAAAAAAAATCTCAGATATTTAATTGAGCAGATTGGTAAAAAATGTTTTTCCTTCATTAATCTGCCTCCACTGATAACGTTACCCTGGCTTAGTCACCTCACCAAAAAACATTTTTTGTTTATATCAAATTTAAGTTTTTTAATGTTTTTTTCAGTCGTCAGTTAAATATGAAAAACAACAGAACGTATAAAACCTGTCAAAACAAAAGCACATGGTATAAAATGTTAAATCTCTTTATGTTTCAGATTTAAATGAGTTTTTTATAAACAGTCTTTAAATTGTTGATAACTCACCTGTGGCTGCTGACCTGTTCAGGTACACTCCACCTCTCGTCCAATGACAGCTGGGATGGGATTACTCTCCTTCCTCATCCGTCCTTCTTCTCTTCACAGATTCAGACTACGGAACAAAAAGAGCAGCAGCACAGGCCGCGTGTTCCCTTTAGCGCCGGGGGTTATGGGTAAAACCTTCACCATGGAGGGCAGCCCGCTCGCTGATGTGTCTGGAGGAGTGGTGCAGGGGCTCAAAGGCCTGGGGGAGAACACCGAGGGATCGCCCGTCCTGACTCACCCCCAGCTGATCTCCAGAGGCGCAGACATGATGGAGGACATGAAGAGGGGGGTGCCTAACGGATCGAGTGGAGCCAACGGGTCCAACGGGCTTCCAGGTGGCGGCAGAAACACATCAGGATCGAATGAACAGTGAGAGAAATCATCCACGTATCTGCTGACACGCGTGTGCTCTTTGTTTCGTATCATTCGAGGCACAGCTGACTGAAGCTGTTAGCGAGGAGGCTAAAGGCCCGCCTTTCACATTTGTCTTTTTGCCCCACAGGAAATCCATCTCTCCTCCCAGAACTCCGGTCAGCCACTCCTCAGCCTCGTCTCCGCTGGCGGCGGTTGGTCGCGGTGACGGCGGTGCTCCTTTGCCCAAACATGGCATCCTCCTGCGTGCCCCTCATCCCTCTCAGACGTCAGAGCTTTACTATCAGGACCCGCGCTCTGCGTACGATGCAGCTCATTACCAACCGACCTGTGAGTCCACAACACCAAACTGAAGCTGTGATGAAACCAAAGATTATCTTTACAAAAATCCCTCTGACTTTCTTCTCCAGCATGTTCCTACTACCCATCGACTCTCCATCCTCCTCACAAACCCTGCATGGCGCGCTTCCTCCGATCCTCCAACGTCCCAGAATCCTCCCTGCCGCCCTCCTTTGGGTCCTCACAGTCCACCTACCCCAGCGACCCTCAGACGCAGCACCCTCCTGTCTCCTCATCTTCAGGGTACCCACCACACCCGCCTCGAGACCGTATGGTGCCCCCTGCCTTCCATCCTCACCCGGGGCAGCCTCCGTACGGGCCTCTGGCTCCCGCTCACGGCGTCTACGCTCCGCTCTATGACAGCAGGAGAGTATGGAGGCCTCAGGTGAGCAGAAGATCAGGATCAACACATTAAAGAATTCATTCAGACTGATTCTGATGTGAATTATTATCATGGTTGTTGCAGCTTTACCACAGAGAGGACGCCAGGAGTAACTCTCTGCCTCCAGAAGTGCTGCACTCCTCCGTCTACCAGCCTCCACTCAGGGAGAGGTTCAACTCTCTCGACAGCAACTTCTGCTCCGGAGCTGAGCACCGCGCAGGGCTTCACAGGGTAGGTCAGAGAGAGCAGAGGTTACCCGCCCTCCAGAGGACAGGACAGGGGGTGGAGTCAGACAGCGCCCTGACTGTAGCTAGACGTGAGGTTTAACCACTCAGCCACACCTGAGCTGTACAAAAACAGAGAGCGTAGAGACCGGGACCAGATCAGGTCTTAGAGGGGTGACTGAAGTTCAGACCAAGTCGAAGGTCTCTGATTCTCTCCATTAATTCTATGGACAGGATTTCTAAGGGAGTCTGGTTCGGGGGTCTTAGGATCCCATCTCTGCTTTTTTTTCCATTGAATGTCAGGATCAGAAATACTTGATTTCCCGGGATGGGGTTGCCATGACGATCGTGACATTTAATTTGGGAGGATAGGATGGAGGACAGAGCAGGAAACAGGGTGAGAGTGGGGAGTTACCACAAGCTGGATTTGAACCTGGGCCGCCCGCCCGAGCATCAACCCTGTTGGGTCAACGGCTGCGTATTGTAGCGTCTGCAGCCTTTAAAGAGAAAAGTCTGGGATGTTTCTGAACTCATCTTCAGGCGGATCTTGAACCCAACAGGACAAGCTGAGGGATTTATTCCCAGCTGAACCTCTGCTCCATCTGATGCAGCGCTGAGACGTATACATCCCTCATTAAAGGGAACTAACTGGCTGTTACTCGGCTGCAGACTCTCCCACTTGTTTGAGTCACGCTGTTTCCATCTCTGTCACTGCAAACCTAGATTCTATTTAAAGCCGGCACACAGTCCGTTCTGAGCCATGCAATAATTAAAACACCTCTCTCTCTGCTGAGGGATCTGTCATAATGAGCTGCTTCCTGTTGGTCCGTCTTCATGTGATAGAAGCAGTAAATCCAGGGACGACTCGCTGAATTCGTTCCTGTTTCTTTGTCTTGCTCTGGACGGATTTATTGCTCATTTATTTTAAGCTACGTTTTCCTTTCCTTCTCTTTTCCCGCCCACGGATCATCTCACCTCTACCTTCTGTTCCAGCCACAGAGCTGCAGCATGAAGCTCCAGCATC
The DNA here is from genome assembly GCA_030710495.1 of Labroides dimidiatus. Lineage (NCBI taxonomy): Eukaryota > Metazoa > Chordata > Actinopteri > Labriformes > Labridae > Labroides > Labroides dimidiatus. Next base: position 28,780,954 of record CM061157.1, on the reverse strand, counting down.
TTCTGTCGTCCTCCCACTTCTTACCCAAATACGTCTCTGCCTCCCCCTCTCGCTCCTTTCCATCTCCAGTCGTCATGTAGTATTGCTTGTACGACTGCTGCCTTGCTAACGTAGTTTATATCACAAAGAGATGCAAATTTCAAATCTCCAAACTCTCGGCAGAGAAAACAGAGCCTGTCGTGTCGTTGTGCATTTGTTTGGAGCGAGATCGGCCCCTTGCTGTGCAGATGATGCAAAAAAAAAAATGTAGGATTTCAAAAGAACCGCTTCTAACAGCCACAGGCGTGACAACCGCTCCAGCTCTGGATGACTCAAAACTGACACATCTGTTCATCAATCTGTTAATATTAATTTCAAATGACTATTATTACAACCAGGGGCTAAATCAGCACACACACTCATTGTCACACTCATACACGTTTAAATATCAAATCTGGACCTTTCTTTTTTTTTTTTGAACAAGCTGCTCTTGTTTGTTCTCAGGACAAAGCTTTGTTTCAAACTTGTCCAAAGATGGTGAAATTTAAAGAGAGGGTATTAAACATATCTTTAACACAGATATAATCACACGAGGATGGATTTAAACTGAAGGTGCAGATTTATTCATATGTTGAGGAAACCTCTGAAGGGTTAGGACCTTAAACACTGAGGTCTCCCCATAGCTCCGCCCTCCACAGGTCTCTAGAGGGCTGGCTAATCAGAAGGTAGAGGCCCTATGGAGTGGGGAGCCTTAAAGAGACAGCAGCTAAAATGAAGGCTGAAATCAGGGTCAATCATGTACAGCTACCACAGGGTACCTGAGGGAGAGTTTGGGGCCTTTTTTATATCTGTTGATTCAAATGTGTAAATGAGTCTGTTTGATAAAGGTATCCGTCCTCTTTTTCGACCTTTCCTCTCTCGTCTTTGCTCCTTCGACAGGATTATGGCCGGGTTCCTCTGGGCTACGAGGATTTGTTCAGAAGGAAGCAGGAACAGTGGGCTCATCATCATCACCATCACAACACCAACAGACCCTCCCAGTCCTCCCCCATCTTCACCATCGATTTTGGAGCTGAGGTAGGACCTGAAAACCTGTCACACCCGAAGCCTCCTGAACGATGCGGTGTGTCGCCATGACGACTGAAATGACCGTGCGAAAACAAAGTGAGCGTAAATAGTTTGACTGCAGCCACCTGATACAGGGATTAATACATACATAGGATTTAATTCCCATCCCAAAGTGTGCGCTTCCGCTGTGTCCAATGCTTTTTAAGTGGGAGATAGTTGCCTAGCAACTGCAGTGGTAGATATCATAGCAATGCACAATTGTGGTGTGTGTGTGGGTGTGTGTGTGTGTGAGAGAGAGAGAGGAGAGACTTTAACGAGCAGTGACTCAGGTTTTGGGCTGAGTGAAGCTTTGTTCAGCAGCTCATCAGATACGTTTAGATGAAGACGTCGGCTTCAGGACGGACTTCAGGATGAAGAGTTTGTTTACTGATCTCACCTCAATGATGGTTCACCAAGAAATCAGCTTTCTGATTATTGATTCCTCACACCTGCCCACAGGTTGGCAGCCAAGTAGCAACATGTTGGCACCAATAGTGAGAGTGTAAATATAAACCAATGAGCAATCTAGATGATAGATGTGAGACTTTCCTGTTATAACACAAGATAAGAGTTTATTGTCCAGTTACTCTGAAATTTGTTTTGCATTGTCCAGCTCATCCAACAACACAATTACACTCACATCTATAATAAATACATAAATAAAACATTTCAGTAACACTTGTGTACAAGTTCCATCTGTTAATGCTTTATAATCCACTTTATTTATAGAACACGTTGGTAAAACGCTGCACAAATAAGAAAAAATAAAACAAAAAGTAAATAAATAATTCAAACAGTAAAATAACTCTGAGTCTGGATCAAAAGCCAAAGAATAAAAATGAGTTTTCAGACAAAAAAAATTTAAAATTTAAAATTCAAAAAGGTCTGTTCGCTCTTAAGATGCTCTCCACATTTCAAAACAGCCTCATTTCTGAGCCACACACACACACACACACACACACACACACACACACACACACATCAAAGTGTTCTAAGAGTAATAAAATGTTGTTTTTTGGTTTGTACAAAAAGAAAACAAAAAAACAAGCAAAGCATCCGAAACATTACAAACAAATTATTTATTCTATGTTTATAAGTATCCAGTTTATTCCCTGATCATTCAGGCTGCTACTCAACAATTAAACATTCATCAATTAAAGTCTGTCTGTTTGTGTTGCAGAATTCAAGGAATTTTCAGTTTTGGAAACTTTTAACGGGAATTTTTTAGAAATTAGCAGGAATGTTCTTGGATTTATATTAACTGCATTCACCTGGTCATAAACATGTATAAATATCAAACATTTTTTATTTTTTTTTGCTTTTTTTATACCTTTTATTTTGAAAGGACAGGACAGTGGACAGAGGAGGAAACAGGGTGAGAGAGTGGGGAATGACATGCGGGAAAGCAGCCACAGGTCAGATTTGAACCCGGGCCGTCCGCGTACATGGAGCGCGACCTCAACCACCAGGCCATCCGCGCTCTATTTTTGTTTTGTTTTAAGGAGACATGAATGGAAACATGTTTAATGCAATTTTTTTAAATCAAGTTGATTACAAAAAAAAAAAAAATACTGTCAAATTTCCGAGATCAAATTTTCCAGGGATTTTTAGATTTTTTTTTTTTTTAATTCGTCGGCAACAAAGCCCTGATAATCGAATATTCCTGAGCTGAAATTCCCATGGAAAATATCCTGAAATTTGCCCAGAGCAGCTGTTGATGAGGAGGTGAGGCCTGTGTTTATAAAATGCACCCGAGCCCTGCTCCACGAGTTCTTCTGTCTCTGGAGAACACGTGTGGAGCTGATCAGTCTGAGTTCAGAATCATGAACATTTCGTCGAGTTTGAAAACGTTCCTCTGTGTTTGTTCCAGCATGTGGAGAGCGCTGGAGGTCAGTGTGTGGGCTGCAGGTTCAGAGGTGAGGAGAGCCTCGCTCACTACTCTCCGTGGTCCTGTGGAACCATCGGCCCCTGCCTCAGCCCCTTCGAGCCTGAAACACTCACACACACCTCGGCTCACTCCTGCTCCGAGCACTCGGTGAGACAAAGAGAAAATTTCCCCCCTGAAGTGGTGTGTCTTCCTCTGCTCTCACTGACATCCAGCGTGGTGTTCTCCTGCAGGATTTGGACGGTAACGGAGGAGGAGGAGGAGGAGGTGTTGGCGTCAGCAGCGTGGGGAAGCGATGGCTGCATTCTTTGGATCAGTACCGGCGCCTGAAAGATGAGGACCCGATCATTCCCTTCAGTGAGGGACCCATGATCTCAAAGTGGGGTGCCATCTCCAGAGCAGCTCGTACAGGCTACCATACCACCGACCCGGTCCAAGCTACAGCCTGCCAGGGCAGCGCCAGGACCACGCCCATCAACTTTAAAGGTGTGGGGGTCCTTCTCACCATGTCGGGGTTTTATTCGCATCATCCATCCACGACGGAAAGATTTATAATGTATGTTGTTTCCTCACAGATTATAACCCACACCTGGATCACAGCGACTACAGGTGGAGCTCAAGAGGCTCAGACTCCTCCAGCCACTCCAGTTTTCTTGAGAGGTAACACACACACACACACATTATAACATGAACCTACATGGATATAAGCGGGATATAAGAGGGACACTGAGCCTTGCTGGTGCAGCTCTGTGCTGCTGTTTCTCCCTCATCCTCTGATTATTGTTCTGCAGACGTTTCCTCCCTGGGCTCCGTCTAAAAATAGACCTGTTAGCTGGCTACAATAACCCACTTGGCAGCCATAAAAGGTGTCAGGGAAACCCTCAGCTGATGCCTCTGAAGCTAACAGAATTTCTAATGGAGCATTAGAACACAGCTCCCTTCATTTAAAGCCCTCTTATTCCTCATTACCAGCTCGTTTGCTCCTAACACGACCATTCCTTGAGTCTCGCTCAGTCGTCCGTGTGTTTCTGTGTCATAGCGAGCTTCACGGCCGTCGCACGTCAATAAGCAGTGGAGAGAAAATGGTATCAGACCTGCAAGCCCCTCAGACCACTTTCAGCGGGGATCAGGACCAGGCCGAGAGCGAATCTGACCCGGGTCCAGACATCGAGCTGGAACTGTGCGCACTTGACATGGAGGATTCAGACCACCAGGAGATCAAGTCTCAGGTTGGTTTGAATCTGCTGCTGAATTCTGGGAATTTTTCAAGACTTTACATTAACTGCTCTAACCTGCTCATATACATGTATAAATACTAAACAGTTTGCTGAGTTATAAGCAGACATGCATGCAAACAGCAAACATGTCTCATGCAATATTTTTACATTTTTAAATCGAGCTGATAACAAGAAAAAAAAAGAGAAAATTTCCCAGGAATAGTTTTTGAAAAATTCACTAAACTGACGCCAACAAAACCCTGAAAATTCAATCAATCTATCGATCAATTAATCTTCATTTATAAAGCGCCAAATCATGACAAATAAAATGTTTTATTAACAGAGATCAAACATGAGGACCAGAGGAGAAGTCTGACCTCATCTCAACACCACCATGAGGACAGACCTTTGCAGCATTTACCGTAATGACCCGAATATGAGACCAGGTTTTTTTCTTTGAAAATAAAGTGAAAAAGTGGGTTCGTCTGATTATCAGGGTCTAACTAGCGACACGTGCTAAGAGTTGTCTGGGGTCGCTGAATGACCCCAAGAGCAGAGGGCGCCCAACAGACCAACTCAGAGACTCCCAGAGAGATCCATGGTTAATAACTTTAATGAGACATTAAGATCAGAAGTTAGACTGACAGACAGAGGAGAGAGGGAAACAGGAGCCTCCCAACAGTCTAAACCTAAAGCAGACTAACTAAGACCTGGTTCAGACCTGATCCAGCTCTAACTATAAGCTTTATCAGAAAGGAAAGTTTTAAGTCTACTCCTAAAAGTAGAGAGGGTGTCTGCTCCCCGAAGCTCAACCAGTAAATGATTCCAGAGAAGAGGAGCCTGAGAACTAAAGGCTCGACCTCCCAGACTACTTTTAGAGACACTAGCAGTGGCGGCTGCTGGTCAGTCAAGGAGGGGAAGCTCAATTTTTTTTCTGGCCTACATCATAAATTTGTTCATTTATTAAACGTAAATTCTAAAAGAGAGTGAATATTTAAACACAACGCTCGTAGTTTTTAAGAAAGGTAAACTCGCTGGGGATCGATAAAGCCTCCGGATCAGTCCAGAACAACTGAATGTAGAAGTTAGAAAGTCTCCGGTAGAGAGTTTTACTTCAAGATCGCTGATTGGCTCATTTCACTGTCAATCAAAAAGGGATTCAGCCTCAGAAAGATCATCCAATCATCATGCAGAAGCTGAGCGTCCAGGCCAGCCCACTGCCTCATAGACCCCCAGAGACGCTGAGCGTCCGATGGGCGGGACAAAGCCCAGCGTTTATCCAATGACCGTCCAGTTTCCACAGTGGAACAACCCACTCTACCCTACACTGTTGAAGTCTGAAGACGCTCAGCGTCCGACTGTGTTAAAGCGCTCATACGCTGCGGGGATGAATGAGAAGGAAGTGGCACCAGTTACCTGTGATAAGTAGCTGATTCAGAACAAAAGATGAAGGTATTCTAGTGCATATTTAGGCAATGAAATGTACACACAGCAGGACATATCAGCACTGTTTTTGGGGACATTTTAGGGGAAGCTGAGCTTCCCTTGCAGTCTTAGAGCAGTTGCCACTGGATACTAGGTATGACAAGCAGGCCTGTATGCTGGGAACGCAGCGATCTAGACGGATAATATGGCACGATAAGCTCTTTAAGAAAGTCAGAAGAAGAATTTTAAATTCTATTCTAAACTTTATGTGTAGCCAGTGCAGAGACGCTAACACTGGGGAGATATGCTCCCTCCTCCTGGTCCCAGTCAGAACCCGGGCTGCAGCATTCTGAACCAGCTGAAGAGTCCTAATAGACTTGTTAGGACAACCAGATAGAAGAGAGTTACAGTCATCTAACCAGCTTCTCTGCATCACTCTGAGACGAGATGTGTCTAATTTTTCTAATATTACGGAGATGAAAGAACGCTGTCCTGGAGACCTGTTGGATGTGAGAGTTGAAGGACAGGTCCTGATCCAAAAGAACTCTTAGGTTCCTAACAGTGGAGCCAGGTGCCAGGCTGATGCCATCTAAGGGAGTTATCTGGTTAGAAAAAGCCTCTCTGAGGTGTTTAAGTCCAATAACAATGACTTCAGTCTTCTCTGAGTTCAGAAGAAGAACATTTCTGCTCATCCAGATCCTTACATCTTTGAGGCAAGCTTTAAGTTTAGAGAACCAGCTGGTTTCCTCTGGCTTCAGCGATAAGTACAGCTGAGTATCATCTGCGTAAAAGTCAAAGTGAAAACTTTCCTGAGATTTATCAGAAATGTTCCGTCCCTTTGCGACGTGAATACAGACTAAAAGTAACAGACATGATCTTTGTTCTGCCTCTCAGGATTCTTTAGACCTGACCACCCAACAGTCTCAGGATGCTTCCAACCTTCTCTCACCGTCCTGCTCCTCTCCGCTCCTCACTTCTCCTGTGAAGGAGCACCCCCAATCTGACGGCCCCTCCACAGGAAAGATGGACCCTCACCTGCTAAAGAAAATGGCCTTCAGGTGAATGATCATGGTAATCAGTCTTTCACAGGATTCCCTTTGGTCTTTGATAAGCCGGCAGTGCGGCTGCTTCTCACTCTCCCTCTCTCTCTCTGTTTTCCAGGAAGTCTCTGTCTCCTGGAGGGTTGGTCTCTGGAGGTTTGGGTGTCGGCAAGCTGCTAATGCGTACTGGACCTCCTCGAATGGGGGACACCGCTTCCACAAGGGTTTGCCCTGAAACCCCAGTGACAGAGATGCTGCTGAACGGGAGCTAAAAGGACTCAGAGTCAGATACCGACCTGCGCTGGAGCTGAGCTGGAGCTGAGCTGGAGCTGAGCTGGAGCTGAGCTGGAGCTGAGTCACATGCCCAAAGCTGGACCCTGGTTTTTAGGAATAATCTAACTAACTCAACTCATATAACTAAATAAAAATGAGCAGGTTTGGATCAATAGCAGCTGCACACAAAGTGCAAAGAAATATTCTTGTACTGCCTTCAAACTGGAGAACAACCCCTGAGAAAACTTCTTACCATCTCGTTTCCTGATAATTCACCATGGCTCAGGCTGAGTTACATCATCTGTCTGTCAGAGAATATTAATTTAAAGCCACACGCTATCCAGAGCAGCATGAAACAACAGAAAACTTCATTTAGAAATTTAAATCTATTCTCAACATGATGAAAATCTGCTTCTTTTTCACATCCTCTCTGTATTGAGTTCATGTTATATGTGTGTATTAGCCGGCTTACATAACAATCCCCTCACACATGTAGATAAGACTAGATAACTCTGTCCAAGATCTTCCCTCAAATGTTCACAGAGTAGATCCTCAGAATGGACAGGAAACAAAGAGCAGACAGCAGAGGTCTGAAGCTGCACTCTGATACGATCAAACATCCTTCATGCTCTAAACCGTCTCTTAAATCTTGACCTTTGACTCCTGCAAAGAGTCATGTGATCATGAAAACATGGTGGCACAGTTATATCTTTGTAAATGATTACAGGTCCTTCAGAATCTGCTGCCTTTCATATTTTTAGTCGACTCACTAAATACCGCAGGTTTTTTTTTCTTTAAAGAATTGACCTCTGGCTAAGCCCCGCCTCCTCCACTCACTCAGACAGCCAATGAACATGCAGTGTCAGGCGCTATGGCAGGAGGACATTATGGTTTATGGGGACAGAAAGATCACAGATCATCTAGAAGTCACCAGCAGGGTCTGAACTCCTCATTGGAGGATATATGAATCATTGTACTGCTGAAGGTCCATAAAAAGCTTCAGTTACAAGACAAAACTTCAAGGTCCCAGAGCAAACCTGATAAACCACATCTGGTTCCATCAGCATCTCAGACAACAAGACAGAGGATCAGCATCAGTCAGGAGAAAAATCTGACCTCCTTTTTACCATCTTTACCAAGAGAGTCTCTGTTAGTCTGGAGCTACAGGATTTACACTGAATCATTCAGCAGAACGTTTGACAACCTTTGTTATCTGGGCTGTTACAGATAAGCTAATGAAGCTAAGCTAACGTTAGCTTAACTAGAGCCCTTTGGACAACAGCTAACAATGATGGACGATCAGCAAAGAACAAAACAGACCAATGAGCTCCAACAAACAAAGAGACATGAGGAACAACACAGCTAAGAGCTAACGCTAGGCTAACTTTAGCTAACGTTCGAGATGTTAAACATAACTTTATATTTTGTTAATGTTGTGGTCCACAGTACAGCTTTATCCAAAGAGGAAAGGGTTAAAAACACACCCCGTCACCCAGCCTCTCAGGATACCTTGAGTCAGAGTTACATGAACCCCATGAACACCGTTTGAACATTTTAAACTTCAAATATCAGAAAAAAACAAATGAAAACTGACTTCCTGTATTTTAATGGACGTCCAGCAGAGACTGTCTGAGTGTTTGGGGATGGATATATAGACCGTGATTGGCTCCTCATGTTTAAGGGCGGGACTTAGCCGTAGGTCAATTGTGCTGTTTTGGTTTGAGATTGAGCCTTTTAGTGTTTGTCTGAGGAAAAACACATTAGCATAAAACAACAATGTTTAATCTTTGTGTGCTCATAGTTTTTACAGCATTTCATCTCACTGACTGCGAGTGGGAACACCCGTCTCTCTCTCTCTCTCTCTCACTAACCTGAACACACAGAGTTCAGTTTGTGCGCAGGCTGTCACCCACACACAGCAGACACACAGTTTCAATGGTGGCCTTTCATTTCTATGTGACCTTTGACCTTTGACCTTGCCTGCTGAACCGAAAGGTGTTTCGCTTTTCCTGGAAATGACGTTTTTCTAACTCACGGTGTTTCCTGTGCTTTAAAGTCTGTAAACCTTTACACACACACACACACACACACACACACACACACACACACACACACACACACACACACAGTGTTACTGGATTCAAACCTACAAATTTCACATCTCTTGTTTTTTTTTTCCCCCCTCTTTTACGTTTTGTTTTATGAATTGCTAACTTCTGTGAAGTTGTGCGTCAGGGTATTTTGTATCGGGGTCTTTGTTACTATGGTTTCGTGTGCTGTGTTTTACATTACAAAGACAGAACACCGTATCATTCAAGCGCTGTCTGGTTTATTATTGTTCTGTGTGATGTGGCAGATTTTCATACAATCACGCCTCTTTTTTTTTTAAAGATATTTGAATTTGTCATGTGTCGCTTCGTCTTAAAACATCACACAAAACAGCAGGAAAAGTTAAATCCAGTTTTAAACACAGGATTCAGGCAGAGATTTGGGTCGTATTGAGTAAAGTGGGCAGATAATATTTAAGCTTCCTCTTTGATTTCCACTCTAGCATAAATCCTGGATCATGATTAAATTAAAGAGAGTCAGAGTTGCTGACGAGGCTTCAAGTTAACTTTACAAACTGGAGAGAAAATAGTGGAGTGTGACACATTTGGGGGTATCTGACTTCAGCGTTCTACTCCAAGTTGTAAAAGTCTTTTAGGAACATTTTTTTTTTACAGGGTTCATTTCTAAGTTAAAGAGATAAAAAGCTGCTGTGGGGATTTTGCTGCTCAGCTGCTCATCTGTTTACAACTTCACCTGTGAAGTCATGTAAGTGCCATGTCGTGTACGGTTCAGTACAACCAGACCCTGCTGTTCTCCTGAAGCTTTTTCATATTCCTCAAGTGCAAACTACAAGAGGAAGGGAAAAGGCTCTGTCAAAGATAAGGAGTGAGATCCTATCCTTGTAGTTCTGCTGTGGTCCGCTAGAGGGCGCTGAGTCCTTGTTTGTCTGAATCGCTCAGGGAAGACTTCAGTTGCTCAGCTACTTTTTGTTCTATTTTTGAAATATTTTGTGGAGGTATCTGCCTGAGTTTTACATTTGCTGATTGGCTCTTTCATCCAAAGCGTAAATGGTTTTACTGCTGATTAATTTGATTGTTTTCCAGTGTTTTCTTTGCCTGTTTTCTTTTGCCTCTCAGTATAAATATTGGCTTTGCTGTTCCTGTTCTCATGGGAAAGGGCCGGGCACTACTGTATGTGAAAACAGTATCGTGAGTATTGAGCTAACGTGTCGGTGATGCTCCCTGTTCCCTTCTAAGTGTCTCCGGAGCACTGCTGTAGTGGATTACTGCACTGCACTGATTCCCATCCCATCACTGCCAGCGGGGGCCCTCTGCACCCTTGAACCCCCCCCTCTTTTTCTTCCTGCATCCTGCATGCAATATAGTCCCTCTTGTGATGGCGGAGGAGTATTGATGATTCTGTAGTTGTGATACAACACTCCGTGCGCTGTAAGAGTTCTGCACATGCCCACTGTGTGGCCACGTCAAGTGCTGAAGTTTGCTTGCAGCATTTTACTCGTTTGCTCTTGAAATTGAATTATTGTTTGATAGAAGTTATATTAAAACTATGACTGATTATTGTTATTGCCACATTTATTGGTCGTTGTGGTATTTTTTCATTCTAGGTATTTTCTGCTTCTTTGTTTTGAATTTGAGAATTTGCAGATTTTTTTCTTTTTTTTTTTTTTTTTTTAATCGGACAAGAGAGTGTCTCATTATTCTATATTGTCTGGAAAAAAGCCTGTTTGTTGATTGTGAAACATGATGAACTGATGTTTTCTGACTATTCATGTCTGTATTAGACATTTTATTTGCAAATCTATTGTTCGATTGAATTGTAAATGAACTATTAAGAGATGGTACACATCCGTCATTGTATACAGTCTGGCACCATCATTAGATGGACTTATAGTATAGACGCTCATTTATACAACCTGTGATAATCAGATATATTTAAATGTTGAAATCATTGGGACATTTGTGTAATGTTTCAGAATGAGGAACATAAACTCCTTAAAGAGACAGCATATCTAAAACGTCCCCGTAATGAATAATACTGTTACGTATTCCATTTATTTCCTTGGAAATATCACATTGTGAAAGGTTTCCCTTTTTTACTTCCTGTGCGGATGATGCAGGACTGAAGTGAGTTTAATCTGTGGTGATGAGGATCATGTGCTGTTAATGACTGATGAAACTGTTGGAGACGTGTTTGACTGATTCTGGTGTGTGTTTTTATCTGTATTACACTGACTTACAGACAGCTTGGCTGAGCAGCATCCGGCTTCTGTGTTGCACTGAGAGACAGAAATGTGAAAAGTATGATTTCAGCACATGAAAATGCATGCTTCAATAAAAAAAAAACAATAGATGATGCCTCTTTTGTTATGCCTGTCATCCTTTTTGAACGTTGCTTTTTGTCAGGAGTGGTTAGATAACAGATTTACAGGCCCTGAGCTGAAGCAAGCAGCTCACAGTTCTTGGTTGTTTGTTCTTGTTCTCCAAGTTACTTTAAATGTTGTGATAACTCAATATGTACTTTCTAATTTAAAATATAAATTTAATCAAATGTAAGATTGTTATTATTATATTATTAGTTATTGCTCCTGCCTCTCGCCTGAAAGGTCAAACCTGTGGGGTCGTCCCTGAAAATAGGAGGCTGTATTTACAGAACGAGGTGAGTGGACACAAATAAAGTCAACAACTACTAATGAAACTGACCAGAAATGTTTTTATATTGAATTCAATTAAAATTTTTACATCCTGTTATCTCACACAAAATTACAAACTGATGGCAGCCTGAACCCTGACTGTTTAAGTCGAAAGACTTTATTTTGTTTGTACAAGAAAAGTCATACATTAATGAGAATAAAGTCGTAAATCTATGACTAATTCTCATATATTTATGACTTTTTCCCCTTTTAAATTTATGATTTTTTCTCAATTTATGAGTTTATTCTCATAAATTTATGACTTTTTCCCCTTTTAAATTTATGATTTTTTCTCAATTTATGAGTTTATTCTCATAAATTTATGACTTTTTCCTTTTAAATTTATGTTTTTTTTTCTCATAAATTGATGACTTTTTACTCATAATTTATTCCTTTTTTCTCATAATTTATGACTTTTTCCTTTTCAATTTATGACAATTTTTTTTTTATCAATTAATGAATTTTTTCCTCATAATTTATTCCTTTTTTCTCATAATTTATGACTTTTTCCCCCTTTTAAATTTATGACTTTTTTCTCATAATTTATGACTTTTTCCCCCTTTTAAATTAATGACTTTTTTCCTCATAATTTATTCCTTTTTTCTCATAATTTATTCCTTTTTTCTCATAATTAATGACTTTTTTTCTCATATTTTATGAGTTTTTCTTCATAAATTTATGACTTTTTCCTTTTAAATTTATGATTTTTTTTCTGATAAATTGATTACTTTTTTCTCATAATTTATTCCTTTTTTCTCATAATTTATGACTTTTTCCCCCTTTTAAATTTATGACTTTTTTCTCATAATTTATGACTTTTTCCCCCTTTTAAATTTATGACTTTTTTCCTCATAATTTATTCCTTTTTTCTCATAATTTATGACTTTTTTTCTCATAATTTATGAGTTTTTCTTCATAAATTTATGACTTTTTCCTTTTAAATTTATGACTTTTTTCCCATAATTTATGACTTTTTTTTCTCATTTATTTATGACTTTCTTTCATGTAAAGTTCTTTTCTTAAAAAAAAAAAAAACATGTCCCCAGTCCTCTGTGGTAGTAGGTTTCTTTTATGAGAAACACTGATTACACCAATTGACATTTTTCAGTTTTTCCATCTGACCACGTCTTTTATCCCTGGTTAAATTCTCTTGACTTTGAAGAAATAAACTCACCTTTTTCTACATCTCAGCAAAAAAAAAAAAAAAGAGAAAATAAAGAAATAAAATGTTCGGTTTAAAGCCTCTTTATTGAAGGTTCAGGTAATGTCAGCTCTTCTGAACTATCACCTGCTCCTTTCTCACCTGCTCATCTTTCTCACCTGCTCATCTTTCTCTTGTTTTTGTGGAGCAGTCTCTTTTTTAAAGTCGTCTCTTGCTGTAGTTAAAATTATTAATTACTTTATTTGCTGTATATTGAAATTGACTTTTTATAGATGCTGCTGGTGGCTCGTTGGATATCAGTCTGTTTCATAAACAGCTAAAAACTCCTCACAGTCATTTGATTCATACGTTTTGTTCATGGCTGCTGATGTTTCCAGACCAGGGAGTCACTGCATGAACCCTCTCTCAGAGTCTCATTCTGTGGAGCAGTGCTGTTGTAGTGTGGTCAGTCTTATTATGCAGATATTATGGTTAAATAAACACAGTGGGGTGCCAGAATCTGCAGAACTCACTTTAAAAATCAGAGTGAGAAGAATTACAAGTCTCTGAAGTCACTACATTTGTCCATTTAAACCTGTAAAACTGCAGCTCTCTCTCTCTCTCTCTCTCTCTCTCTCTCTCTCTCTCTCTCTCTCTCTCTCTCTGTGTGGAACCATCTCTGCGCTGCACCGAGCAGCTTTTAAAATGTTAGAGAGGAGAAAAGGGAAGCTTTGTGTTCCAAGCTTCGACTGGCTGGACAGGAAGGGCCGGCATGGCCACAGCACAATGGAAGCAGTGGGTGTGTTTCCAACAGCTGACTGCTGTGGCCTGGAGCCTGATCCATGGAGACAAACCTACAATCTGCTGTAAACACACACACACACACACCTTCCCAATCAAATGATGCACACTTTCAATATGAAATAGGCAAGAAAGAGGGAGGGACTCATGGGTAAGTTGTGATTGCATGTTAGTCGTCCAGTACAAACTCATTCAGGAGAAAAAAAAAATCAAGAAAAGAAAACAGCTTCTAAAAATCTAACTTATTATTAGAAATTACTAGAAATTATTTTTGTACACCTATGGTTTTGACACCTGCTTTTAGGAAAGCTGAGACTCACGTCATTCAATTTAGGATGTAATTTCCTCGAGGCATCTCTGAGCATCCTGTCCTAAGTGATGCCAAGGCCTCACCTCCCTCAACACAGGCGACAGAGGAACTGACAGGCGCAGGCGCAGTGCGGGTGTCAGCGGGTTGGTCGGGCTTGTGTTTACAGCTCGGCTGGATGCTGATGTTGTTAGGAAAGTGCAATGTAGTGCCAACCGCCATTGGAATAAATATAACTGTGGGAATACAGGTGAGCTGTCTCACACTTGCACACACCTCTGTATTTCATGGTCAGGGTGTCTGTGTCTTTAGCTGAAATTTATCCTCCTTTTTGCTTCTTCTAACTGCCAGGCTAGCATGGCTAGCCAGCTAGCTAGCTGTATACAGTAATGGCCTGCGTTAAAGCCTCCTCCAGCGGCGGCCTGTCTGTGGGTTTATTCAACACAATGTCGTAAAAATATTTAAAATGCATTTTTCTTGTAATATTTTCACTGGTATGGGATAGTTAAGCTTTGTGGTCGCTGTGTAGTTTGTCATTCTTGACGGACTTTAAAGCGATAACTGCTGTGTAGCTAAATGAGCTAACGTGAGGTAGGTTGATAAAGGCTAACGTCAACTGGGGCAATAAGTTAACACCAGAGCTAACTGGAAATGTACACACCCAGTGATATCGAGCAGAGGGGGTTATCTTCTGAGTATTTACCCTGCCAAGCCGTTCTGAGTGTGTCAAGGCTTTTCAGGGCTACCGAGCATCTCGATAAGTAGGTGAACCCGCTGCGACAAGAAAGCCAATTAATGTATGCTATCAGGGTAACACTGCCGCACCAATATCTTCGTCGAGCTGTAGCTCCCATTGACGCTTAAAACACATATTTGCTCTCATATTTGTGTCCCCTTGCTAATGTGACTCATGCATTGTTTCTATTGTAGTGTGTAGGTTATTAGAGGTGTGGATGTCTGTGTCAGTGCTAACAGTGTCTGACAGGAGAGCTTCATACAGGAGTACAGGTTAACTCTCACACGGGTTGTAAAGATGAACATCTTTGATCCAAAATGTTTCAGTTTTATCCATCTGTTTCCTGGATCTTTAATATGACCTGTCTCTTGTTAGTATCAGTTCTGTTATTGTCACATGATGAGGCAGGAACTGTTTGGAAGGGTCTCTGGGTGAAGTGCACAGACTCCAGCACACCTTTACTTTCAGTCATTCAGGAGCCACAAAATCTACTTTACCTTTTCAATAAAGACAGTAATTAAAATAAATTGATTAATTATCTAAACAAGAAGTTTTTTCTGGATTTATGAAATTGTAGAACTACAAAAGCATACCTGAATTTAATGATGTATATCGATCGTGCTAAACTGTTCCATGTTTTGTTTGCTAATTTCATGCCACATATCTAGCATGTAAGGCAAGGCAAGTTTATTCATATAGCACATTTCAGCAACAAGGCAATTCAGAGTTCTTCACATAGCGGCAAAACATATTAAAAGAAACAATTTAAAAATTAATTAAAAGAGAAATAATAATAATAATAATAATAAAATAAAAATAAAAGAAAGTAAAATGGCAAAAAAGAAGGGTAAAAGTCACAGTGCAGAATGCAGAGGTGTGCAAGAAAATTGATCTTGAAATGATTTGTTTCATTAAAAGCAGCTGTAAAAAGGTGAGTCTTCAACCTGGATTTAAAGGAGCTGAGAGTTTCAGCAGACCTGATATTTTCTGGAAGTTTGTTCCAGATACTTGGAGCATAAAAGCCGAACGCTGCTTCTCCATGTTTGCTTCTAACTCTTGGGATTGAAAGTTGACCTGATCCAGATGACCTGAGTGGTCTTGATGGTTCGTACTGGATCAGAAGATCTCTGATATATTTTGAACCTAAACCAGCAGAAGTATTTTAAAATCTATCCTCTGACAGACAGGGAGCCAGTGTAGAGACCTCAGAACTGGACTGATGTGATCCACTTTCTTGGTGTTCGTGAGGACTCGAGCAGCAGCGTTCTGAACCAGCTGCAGCTGTCTGACTGATTTTTTATGGAGACCTGCAGAGACGCTGTTACAGTCATCAAGTCTACTGAAGATAAAAGCATGGACCAGTTTTTCCAGGTCCTGCTGACACAGTAGTGCTTTAATCCTCCACACATTCTTCGAGTGATAGTAGGCCGACTTTGTAACTGTCTTAATGTGTGTCCATCATCACACCCAGATTTCTGGCATGGTCAGTGGTTTTTAACTTTAATGTCTGGAGCTGCTCACAGACCTTTAATCTCTCTGCTTTAGCTCCAAAAACAGGGATATGAAGCCGGCACGTTGGCAGTTAAATGAATCCATCCACACAGAATTCAAACCTCTATTCTTTTCTGGATTTTCCTTCTTGTTGATCTCGCTCTCTTACCAGGGGCGTAAAACTTGAGTTTAGCCACAGGTGAAAGGAAAGTTGGTGGGTTGTTGGTGTTGCAGGAGGTGAAGCAGATTGGCGGCAGGCTTTATCGCAAAATTTAATGCAAATTCAGTTCAACAAAATGTTGAATCATGATTTGACTTTATGTTGATGTTGTTTAACATCAATACTTTCTGTTAGAAAAACAAAACTTCATTATTTCAATAATGATTTTAAAGCTACAAGGAGCCACAGCAGAGGAGTCAAAGAGCCGCATGCAGGATGCAGGTTGCAGGATGCAGGTTGCAGGTTGCAGGATGCAGGATGCAGGTTGCAGGATGCAGGTTGCAGGTTGCAGGATGCAGACCCCTCCACGAGCAGGTTTTGAACACTACTGATTGGCACTTTCCGATCTTTGAATGTCTGTTTTTTTATCCTTTACCTCAAGCTCAACTACTTTCCTACCGGAGAGTTCTCAGTATCCAGAAAATGTGCGCAGCTCTGGATGAAATGCAGGGCTAAGAAACTCACTGGCTGTTCTTGAATTCGCCTACTACATAGTACATATCACTTTAGTATGTAGTGGAAACTGTGTACTGCCTCCTACTTCTGAATGTAGTTTGTAGTCTGACTGTTCTGTTGGTGCTGTTTGTAGTACGCTACTCTGGTTTTCAGTGATAGGAAGGGAGAAGTTCAGCTGATGGAGTTCTTTTTTTATTTTTGAACTTTATTATGAAAAAAAACGAACCAACTGACCAAACTGTAGGAGCATCTTAGCATTTTACTTTTAAATATGCGTCATAGGAATCAATCAGTGGTGGAGAATAGTTATTATAGTTTGAATGAAACATTTGGAATTACAGCCAAATTCATAATTTTTCACAATGAATAAAACTTTTTATTTTTCAGCTAATGGAAAAACAAATGCAAGGTACATTGGTCTGATGCATACTGGGAAATTTTCCCAGATCAGTAGGACATCTGGGAATTTTTGGCGTACTGCAGATTTTTCCAAGTTATCCAATACTTCATACTTCAGCCAAATCAGAAGGTGCTGCTAGTGTAGTGGGCGAAATCCAAAAAGGCTACTGACTGTTTCTATACAGACACTAAGTCACAGGTGTGCACAGGTACTCCTGTGTGATTTCTGTGCTAATTATTTAAGGGATTGCAAACTTCTGAACGGGTCTGTTTTTGGTGATTTCAGTTGTCGTGATTTAAAAAGAGCACACATAAATATGGGATAATGAATGGCTTCAGCTGAACATCGTCTCTAAATAATACAGAAGCTTTCTGCGATATCACATTTTCCAATTTTCTATAAAAAACAAACAACAACAACAAACAACAACAGTGCTGTCATCAGCTGTCTGCAGATCAGCTGTTTAAGTTTGTTGATGCAGTTTTGTCGAGACGTCTCCTAAAGGGACTCTGTGCCTGCATGTTTTCTTCCCCGTAAATGTTTGAATGATTCAAATAATCCCTAAGATGTTAGAAGTATCTCTCTCTCTCTCTCTCTCTCTCTCTCTCTCTCTCTCTCTCTCTCTCTCTCTCTCTCTCCTAGCAGAGTGAGACACTTAAAGTAGCTGACTGGGTGTCGCTCGCCCAGTGCCTGAGGCTTCTGTCATTGCCAATAACAGGGCTGTTTATGCTGACAGCTCCTGTCAGTTGAACTACTTCCTAGTTATGGATAACATGCAATGAGCAAAATGTGCCAACGGTCACTTTGCTTCACTCGGCTCTTTGTTCCTGTTCTGTTTTCCTGAAACTCAAGTGTCAGCTCAGTTCAATCCTGCAGCAGGTGCTGCAGGTGAGACATGCACAGAAACACACAGCCCTGAGTTTGACTCTTTGTCTGTGTTTCATTTGGAGAGGTAGGCTCAGTGTCTTATCAGTGACGGGGTTTTTTGATGATAAGCTCCTCCTACTTAACAGGAAGTGCGTCTCATCTGTTTAGATTCCCATTCCACACGTCTCCTCCTGGTGTTTTCCAGTTATGGCCGTCTCATAATAGCTCCGTCTGCAGCTGAGTTTGACCTGAACCCTGGATGCTCTGAAGTCCTAACAGCGCCCCTCAGATGCACCTGTCACTCTGGGAGCTGGTGTGGACAGAGCGGTGGCTAATTTGTCGTAGCCGTTGGTCACATTTATAAGTTTCTTATCTTATTGCTCACTGAACATCGTGGCCGTTTCAAACATTAACAGCTCTTAGTTTGAAGGCTGTAGTCCTGTGGATTGTCCTCAAGAAGCAGACTGCTAATATTCCTGATCAGAAGAATAATAATAAGCTCCAGTTAAAGTCATTTCTCCCTGAATGACTTGAAATGAAATCAGTGTTTTCAATCACTGATTTCTTTTTTTTTGTGCTTTTATTTAGCTCATACAGATTTGACTTGATCCCCTCGTTGATCAGCTGAAGATAAATTCCTGATCATGCGTCATAGAGCTGGACAATTCATTGAATTTTGATCCTGATTTTGATTTTTGCTTCTCATGGTCATAAAAACATTATAACCCCAGAAAAACGATTAAAAACTTTTTTTTTGTTTGTTTAAAAGAAATATTTTGAAAATACTTCAGAGAGTATGTTGTGGTTTGTGTTTTTGGCTCTTTTATTAGAGTATTTTGTAGGGATGCACCAAAATAAAAATTCTTGGCTGAAACCTGAAACACTGAAAGAAATTATCACGCCGATCCTCAGTACCATGACATAAATGCTTCAAAGAATAATACCCTCTTCTCTGAGATTTTCTGCGAGCGCTTTAAAAAAGGCAGAGATTTCTTTCTGCTCGTCTGTGTGTGTGTGTGTGTGTGTGTGTGTGTGTGTGTGTGTGTGTGTTCATCGCAGCTGAACTCCACGCATCCACCTCGGCCTGGATCATTTCTCGCGCGAACATTACAAATCACTCTCTGTGGGTCTTTCTCAGATATATTGAAATACGTCGGCTCTTATCCAGACGACAGCGCACCGCCGCTGCGGTTTTTTGATTGCGGCATCATAACGTGCTGTTTCGGCCGCGTTGTTTCGGTGAGACTTTCTGGCTGAAGATGCTCTGCCTGGTGTTTTCATGTTACAAACTTTGTTTTAAGTTTTACAGGAGTGCATGTAGACCAGGTCATTATTTTTATTTATTGATTTTTTTTTTGCTATTCTTTTATATATATATATATATATATATATATATATTTTAACAATGTGTTTATTGAGTTTTTTGACATTTACATAGTAAAACATTTTAAGCTGTCTTTAACTTAATAAAAAAGGATAAATAAAATAAAATAATAATAAAAAAGACAATAAAAATCAGTACAGCAAATACAAATATAAATTAGTTTACATTAAACATAAAAAGCATAATATATATATATATATATAAAAAAATAATAATAATAAAAAATATTTACACTTCGAGAGCACATGGTCAAAGGAACATTTCCTCCTGTAGAGAAGTCAGTAATGTTTATCATTTCTCCTTATCCTCCTCCAGCAAACTAGACAAGTCATTGTCCCTGAGATATTGAATAAAAGGCTCCAAATGCTGTGAAACAAATCTTGTTTATCTTTCAGAGTGTAAGTGTTTTTTTTTCCAAGGGAAGAAACGCAGACGTTTCATGAAACCACCGTTTGATGCTAGGCCTCTCACTGTTCTTCCAAGTTAGTGCTATTGTTCTTTTTGCTTGTAAAAGACAAATATCCATGAAAATTATTTCTTTTCTTTGTATATTTTTGTTTTTAGGGTAGATTCCTAATATGAAGAGCTTAGGATCCAGTTCTGCTTGGAAAGATAAAAACTGCTGTATTACCTGTCGAACCTGTAACTAGAATTCCCTGATTTTGGGTCATTTCCAAAAACAATGTAAGAACGTTCCTTTATCTTCTCTACACTTAAAGCATAGGTCTGGAATAGCAGGATTAAATTTGTTCAGCATTTCTGGTGTGACATATACCCTCATCAACCACTTGAACTGAAGAAGCTTAAAATGTGTGTTTGCTGTGCGAGTCTGTGCGTTGCTGCAGACCTTTTCCCATTCCTCAGATGCTATGTCCTCTTGAATATCCTTTCTCCATGCTTTCAGTTTACCTTCTGATGATTCCCTTTAATATATTTTTGTTATTTTACTCATTTATTTTTGATTGTTCTGAGGCCTAAATGTTTTGAAGAACTGTAGTTTCTCTGGGTGTGTTCACACCTCGTGTTTTATCTCTTTTTGCTTATAAAACATAAAGTTTAACAGAGCTGCACTTTAGCTTCTTTTAATAGAACATGAAACAAGTGACAGTGGAAGTGGCCTCATGACCTGAACATATGTTTGTTGTGGGCACACACACACACACTCACACACACAGAAACTTACAGTGCGACCAAACGTTGAAGGTGGTAGTTTTGTTGTTTGTTTATGGGCAGAGCTGCTGCAGCAGCGTTGCTAAGCTAACAGAGGAGTGGCTCACTGCAGCCATCGCTCCGTCTCTGTGGTGAAAGGCAGGGCTGTGCTGTGTGATCTGAACAGTCATGTGAGATTCATTGTTGGCTGGAGTGGAGGTGTGTGTGTTGTGTTGATCTCATGATTTTCACACAGCACACCTTAGAAGAGCTCCTCCTCTCTTCCTCCTTTTTTTAGTCGCTCTTCTTCGTCACTTTCTGTTTTCCTTCTCCTTCTTTCTTTCTTCCTGCTATCTCTGCCTGACTGAAATCACTGCTGCGAGGCGAGTCGGCAAAAAAAAAAGGGACTGTGTTTCAAGCCTGAATGCTCTCTGCCTGTGTCTGGCTGTGTCTTCCTCTCCCTCATGAGGTGCACGCAGGGCCCAGCTGGCAGCCCAGAACAGCCCGTTCAGCTGGAGAGAGAGAGAGAGCAAGAGAGAGAGAATGATGGCCACACATTTTAATCACAGATTGATGTAAGATGTGCCCGTTGAAATTCATACTTCCCTTTTTCACTCTGTGACAAACAGCTGAGTGAGTGAGCTCACACTAAACCGCTCTGTGCATGACGAGCAGCAGGAGACACCCAGACCTCA
>CM061157.1:28749622-28754622 GCA_030710495.1 Labroides dimidiatus | reverse complement strand
AAATAAGTCGCCGACGAATTTGATCGTCGA
Organism: Labroides dimidiatus; assembly: GCA_030710495.1. Classification (NCBI taxonomy): domain Eukaryota; kingdom Metazoa; phylum Chordata; class Actinopteri; order Labriformes; family Labridae; genus Labroides; species Labroides dimidiatus. The sequence continues at coordinate 28,754,592 of CM061157.1, read as the reverse complement.
CGTCATCGTGACTAGTCGACTAATCTTGGCAGCCCTAGTCTGAATAGATAATTTCTTTTATGGCGCACACCGTACGGGGTTGTTTGCTTTTTCTATTTTCTTCCATCTGATTTCATTTTGGGACTTATATCTGTTAACTTCCTTCCATAGCAATCCATCTGATGACACTGCAAAACCACTTCATTACATTCTAAATGAAAGAGTCAGTTTTTTTTGGCGCTGATGTCGATACCAATACTGGGTTTATTATTAAAAAAAAAAAAAGCTGGTATCTGATGTATCAGCCGATATATGAAATAAAAACATAGATATGACACAGGATATTAACTGTACATGAACACAAATGATCATAATACCCAAAATATGGTTCAAGACTAAGAAACGGAAAACTACCAAAATAAAAAAAGGAACTTTAATGAGTAACACTGTCAACATGAGGACTGTAAACCCTCTGATAAATTAGAAAGTTAATTTATGAGCCCCGGTAAAGGTAGTCTAACGGTGACAGTCGCTCATATCGTTGTTTATTTCAACGTTGAATTTCTGTAAAACTTGTGTTGATTAAAAAAAGACTAGAATTCTCTCCTTGTCGTGTCCTAACAGCATGTTTCCATGACGACGTTATTGTCATTGGGCACTAAAGTGTTAAATTGTTTTATAAAGTCACAGTTTTTTAGTTCGAGCAGGAGGTTGATACTGTATCCATTACATGTTGACTGATGTTGATTATTAATTAATACCCTGTTATTGGCGCCATAAACCAGTGGGGCTCTGGTCTAAATATGGCCGTTTGTGATCCACTGACTGTATAATGCATCAGTGTAGTCTCTGTGACCTCACCCATTTGTTCCTCATACAGAGTTTTGAAGCCCATCGTCGTGGGGAGCCGCACTGAAAAAGCTGAGCTCAACCTGCGTTTGTTAGCGTTAGCATGAAATGAAGAGGTGAAGAGGTGAAGAGGTGAGCTTGGAGCCTCGCTGCAGACAGCAGCGATGTGACCACCTGTCAGTCAGATCAGGTGCTTCTGCTCAGGTGTACAAACACAGCTTCTTATTCATAAGAGAGAAGACACAAGTTCATCATCTGTAGATCGGAGGAGGAAGAAGACGACGCACTCAGGGAACAAGAGAGCTAATAATAGAAGTGAGAGCAGTAAACATCTGCCTCTCTGCTCAGAATTAGAGCCTGAGAAGATCAGAAGAGACTGAAGAGCCATGCAGACCTCTCTCATGGATCCCTACAGTCTGATTCTCTTCTTCATTTGACTTGTGGATCGAATAAATTTCACTTTTGCTCATATTTTTAATTTTGCATACAGCATGCTGCTTTTTTTGATGCTACATTCAAAATTTACATTTTCGGTGTCAACTTTCTGACAGTGTTTGAAACTTATCAGGACAGATCATGGTACCCTGTGACCAAAAACCTGGAGGAGAAAGAGAAGAGAGCACGGCAAAGCTATCAGTGTAGCTCACGCTGTGTGTGTTTTTAACCGTATAATAATATTCATAATAATAATCAAGTCAAGGTCATAAATCTGTATCATCATAACTAATACAAATGACCTGCTGTGACCTTTCTGCTGGAAGCCTTTTGTTCCATCACGTCTCCGTCGTTCCTCCTGCTTTCAGCTCGAGCAGCAGAGAGAAAAACATCACGTAGAACCTTAATAGAAAAATAAGAGTGCAGGGCGGCGCTTGTTTGAGAGCAATAATGGTTAAAAGAATGAATTGTGGGTAAGAAAAGGCTGGCATGAAGAAGAAAAGAGCGGTAGAAGAAAAAAGGAGGAGAGAGGATGTGGAGGGAGCAGAGGGTGGACGAGCCAAAAATAACTTGTTTTGGTCTTTTTCTTGAATCTCTGCCAGAACCTTCTGTTGCTCTTTTCTCCCTGTGTTACACACACCGGCACCTCGCTCGCTCTCTGCTGTAACGTGGGCTTGTAAAGCTGAACATGTCCTCGATCTTCACGTCTTCTGTCCTAAATCAAGGTTACACTCTGAAGTTTCTGTTACAGATCAGAGGTGGCCTCAACCGATTATTCTCCGCCTTTGACAGAATTTTTTGAGCGACGACGGAAAAATCTGAAGGCTGCCGGTCATTTTGATGGATTAGAGACCCAGACAGCGATCCAGTCCACTTTCATTGTTACACGGCTGTTCATTAATCACATGGAGCACCTGCAGCAGACCCCCTGTCCAGTCAGTGGATAGCGTGCGTAATTAATGAAGTACCGTATTGGTCTGAATATAAGACGGTGTGTTTTTTGCATTGAAATAAGACTGAAAAAGTGGGGGTCGTCTTACATTCGGGGTCTAGACATTATACCCATTCACAACGCTAGATGGCGCCAGATATCTTTAAAGCGAATGCTGAACTTAACTCCCCAGGCCAAAGCGAACCCCTGTCACGAAGAAGAAAAATAAAAAATAGCGGTAAGAAAGAAAAGAGAAGAAAATAAGAGAAGAGAAAACAGAAAATGGAGAAACGTAGCGACAATCTGGAGAAAAGTGGGTGGAAGATCGGCCAGGTTAACCGGCAGCTGAGGAGAAGTTATGATAAGATGTAATAGACAGTTTTTGCATGATTCGAATGAGGCAAAATAACACGCTTTTTCTCTCGAATATATTGTTATAATCATTTGTTTCAATGTACTGTAATTATTTTCTGTATAAAAATTAAATTTGGTGTTCAAAAAGTCTTTTTTCAAACTTGAGCCTTGAAAAAGAGGGGGTTGTCTTATATTCAGGGTTGTCTTATAATCAGGGTCGTCTTATATTCGGGCCAATACGGTATTGTGTTGTCCTGTTTATGATCTGTCGTTCTCTGACATGCTGGCTCGTCTTATCCTTTTAAACGCCGGCATCATGACTCTCGTACGTCAGGACCGCATGCTGCAGGATTTCCTCCCAGTGAAGCGGGTTCTGGCAGGATCAGGAAACTCGTCTTTCAGAGAGTGGAGCCAACTGCTCATTACCTCTGCCCAATAAACAATAAAATTGCCCTGGTTGATTAATTTTATTTTTTTAAATTTTTTTTTATTTGGGTTATCAACATTTTAACATAACATATTTCCATTACAATGTACACAATACCCAATTTTTTTTATTTTTTTTTTCCCCACCGAACAACCAACATGTTGACCCTACTCCCTCCAAAATATCAGAATGATAAAATAGATATAAAACAATAATAATAAAACTTTGAAAATGCTAAGAAACAAAATAGTAAAAATAAATGATAATACTTATAAAGAATCACACTTTAAAATAAAATAAATAAATAAATAACAAAATCAAATAATAATAATAATAAAATAAAATAAAAATAATCTGTACAGTACAGCTGAGCATAGGAATAAAATTATTTGCTCTGTGATCGTCACACGGTACATTCATCATCCAAAGACTGAAGCGAGTCAACAAATGACAAAAAGGACTCCATATCTGCCCTGCATGATTAACGTTAGAAGTTGTATTTGAGTCGCTGTTTGTCTGTCATTTTGACGGACAGGTGAAACACCATCTGTTATAAATAGTTTTTTTTTTTTTACCTTTCTGTTCCTGATCTTTGACAGATCAGCTCGTCTGACTTTTGCTGGATTTAAATCTTGAAATTAAAGAGAATTTTGAACGTTTTACAAATTTTACGCATATATATTTCTGAAAAAACATGTAGCTATAACGACAGCTGTAGTGATGGATGTGATGGATGTGCTGAATGTGTGTGCGGCAGGGACTCCCTCTGGATCCCTGCTCAGGTTATTCATGGTTGTGGCAGCAGCCTGTCAGTACAGTCATGCAGAAAGGAGAGCGTGCAGTGCAGTGCGGTGCAGTAATACCTCAGTGAGATGTGGTGCCGTCATGTGTCGACAGTTGAATCTGAACAAAGTGCTCTCTGACTGGAGCGAGCGAGGCAGACGATTGTTGCAGCGCGCTGAAAAAGTTAGTCCGTGATTCCTCACGTGCACCAACATGTTTCTCTTTCAAACCGACGCTTGCATCATCATGGCCTCGCATTGCATCAAGCTGTTTTGATATTTTATCTCCTTTATTTTGCTGAGATGGACAGAATCATCTTTCTCTTGGAGTAAGCTTCTGCTCGACCTTTGTTTTGCACCCTCTCTCTCTCTCTCTCTCCTCTGCACCCGCTCTGTGAAGCTGCCTCTCAGTTTCCTTCAGGTGTTTTTCAGACCTCAGAGTGAACAAAGAGCATCTCCACATGTTCTCTGCAGTGAGCAGGTTAGACAGTCATGTTTCTGGTTGCCTTCAAAGATGCTTTTCATGAGTTTCATCACATCATGACTGTTTTCTGCTTCTTTTCTTTTTTTCCTTTTTGTTTTTTTTTTCCCAGGTGATTTTGCTCATCATCTCCCACCACTCTCTCCTCCCGTCTTCCATTCATGAGCAGCGTGGCTGAGTTTAAACAGCGGCAGCCATGGATGACAAGGGCTCGGTGGGGAAGATTAGCGTGTCCTCGGACTCAGTGTCCACTCTCAACAGTGAGGACTTTGTCCTTGTGTCCCGGCTGGGGGACGAGACACCCTCCTCCACTAATAATGGTAGTGATGACGAAAAGACAGGACTGAAGGTAAGGATGGTGGGGTGTAGGTATGGACGGAAGTAGGAGGGAGACTTCAGAGCTGCTCTGGTCAAACTAGAGATGAGGCGCTGAGAGTGACTGATCTGTTCTGAGCTACACGGATAAAACTCCTCTGAGACGCTTCATGAGTATCATCAATATTTAGCAGCTCTCTGTTTTTGTCCAGGTCAGAGGTGATTTCAGAGATCACATTTCATCTCCTCCATTCGAACCAGCGTAAAGCCTGAGTTACAGTTCATCCTGGAAACATTCACAGCGCTTCACGTTCTTTCCAAAATGCAGTCAATTCATTGAAGCTGTAAGAACATCTGGAGGAGGATCAGAGGAACCAGGATGAACCTGAGCTGCATCTAGAGCTTCAAAAATTTATA
>CM061157.1:28729622-28747122 GCA_030710495.1 Labroides dimidiatus | reverse complement strand
TCTCACTTCCTTTTCCTTCCCTCCTCCTCCTCCTCCTCCTCTCCCTGTGACCTCTCTCTCTTTCTTGTATCTATGATGTGATTTTCTCTCTTTCTGTGATGTGACTCCGTGGTGATTCTGTCCGTGATTATTTGTGCTTCATGTATTCCTGCCAGCTGTTGGCTGATGGCACTGGCCCTGTTAAAAACTGGAAGTAGTTGAACCCAGTAGCTTCTGCCCAGGCTTTCCTGCACTACCTGCATTTACAAGGCCGGCTGTAACTGCTTGGACTTGGAGTTAAGATGAGCGGCCCTTAGTGTAAGACTGATAGCTGCTTTACATCAGTCTTAAAATCGACTGGTTGTGGCTCCACTCTGCCACCTGATGAATACTTCGATACTTGTGTCCTCATCCCTCCCTCGCCAGTCCAGCGTTGCCCCTGCAGCTTTAGTTAGCTCCGAGCTGGACAGGAAATGAGGTCATACCTCTTTCTTTGTGGCTCCTCATGATTCGTTCATGCCAGGCCTGCTTTTTGATCACTGGTTAGTTTTTCTTATAAGCTGAATCAGTCAGTGTTTGGATGAGTCTGTGACTGTCTTGACACACACATCTCATAAAAACAAACTCACCTGCCTACTAATCAGTAACTGGGAGATGAATATGATGAAAATAGAGCTTTGCATGCCAAAGAGGAGCAACAGAAGTTCATTAGAGATAAATTATGAGCTTCGTTTATTTGGGTCTTTAATTAGATTTCAGATTTAATTATCATAGTGGTTAATTATCTAAATTCAAAAAGTGATTTTTGTTTCTGTTTTTATTAATTTTCAGTCTGTTTCTGTTTTCCCTGCTCCTGTGTGTGTGTGTGTGTGTGTGTGTGTGTGTGTGTGTGTGTGTGTGTGTGTGTGTGTGTTTCTGTGTGTGTTAGATTGTGGGAAATGGAAGCGAGCAGCAGCTCCAGAGAGAGTTAGAGGATGTCCTCATGGACCCGTCGGTAGCTGACGCAGGGATGGACAGACTCGGCGGGGGCGACCACGGCCTTCAGCCCACAACAGCATCGCCTGTCCCTCCAGGCACGGACCCCCTGAGTGCGCCCGCTCCACCAAAGCTGGAGATGGTCCTTCCCGTTCAGACGGCTCAGGAGAGTGAGCTGAATGAGAGGTCGTACCGAGGTAAGCCGTGACTACTGTGGAGAAAACGGCAGAAAATGTCAGTTAATTAATCTGCCACATTAGAGTCCTGGACCACCCTGAATCCAGGGTTTCCAGAGCACGCTCACATTAAAGGGGTGAAGTTTTCAGCGTCTGACCAATCACAAACATGGAGAAAACAGGAGAAACTTCAGAGCAGCGTACTTTACCGTGGAGGAGCAGACAGTTAACAATCAAATTTAAACCCATGTCACAGTTTAATAGAAAGCAGTTTTCAAATCACAAAGGCTGCAAGGTTTCATGTTCACAGACGCAACCTTACGTGACATGCATGCAGTAGGTGGCGGTAATGCACCTTTTCAGCTGGTTTGACGCTGAGCGGAGGATGAAGAAAACATCTGCAGCCAGGCTAAGTTTTGATTTGTCCTGTTGTTGTTGACGTCTTTTAAAATGGCCTCAAAGAGGAACAGCGCGTCGGTTGTCCGCACCTACTTTGGATTTAGGAAAGAAGATGCAGCACGGCGTAAGGTGTTTTGTAAAATATGCCTGGTGACCATAGCAACAACAAGGGGCAACACCACAAACCTGTTCCAGTGTTTAAGAAAGCACCACAAGGTCGTGTGTGACGACTGCATGTCTAAAACCCCGACCACACAGGAAAGAAGTGTTTATATGTTGACAGGATCCTGTGTCCTGTTGGTCAGACTATAGAATGATTTACTGCTTTACACACACACACACACACACACACACACACAAACTCTTTCAGCTGAAGTTACTGCAGTAAAATCCAGGAAGGAGTTCTGGCAGAAAATCTGCGACTCTGTTGATGCGTAAATTGTTGAGATTATTGGATATTAATCCATCAGCCAGTATAAACAGAGTTTGACTGTATCACAGCAGATGATGGTGGACATGAGAATTAACATCTACATAAATCATTGTTTATCTCTCAAAGATCATTTACACAAAACACTTATTTTGAAGTGACTGTCAGCTAGGGCTGCCACATACGATTATTTTGATAATCGACTAGTCACCGATTATTTTTTGTGATTAGTCGACTATTCGGATCATACATAAATTGCAGCTTATTGCAGCAGCATACAGCTAACATCATTAGCTTCCAGCTTCAAGTGTTTAAGGTATGTGCTAACTAAAAATGAAGACAGTTAATATCATAGTTCATTCAGCTTTTAATGAACTTTGCAGCTTGTAGCAGCATTTCTGACATTTTTATAATGGACCAATTTTCTATTCAAACATGTCATCGCTATTAAGTAGGTAGCTCCCTGTTGACGTTAATGTTAGCAGCTAACTAGCCAATTAGCTTACCGAGATGGTCATTCTTCGTCAGAAAATAAATCAGCCACGGCGTGCTGTCTTTTCAGATGCTCGTTCATCGCCGTCGTTCTGTCATGGAAGGACATTTCTGCTTTGCAGATTTTGCATTGCACACTTTTCTCCTTTATTTTGGAAAAATGCTCCCAAACTTTCCAGCTCTGTTGCCGGCTAGCCATGATACTGTTGGGCGTAACTTTTCCAGTGACATCACGGGTTACCCCGGTTACCACTTCTGCGCGTATGGGTCAAGGACAGAACGGCAGACGAGACAGGTGAAAGTACAGCGGCAGTTTGAGGGAAAAATAAAGTTTAAAAAAAATATTAAAACGACGACGTCGATTATTAAATAAGTCGCCGACGAATTTGATCGTCGACGTCATCGTGACTAGTCGACTAATCTTGGCAGCCCTACTGGCAGCACCACGCAGCGAAAACGTTGACACACTGGTTACACGTTGATGGATGTTGATTGATTGCAGATACGCTGTAATCGATTAATGGATAGAGCTTAAATATAGAGCATGAACTTTTGTCCAGGAAGTAGCTGACATTTTTCCTTTTTCATGAATAATTTCTTTCATGACAAATTTGTGCATGAGAGTGTAACAGGATCCATAAAACATGTTTGGAAGCTTTCTTTATAGCAGAGAACTGATTCCATTCATTCGTATGTACTTTTTGTCGTCTCTGTGGATGTGTTGCATTAATATCCGTAGACTGTGAGACTGTTTTAATTCAGTTCAGTTTCTCCTCATCATCTTGTAAAGATCTCAGGAGTCATAAACCGACCAGACTCTTTCTCCGTCCCCTCATCTCTCTGTAAACCTGTCGCTCCTTGCAGGGGATGAATCGTCGTCAGAGGGAAGTCCCTGCAGTCCCATCCCTGATGAGGACAGCGTGGTGTTTAGCCAGCTGACATATCTGGGCTGTGCATCGGTCAACGCCCCCCGCAGTGAAGTGGAGGCCCTCCGTATGATGAGCATCCTCAGAGGGCAGTGCCAAGTCCCCCTGGATGTCACACTGTCTGTGCCAGGCGTGTCTGAAGGCACCGTCAGGTTGGTGAAACATCCCATAGATCATGAAGTGTTTGACTCGTTAGTGTCAGTGTGACGTAATAATGTGTGTGTGTGTGTGTGTGTGTCACAGCCTTTCTGATAACGTCTAACAGCAACATTCATCCCCTCAGGTTGCTGGACCCTCACGCTAACACAGAGATCGCCAACTACCCCATCTATAAGATTCTGTTCTGCGTGCGAGGCCATGACGGCACACCGGAGAGCGACTGCTTTGCCTTCACTGAGAGCCACTACAATGCCGAGATCTTCAGGATCCATGTGTTCCGCTGCCAAATCCAAGAAGCGGTGAGGGTCAGAGCTTGTCATTTATCAAACTGTACGTGCTGACTGAAAGCACGTCTCACACTTCAGGCACAACACAAGAGGGTTCACAGGCCTAACAGGGTTCCCACGCGTCCTGGAAACTTTGAAGTTATCCTGGAAGATAATTTATCCTCTCCCGGCCGTGTGAAGGAACGCTAACAGGGTGAAAGTTTTGCACTTGCACGTCTGTCGTCACCTGATCTTCTGGGCGACGACTGCAAAGTTTGCAAACATGACTTTATCAGACGAAAAACTGGACTCAGTGTGGAGTCACATGACGCTACCGGCCAATCAGATTTGCATTTCAGCTTAGAGCAGTTTTGCTGTCCAGTGCTTCCAACTGATTTAGGCAGTGAAATCTTTAACTGTTACATGTTCATCTGAACGGCCTGTGTTTCTCATTTCCACTGCTGTTAGCATAAACCAATCTGATCAAACATGACTAAATTAGCATCACAGCTATCAGTCAGTCAGTTTGACTCTATTTGGTAACTTATGAGCCAATCAAATGCAACTCAAGGGGATCGACAGGCTGTAACTCCAGTTTGTCGACGTGCTTCCGAGCTGATTGTGTGTGTGTGTGTGTGTGTGTGTGTGTAACCTAAATAGTCATTTACACATTTAGCTGTTTCTGTTGTTACATATTTTCACAAAATACAGTATAACATTAATTATTTAAAGAATAATAAACAGAAATGAAAAAGAAGGGGAAAACAAAAGAGAGAGAGAGAGAGAGAGAGATTATGTTGTTCATTCCACTGAATAGACCGAGCGATGGGGGCGATTATTATCAATTAAAACCACTGACGTCTGAAGTATTTATAAAGGTACGTATTAATCCATCTCTAAAGACACAATCATTTTAATCAAAACGAAGCATTGATGTCATTCATGAAGTGAACCAAAGGGGGGGCAAACGCTCTGTTTCACACCACCCTCTCTCTCTCTCTCTCTCTCTCTCTCTCTCTCTCTCTCTCTCTCTCTCTCTCTCTCACCCACAGACATGTACACACACTCAGAGAACAATCAGTATTCTGACCTCCTCATAAGTTATTGATCTTCTTACAGCTTCGGCCTCATGATTCAGTGTCAGTGTTGAAGCTTCCTTGGTGGTCTCAGAGTTATATCACACACTGCAGATATAAAGTGACATGTACGCCACACATTAAAACAAAGCCCCCCCCCCCAGATGAAGAATACAGGGAGAAGAGGGGTCACTGTTTTTATAAAGAAGGTAAAATGATTAAAAAAAAACACACAGGAGAGCTGGAGGAAGAGGTGCTTCAGTGTTCAGTGACCTGATTTCATGGGAGCACTTTCCTTCAATGTCACGAAGACACCCCCCCCCCCCCCCCAGACAGAATCTACTTTAACAGACCCACATCATCCCACACACACACCACTGTAACATACATGCTTACACTGACAGACTTAAACACACACACACACACAGACACAAACACACAGACGATCCCCAGTAGCATCATGCTTTCTTTACCCAGCAACCAGACGTCTCCGTCCTCGTCTCTCTCTTCCTTCTGCCTCACTTCCTTCCAATCCCCTTCAGCAACAGTGAATAACGCTGCTTTTGACATTGAATTTAGGACACTGTACCTTTAACAGAAACATAAACGTGTCTATACTAGTGATAGACTGATACCGATACCGATTATTAGCCGTGAAGGAGGCCGATAACCGATATTTTCAGCCGATATTCATTTGCAGTAAAAGTGAATATATTGACATCAAAATGTTGAATAATACAAACTCTGATCCTTAACTTTGTTTAAATGCCTTTCAGCACATGTTTATTGAACATGTTCCAGGCTCAGCAGCATGTCTTCTAAAGGTCAATAAACATTTAAACTAATAAATAGCTCCCTTAAGTTTTCTACAGTATATAAACTGTTTCAAAATTTCAATACAACTAAAATGTTTATCTCTTTTTTTTAACTTCAAACAATAACAATAACAATATCATTTTCAAGAGCCAAGCAAGCTGTGAAAGTTATAATAAGTTCATAGACTGTGAGATAGTCACCATGCTAATTGCGTTAGCCGGTCAATGGGACTTTCCATTCATATTAGCATTAAGCTAGCGGACTTTCGCTAACCGAAGCAAAGTAGTTAAGAATAGCTTTCCTTTGCCAAGTTTTGAAGTGACCTATTATCGGCCGTCGTATTTTTTTATACACAATAAAATGCACGCATGCACTTTCAATCAATCTTTATTTATATAGCTCCAAATCATAACAAACATTATCTCAAGACAATTTCCAAAATAAAATTTTATTTCATTAACAGTTGGGTTGCAAAATTCCAAGAGGTTTCAAAAGTTGGAAACTTTCCATGGAAATTCTCAGAAATTTCTGGGAATTTTTGTGTATTTATATTAACTGCATTTACCTGGTCATATACGTGTATGAATATTAAACATTTTGTTTTGTTATAAGCAGACATGTGTTTAAACATGTCCACTGCATTGTTCTTAAATCAAGATGATAACAAGAAAAGAAACCTGAAAGTTCATTTAAGCTGACGTCAACAAAACCCTGAAAGTTTCCGGTATTCCTGAGCGAAGATTCCCATGGAAACGTTCCACCAGTACCAGAAGTCTGATCTCATCTCATCCCACCATGAGTTCAGCACTTTGTAGCATTTAGCAAGTTTACAGCGGAGAGGAAAAGCTTCCCTTTAACAGGCGGAAAAGATGGGTGGATGGGTGGATGGATGGATGGATGGGTGGATGGATGGATGGATGGATGGATGGATTGATGATGGATGGATGAGGGATGGGTGGATGGATGGATGTATGGATGGATGGATGGATAATGGATGGATGGATGGATGGATGGATGGGTGGATGGATGGATGGATGGATGGATAATGGATGGATGGATGGATGGATGGATGGGTGGATGGATGGGTGGATGGATGGATGGATGGATGGATGGATGGATGGATGGATGGGTGGATGGATAATGGATGGATGGATGGATGATGGATGATGGGTGGATGGTTGGATGGATGGATGATGGATGGATGGATGGATGGATGGATGGATGGATGGATGGATGGATAATGGATGGATGGATGGATGGATAATGGATGGATGGATGGATGATGGATGATGGGTGGATGGGTGGATGGATGGATGATGGATGGATGGATGGATGGATGGATGATGGATAATGGATGGATGGATGATGGATGGATGGAGAGGAAAAGCTTCCCTTTAACAGGCAGAAACCTCAGACAGAACCAGACTCATGTCACCTGGACCGTGTCGGGGTGCTTCCTGATTTGGACTGAGTTTATCTGGACACAGCATCACAGACGAACTGAAGCCATTTACTTTTTCTTTTAGCCTCAGCTGTACGGAGCAAGTGATCCAATTATTGAACCAAACCTCCTCTGTCCACACCTCCCAGTCAGGCCCAGTGGATGCTTTCCAACAATTCCCAGTTTTCTGTTGTTAAAACCCAAAAACTTGCAGCTCTCATCCAGAGATCATCCGGGGGGGGTTGATCTTCAATGGGAACTTTTTTTATTTTTTGCTCAAGTGATTTAAGCTCCTGACTCAAACTGAATCACATGCTTCAAACTGTGCTCTAGGAATCGACACATAATGTTACTGTGATATTAGAAACAGTCCCACAGCTTTGTGTCTGTGAGGATTTAAAGACAGAGCTGCCAAGTAAAAAACAATTAACGTACCCTGGAGGGGAAGTAAAAAACAATTTAACAAGTTCCAGATCTTTAAAGCCTGCAGATTCGTAGACAGAGTTTGATTCCAAATCCAAAATGTGTTGCGTAATTACCTTTAATAAGAGCTCTGAGGGTAAAACAGTAAATATCTCAGCTTCAGATTTCTAAAATCCTCATTTTTAAGTCTTGACACTCGTGCATGAGGTAAACCATCAAATGAAATATCTGAGATCATTTTTAGTGGCGTTTTGTTTTCTAGGTGCTTCAGTTAACCTTCACTGTAAAAAAATATCTTATTGAAAGAATGGTCGTATTTCTCTCAGAAAGCCCAAAGAGCTCTGATAAGGAAAAGTTAATCAAATTAGAAACAGATGTTGTACTGAGTGAGTCTGTATGTCGTCAGTGTTTTCTCTGTTGGTTTAAAATCATTTTAAATGTCATCTTTTTACAGTGTAGCAGACTGATAAAATCAGACTCATTGGTACTTTTTTTGCAATATTTATCAGATTTTCAGTTTTGTCAGGATAAAGAAAACTTCACTGGTTTTATTTACATCCTGAAAATAACATCAGTGACACCTCTCTTCATTCCCAGGCCTTCATCTTCTGCTCTTTATTTTATGTTGTTTTTCTGTTTCTTTCAGTTTACACTGTTTTAGCCCTTACTGCTGCACGGTGGAGCAGCTGTTAGCGCTGCTGCCTCTCAGCAAGAAGGTTGCCAGTTTGAATCCCCATTCGGGCAAGGTGTGCCTCTCAGTGTGGAGTTTACATGTTCGCTGGCTTTCTCAGTCCAAAAACATGCTCATCAGGTTAACTGGTGATTCTAAGTTGCCTGTAGGTGTGAGTGTGTTGTCTGTCTCTGTGTGTCAGCCCTGTGATTGGCTGGAGACCAGTCCAGGGTGAACCGCCCTCTCACCCTAAGACAGCCTGGATAGACTCCAGAAACCCTGAACAGGACCAGAGGGATAGAGGATGGATGGATGGATGGATGGATGGATGGATGGATGGATGGATGGATGGATGGATGGATGGTTGGATGGATGGATGGATGGATGGATGAATGGAGGATGGATGGATGGATGGATGATGGATGGATGGGTGGATGGATGGATGGATGGATGGATGATGGATGGATGGGTGGATGGATGGATGATGGATGGATGGATGGATGGATAAGGATGGATGATGGGTGGATGATAGCTATATGGATGGATGCATGGATGGATGGATGGATGATGGATGGATGGATGGATGGACGGATGGACGTATGGGTGGATGGACGGATGGATGGACGTATGGGTGGATGGATGGTTGATGGATGGTGGATGGATGGATGATTGATGGATGGATGGATGGACGTATGGGTGGATGGATGATTGATTGATGGATGGGTTGATGGATGATGGATGGATGGATGGATGGATGGATGGATGGATGGATGGATGGATATCCCTTACCCCTTATCTCTAGCAGTTGGAAAAACTGCTGCTTGACTGGATGCTCAAGGATAATTTTGTTTATTTTAGAGTTTCCACCTCAGTTCAGTCTTGTTTCTGTCCTGACACACAAAAAAAACACATTTTAAGACATTAGAAACTGGTCAGTTGTGTCTCCAGCATTTGTTGGAACTTTGGAAAACAAACCTGCTTTTGTTTAATTTGTTAAAGTGTAAATCAAACTCTGCTGATTGTTCATCTCTTCGCTCCAGTCCCCCATCGTCTCTCTCTAAATAAGCCCCCTGCGATGCTCCAACATGCTCCTGCTATCCCAAGAACAAAACAAAGGCTTTGTGTAGGAGCGGCTTTGAAGCCCATTATTGGGATTTATTGATAACAGCAGTTCCCCCACACTGTCAGTCACTGACCCCCAGGCCCTGCTGTTCACCAGGGTAAGAGATGATCCCACACCACTGCACTGGGGGCCTCCAGCTGGGGGAGCACATCATCACGCACACATGTCTGTGCTGGAATCATCATGAATACAACAGAATGCTTCATTATGAACAAATGCAAAGCTAACCAATCTAAAGCCATGTGAGTGGTGCAGCACATTAAGCTCATGTTAATAATTTATTGCCACCCTTTGCAGTCTGTCGCCGCTCTGCTCCTCCAAAGAACCCCGGAGCCTGAGCGGAGAAACCACAGAATCGAGTGCTTTCACACTGTTCCATGAAACATAAACCAGTCTGCTGATTAAACTCAAAGTGTTTTCTAAATTGAAGAGTTTAGGGTTGTGAGTTAAGCTTTGTTGTTCCCTATAAAACAAAATAACAGATAAACAGAGGTTTCTTTGGGGTTTAATAAATATTAATTATAACTTGGTGGTAACTTGTTTAGCTCTGATATATTTGGCCTCTAAAACCCTGTTTTATTGCTCACTGTGGGACCGTTTGTCTGTTAAGTTGATGTTTTATTGATTTTGAGTGGTTGCTGTCAGTCATTATTGTCATTATTATTATTAGTTTGGCAACAGATCAGTGAAGATCATAGCTGCCCGTGTCGTCTTGAGATGCTATTATTGGGGTTTGGCTTATTGGCTGTTAGCAGGAACGTTGTTTTTATCATCGTCACCTCTTAAGAACCCGTCAAATAGAAAATGTCTCAAACTGAAAGGAGATTTGATTGTTTTTTTGGGGATTAAATTTGAGGTTAAACTTGTTAGCTTAGCAAGCATCCAACAGGAAATCAAATCATCAGCCTCGCTGTCTTCATGTCTTATAAAGTGAAGACCGTGTTACAATAAATACATAATGGCTCCTTTTAATTATAAGTTTTCTGGCTTTCTTTCATCTCAGTGAAAATAAATTGACTTTAACGGGATAATTATTTCTTATCAATACTCAACAAACAACCACAGACAACGAGAGTCTGTGAGCTCTGTTAGAAGGTGATTAAACAGCTTTTGAACGTGTTTCTTTCTCTTTCTTTCTTTCTTTCTTTCTTTTTCTGTCTTTCTTTCTTTTTCTTTCTTTCTTTCTTTCTTTCTTTCTTTCTTTCTTTTTCTGTCTTTCTTTCTCTTTCTTTCTTTCTTTCTTTCTTTCTTTCTTTCTTTCTTCTTTTCTCTTTTTCTTTCTTTCTTTCTTTCTTTCTTCCTTTCTTTCTCTTTCTTTCTTTCTTTCTTTCTTTCTTTCTTTTTCTTTCTTTCTTTCTTTCTTTCTTTCTTTCTTTCTTCCTTTCTTTTTCTTTTTACTTTTTTCTTTCTTTCTTTCTTTCTTTCTTTTTTCTGTCTTTCTTTCTTTCTTTTTCTCTTTTTCTTTCTTTCTTTCTTTCTTTCTTTCTTTCTTTCTTCCTTTCTTTCTTCCTTTCTTTCTCTTTCTTTCTTTCTTTCTTTCTTTCTTTCTTTCTTTTCTTTCTTTCTTTCTTTCTTTCTTTCTTTCTTTCTTTCTTTCTTTCTTCCTTTCTTTCTCTTTTTCTTTTTTTCTTTCTTTCTTTCTTTCTTTCTTTCTTTCTTTTTCTGTCTTTCTTTCTTTTTCTCTTTTTCTTTCTTCCTTTCTTTCTATTTCTTTCTTTCTTTTTCTTTCTTTCTTTCTTTCTTTCTTTCTTTCTTTCTTTCTTTCTTTCTTTCTTTCTTTCTTTATTGATTCATTCATTCATTCATTCATTCTGGGGATGGTGTGTGTGTCCTCCCTCTACTCTCTCCAGTTTCTGACCTTTTTGCAAAGCTTTCCATCAAATTAAGACAAAAAGCTTTAAACAGATCTTTGGATCTCTGTTAGAAGGTGATTTAACAGCTTTTGATGGTTTGTAAGTTGTTTGACCTCTATGTTAAATTGAAAAACTGCAGACTTCATATCAAATGATGAAATTAAAAACATTTTTCCTTTTAAGAAAAATATGCACTCATTTAATTTGATGAGGCAGCAAGTTAAAAAAAAAAGTAAGCACAGGGACAACAACGAGCTTAAAAAGATTCTGAGTCTCTCAGAAGTCGAGATGAAAAAAGATTGATCATCTGCTGCAGATAATATCTTTAAACACTCTGGTGAAATCTCTGCTCAGTAGGGAAAAGATCTGAAACTACCACAACTCAAGTGAAAATCACTGCATGGTCTCAAAATCACATCCAAATAACATTCTGTTTTTTTGTTTTTATTTTTTTTTGAGTTTGGTTTCCATTGCTGGGATTAATGGGAACTCATTTCCAGTCAGGGTTGGTCTCCACCAAAGCTGCACTTTGTCACAGTCTGTTTAATACCTTTATGGACAGGATTTCAGCCAAGTGGTGGAGGGAGTTGGGTTCAGGGGTCTTAGGATCCCATCTCTGCTTACTGCAGATGATGTGGCCCCATTGACCTCCCAATGACCTCTAAGTCTGAGGTCATGGTTCTCAGCCAGGAAAGGGTGGACTGCCCACTCCGGGTCAGGAGGGAGTCTCTGCCCCAAGTGGAGGAGTTTAAATACCTCGGGGTCTTGTTCACGAGTGAGGGGAGAACAAAGTGAGCGATTGACGGACAGATCAGCGATCAGATAAATGGTGGAAAACGAATGGATGAATGGAAGAGCCAGCGTTGCCAGATGGGAAATATAAAATTATCGTACCACAGCCTCAAAATTATCGTATTTTGGGGGAAATTATCGTACACCCGACAAAATAATCAAAATAACTGATAATGATCAAAACAACTGTGTTATTGTTGCGTGAAAATCACAATTGATCCCTCTGTTTAGTGTCCCGCTCACCCTCGTCTTCTCCTTCGGTGCTCATTTTTCTCTCAACTGACTGACTTCCTCCTGACGGAGCTCCTACGACCGTGATTGGCTGTCAATCGTTCTGAGACGAATGACACTTAAACTATGATTGGCTGGAAACGTCACATGATATAAGATGCATTTAGGGTTTACAGATAAATCCGTCAGACTGGGGTAGATCTGTAACAACCACACGTAATTGTCAAATTATCGTACATTTAGCCTTTTTTGGAATTATTGATCGTACATCGTACAGAGGGCTAAATTATCGTACAAATATGATAATTATCGTACGTCTGGCAACGCTGGGAAGAGCCCATGGCATGGGTAGTCTGCGTGTCTGGAAATACAGCTTTCATACTGAAAGAAACATTTTTATTTTATCGGCGTACAGTTTGAACACATCACAACAGCAGGGCTCTGTAGTAGAAGAGTGCAGGTGCAAAACTGACCCTCCGACAGTCTTGACTTGGAACAACATTATACTTTCAAATTTCCAAAATCTCATCTCCTCCAAACAACAACAGGTAGTTCAGCACAATGGTTAACAATCCCCTGTGCCCGGTTACTGGAACACTACTTGAAATCAAAAGTAGGGTTAAAATGATTTAAATGTGAACCTTTAAATTTTGGGATTTTGACTCTTTTGGGATTGGGGCTATGATTTCGTCAAGTTTCACATTTTCACTCCTCTTTATTCTGTTTCTTCTTATAAAGCTTTTGTTTTATGTAAAGATGGTCGCACAAAGGCGTCAGTTAAATGTCACATGACCGTTTGTAACCCCAGAAGTGCTTCCTCTTCCTCCTCCTCCTCGTTGTCGTTTGTGTTGGAGCTCTTTGATTGTGAGACTGAAGGTTTCTGTCTCCACTCCAACAGCAAAGATGGAAACGGGATCATCTTTGTGTTCCCCTCTCTCTCCCTGCAGGTGAGCCGGATATTGTACAGCTTTGCTACAGCGTTTCGGCGATCAGCGAAGAAGGCGATGCTGTCATCTCAGCAGGCTGCGCCGCTCACACCTGACAACGACCTGTTTACCTTCACTGTCAGCCTGGAAATCAGGGAGGATGATGGGAAGGGTACTTTCAGGTGAGATGTTCAGGACATGCAGCTTGTTTTCTGTATTTCAGTTGAACTGGAACCGACTTTAAGCCATTTTCCAAATGACTCTGATGGTGGTAATGGGATTTATAACAACAAACGGTTAGACAGCGTAAGATTAAAGATGGCAGCCAAACAACCAAGAGATCATCTTTGTGTCACGTATGTCCTCAGTGAATGAAACATAAAGAAGAATGTTTCTCCCTTTAATCCGTCCACCCTGGTGTGTGTTTGTCTCTGAATGATTGAGCCACTTCCCTGCACAGTAACAGCCTCAGATTTTCAGCTTATTTGGAAAAACAAATCAAAACTCAACCACCAGAAATTTTCCCATGATTATTTTTAGCCGGCACACATTTCTCCCTCATTAGCTCCGGGATGATTGTGTAGTAAACATGTAAACAAATCTCGACTTGTTTCTATGTCAAAAGAAACTGAAGAATATCTGAAATGATTGAGTCTGAGAGAGTTCTGTGACCTGAGCGCAGGCTGAAGGCACGGCAGCTTCCAAGTGTTTGAAATTTATTAGCGGTTGATTAATGTATTCTCTGAACTTGAGAATGTCTGCACCGAAGGGTTTCCTCAGAGTTTCCTGAGGAATTTTCGCCGCTTTCTGAGAGCGTTGATTACTGTTCCTGTCTGAAACCTGAGGAAGAGAGAAGCAGGGCCGGAGAGCGTTTGAAAATGGCTGTTGAGCATGTTTTAAGGATGATAAACGGCTCGATTCTGAACCTGGGCCAGTGGGTTTTCAACTTTCATGAGGTTTTAAATGATAGTAAATCTGCCTCATGGTGTCACTGTATCAGCTGCAAATTCTACTGGAACTTTTTCCACATCCTTTCTGTTTTCCAATCATTTGTCTTTTTCAAGCTTATGCCAAGACCTCTTCTCTTCATATTTTCAGTGCCGTCGCGAAGGACAAGGACAAACAGAGCTTCAAGCTGCGCGCGGGAATGGACAAGAAAATAGTCATTTACGTCCAGCAGACCTCCAATAAGGAGCTAGCTATTGAGAGGTAAGAAAACGCACAGAACCAACAGATGAAAACCATCAAAGACAGCCAGCGTTCTCTCTGAGAGCATTAGTTTAAATTAACGGGGGTTAAATCATCAGTTAAATCAAAATTATGAGAATAAGAAGACGCTCTCAGTTCATCCTCTGAGAGGAGGAGGATGGACGCTCCTACAAAACAACCTTTCATTTATTCATTTCATTTATGGGGGCGACTGTGGCTCAGTGGTAGAGTTGTCGTCGCTCAATCAGAGGGGGTTCGATTCCCAGCTCCTGCAGTCACGTGTCGAAGTGTCCTTGAGCAAGACACTGAACCCCAAATTGCTCCCACTGTTGTTCAGTGGTGTGTGAATGGGTTAGATGAACTGATGGTTTCTAGAACAGAACTTCCTCCTCCCATCAGTGTGTGAATGTGGTGTGGATGGGTGAATGACACCAGCAGTGTAAAGTGCTTTGAGTGGTCGGTAAGACTAGAAAAGCTCTATATAAGGACTGGTCCATTTACCATTTAAACTGATTCAAATGTCCAAATTTCTGAATTTATCCAAGTAAATTTACAACTTTTTTCTCGTAAATTTATCATTTTTTTTCTTGTTAATTTAAGACTTTATTCTTTTAAATTTACATTTTTTTTCTCTTAAATTAATGACTTTTTCTCTTAAACCTACGACTTTGTTCTCATTAATTTAAGATTTTTTTTTGTAAATTTGATTTTATTCTTGTAAATTTCTGTTTTTTTCCTCAGAATTTTATGACTTTTTTTCTCGTAAACTTACGACTTTGTTCTCATTAATTTAGGATTTTTTTTCTTGTGAATTTGATTTTTTTCTTGTAAATTTCTGTTTTTTTTCTCATAATTTTTTTCACCTTTTTTTAAACATGGCCCTAATCCTCTGTCATAGGAATTAGCTACCCAGATGGAAAATCATTTTTTAGCGACAGGCTGGAAACATTTTTCTTTCTTTCTTTCTTTCTTTTTTCTTCTTTCTTTCTTTCTTTCTTCTTTCTTTTTCTTTCTTTCTTTCTTTTTTCTTCTTTCTTTTTCTTTCTTTCTTTCTTTCTTTATTTCTTTCTTTCTTTTGTTTTCTTTCTTTTTCTTTTTTTCTTTCTTTCTTTCTTTCTTTCTTTCTTACTTTCTTTCTTTCTTTCTCTTTCTTTCTTTCTTTCTCTTTCTTTCTTTCTTTCTTTTTCTTTCTTTCTTTCTTTCTTTCTTTCTTTCTTTCTTTTTCTTTCTTTCTGTCTTTATTTCTTTCTTTCTTTTTCTTTATTTCTTTCTTTTTTTTTCTTTCTTTCTTTCTTTTTTCTTTCTTTTTTTTTCTTTCTTTCTTTTTTCTTTCTTTCTTTCTTTTTTCTTTCGTTTTCTTTCTCTTTCTTTCTTTCTTTCTTTTTCTCTCCTTCTTTCTTTATTTCTTTGGTAAAATGGTAAATGGACCAGTACTTATATAGCGCTTTTCTAGTCTTACTGACAACTCAAAGCGCTTTACACTGCTAGCCTCATTCACCCAATCACACCACATTCTCACAGATGGCCGACTTAACCTCATCAGACCATCAGCTATATCTAACATTCACATCACATTCATTAACCACTGAACAACAGTGGGAGCAACTTGGGGTTCAGTGTCTTGCTCAAGGACACTTCGGCATGTGACTGCAGGAGCTGGAATCGAACCAACAATCTTCTGATTGTGGGGCGACAACTCTACCTACTGAGCCACAGCCGCCTCTTTCTTTTTCTTTCTTTCTTTCTTTCTTTCTTTATTTCTTTCTTTCTTTATTCATTCATTCATTCATTCATTCATTCATTCTGGGGGTGGTGTGTGTGTCCTCCCTCTACTCTCTCCAGTTTCTGACCTTTTTTCAAAGCTTTCCATCAAATTAAGACAAACAGCTTTAAAAAGATTCTGGAGATTTAAACCCTCTCGTTTCACAGCTCTAAAGGCGAGTTGTTGAAAACTCAACCAGACCTTCCTAAGAAATGGAAACGCCCAACTGTAATTGATAAGCACACAACCTCTTCGTATCCGTGTGCTGCCCTGGATTAGCTTTAAAATGTTCCGGCACAGCTCTCAGACGGTCATTAATGCCAGTCTGTCTTTACAGGGTTTAATAAATTGGTATTAAATGTAAACACTCCATCAGTTTTCTGCGGACTTCCACCTTCACAGTGGTTTGTTATTGTTTGATGAACCCAGAGGAGGTAAGGACTGAAGAGCGATCTGGTTTGTGTTGGATGATCAGTGCAGACGGCTGTTTGTGGTCCTATCTGATGGTTGGAATCTGGTTTTGGTGTATTCAGGGTTTTATTGTTCTGTGTCTGGCTCCCGCTGTGCTCTTTTTCACACCCTTTCTTCTTATGTAATGCTGTTTCTTCCACTCTTCCCTCTCTCTCCGCTCTGTGTCTGTGTGTTTATATTCATTTGTTTCTTCACATCGTGTGCTGTCGTGTCTCTTCTCCTCTTCAGGTGTTTCGGGCTCCTGCTCAGCCCGGGGAAAAATGTGAAGAACAGTGACATGCACCTGCTAGACCTGGTAGGTGACTCCTGTTAATGCATGAATGTGTGTCAACATGGGTTTGTGTGCATGTTTGCTTACTTCTCCCAACTTGTGCCCCTTCAGGAGTCAATGGGAAAGAGCTCTGACGGGAAGTCTTACATCATCACGGGAAGCTGGAACCCCAACACGCCTCAGTTCCAGGCTGTGAACGAGGAAACGCCCAAAGGTAGCAGCCAAAGAGCTGCCAAAATTCAGACGGAGCAGTGATTCTCTACATGTATTATTTCCTCTCTCTCCATGTTTCACTCGCTCCTTGTTTTTTCATTCTTCACACTTAAACTTGTCACATTTGGAGGCGTTGAGAAAATGCTTCTCGTCTTTACACAAAAAAAGCAACTTAAACATAAAACACGAAAACATTCTTTATGCAAAATCAATTCCTCTTGGTTTCACAGATAAATTCATGTACATGACGACGGCCGTGGACCTGGTGATCACAGAAGTGGAGGAACCGGTCCGTTTTCTGCTTGAGACGAGGGTCCGGGTGTGCGCCCCCAACGACAGGCTCTTCTGGCCTTTCAGCAAACGCAACTACACTGAAACCTTCTACCTTAAACTACGACAGGTACGTCGAAGACGTTGCGGA
>CM061157.1:28654622-28724622 GCA_030710495.1 Labroides dimidiatus | reverse complement strand
TTGACCCTCCCCCCACCCACAGGAACATATTGGACACCAATCGATAAGGAATGTATGATTAACCCTAGAACACTAACGTCGGGTGATTTTCACCCACACAATTCTTGTCATGTGATTTTCAGTGTGTGTCATGGTCCCCCATGGTACCTTTTTTTTTATTTCATGTGATATTGTACATTTTGAAATGAAAGAAGAGTACTACAATTTGTCATACAGTGTTGTACTTTTACGTAAATTGATGAAAACTGTTTTTTTATCCGGGATATTATCTCGGGTAAAATATACCCAACGTTAGTGATGGTGTTACTTTTTTAACGTTAGTGTTCTAGGGTTAAATGAGATAGATATGAAATAGTAAAAATTAATAGATAAATAAGAACAAAAAGGAAAGGAGAAGGAAAGGCAAAAAAAAAATATATGTATATATATATATATACATAGAGTAATCAAACATTAGCCTGGGTTCTTCAAGGTAGGCCGTGCACTCAAACAGGTATGGTTAACATGGAATTCAATAATAAAAAAAAAAAGAAACATAAATATGGATACAAGATGGCAGCTAAATGGGTGTCAAGTGGGTACATTTTTGAGTTTCAGAAGATGTTTCAAAACCGGATCCCAGACAGAAAAGATTTTTTTCCTTGGATCCTCTGAGAGTGTATTTAATTTATTCTAATTGAATGAATTGTGTCAAGTCACTAAACCACAAAGAAGCTTTAGGAGGATTTTTAGATTTCCAATGCAACAGTATTCTGCTATGTGCGAGGGGATACTTTTTTTTAATACCAATTTTTATATCAATTTTAACAAAAAGAACATTTCATTACATGTTATGGTACAAATCTTGAGTTTTATTTTTTAGTTTAGTTTTAACTACATCTTTTATTACATAAAAAATAAAGAATTTTATCTTGAAAATGATGTTGAAGTAAAAACTTGCCTCCTTTAACCCGGGCTTTTGACCGGCGAACGAGACCCAAAAGAGACAAACGTTAGCAGGATTCATTTGCATACAGCGGTTGAACATCAAAACATGATTTCACTCCGTCTCAAAATCCAGAAAAGTCGCTCGATTTTTATTTATTTATTTATTTTTTTAAGTCTCTAGCGGGGTCTGAAAATCACTAAATGCAGTGACAGAGTCGCTAAGTTGGGAACACCGTCCTGAATGCCACAACCACGTGTAACATTACAGCCAATCACTGGTGGCATTATCAGATCTTGGTCATGTGATTAACCCCTTGGGAACCAGAACTTGGCTCCGAAAAAAAAATGCGTAATTCGATCCTCTGTACTTCCGAAGCATTTCGGTCGGTGCCATAAAAGAAACAAAGTTTGGTACCCAGCCTGAGGTGTGCAGAGCGAGTGCAGAAATCCTGTTCAGAGGGAGTACTGAGAGCACCATGTTATCAGATCTGATTTAGTAAACAACTCTACAGGAGAGCGTCTTTGTTGACTCTTCTTCTTGGTTTTGTTCAGGCACACAAACTTGTCCGTGCGTCCCAGGCAGCTGCCGGCGCTGGTGCGGAGCGGCATTCCTGAGGCTCTGCGTGGGGAGGTTTGGCAGCTCCTGGCAGGCTGCCATAACAATGACCACCAGGTGGAAGAGTACCGCACTCTCATTACAAAGGTAAGACCAGATCAGAGTATTGGTTTTCTTTGGGGCGGTCTCATGATCAGCCGTCCTCATGACACGATGTTCGATTCAGGCTGTTTTTAGCTTCTTATCTTGTTTTCACGCTGGTTAGTGATCCGTTCTTCTTCTTCTTCTGTTTTCTGTACAACATCGTTTTTTTTTTTTCTGCTGCTGTTGTTGTTCTTGGCAACAAGTCTTTTCACTCTTATTTAAAGCACACCTCAGGGGCCACTGAGGGCCCTCTCTCATAAGTTCCTGTCTCATGTGGTCCTTGCATGTGATGGTAACCACAGCCGCCCTGTAGGTCAGAGCAGCTGATGACTTTTAGGATTATGTAAGTGAAATATTTTCATAGGTTTGTCCAGACTTAATTCATCGTGCTGTGAAAAATAATCCTCGCAGAGTTTCTGCTACATGGAAGTGACCGTGGTGAACCACCCCGCCAAAATAAAAGCTGCTTATGGTCTTTTTTTTTCAGATGTTTCACATGTTGATTATGTTTTATGAATGGATCCATACAAACATGAAGTCTATATCTGCACATATTTACAGACCATAATAAGAGTTTGAAGTTGACCTTTGGTTAAGTCCCACCCTCAAATGCGATGAGCCAATCACAGTGCTTATATCCATCTCCATACATTCTCCATCTACGACCACTTAAATGCAGGAAGTCAGTTTTTGTTTGGTTTTATGAGGTTTTTTCTGAGATTTTCAGTTTGAAAATTATCAAAAGGTGTTCATGGAGTACCTGCAATCCGGACACTCCAGGGTGTATTTTTAACCCTTTCTAAGCCACATCTGAACCCAGTAAAATGTGGCCCTTCCTCACAGTTTCAAAATAATCCTGGAGGAAACCCGCCTGGTTCTTTTCTTACACAAAACAGTGTTTCATCCTAAAGGCTGCTACAAAAAATAAATAAAAAGGGGGACTAGATATAGATAAAAATTCCATGAAGTACCTGTTTCTGAACCTTGGACAGCAGGTGCTCGTTATAAGGTTTTGATTGGAGCTGTAGTTTTGACCCTTAGATCATGCCTGCGCTACATGCATCCATGCACTAAACTGCTGTAAATGTTAACCCTGACTTTACTCTGAGTTTGTGCGGACAGCCTCTCAGTAAAAGCCTTGTGAGCGTTACTTTAAGTAAGTAAAGATGGAAAAGTGACATGTAGTATGAGGGTGATAATGTCCATGTAGCTCTAGGAACAGATCGAGGTTCCTTTCACCTCATCTGTTGTGGTGTTGTTTTGAAACCAGCAGGTTTGGAGCACTGGGGGCTAGGGCTGCAACTAACGATTATTTTCATAATCGATTAATCTATCGATTACTCTCTCGATTAATCGAGTAATTGTTTGGTCCATAAAATGTCCAAAAATGTTGGGGTCCAAGATGACATCATCAGATGTCTTGTTTGCAAACCAAAGATAATCAGGTCTGTCATAGAGAAGCAACGAAACCAGAAAATATTCACATTTATGAAGCTGAAACTGGAGAACTTGGACGTCTTTTTCTTAAACAATTACTTAAACCGATTAATCGATTATCAAAATAGTTGTTGATTAATTTAGTAATCGATTAATAATCGATTATTCGATTAATTGTTGCAGCT
Organism: Labroides dimidiatus; assembly: GCA_030710495.1. Classification (NCBI taxonomy): domain Eukaryota; kingdom Metazoa; phylum Chordata; class Actinopteri; order Labriformes; family Labridae; genus Labroides; species Labroides dimidiatus. The sequence continues at coordinate 28,721,373 of CM061157.1, read as the reverse complement.
CTACTGGGGGCAGAACTCTGGGAGATTTGACTGTGTGTCTGAAAAAAGCTTTTCTGTCATTATAATTCAAAGCTGCTGGTTTTAACTGAGACATTCGTCTGATTGGCTCAGGCCCCTCGGTCGTGTTCTCGCCCTGCCTGTGAGGGTCTTCTCTACGTACCTGTTTGTGTATGAATGTGTAGATGTGACGGCCGGCCTGTGGTCGCAGTAACGCTCTAACGTCTGTGTGGCCATGCGTGTCAGGATCAGAGGAGACCGGTCAGCCTCCTGATGGGCTCAGAACAGTTGTCAGTCTGTGTCACTCGTCTCTCTCTCTCTCTGGGCTGCAGCTCTGTCCACTCTTCTTATGTAAAGGCAGCATCCTCGGGCAGCGAGCTGCTGGATCCCAGGTGGTGACAAGATGTTGGTGTTGCCCTCTCCTCCCTCTCTGGCTCAGCTCTCCCACTCTTATTTTTCCACACCCTCCCGGGGTGCATTTCCTTTCCCCCCTCTCTATCTCTCTCTCTCTCTCTCTCTCTCTACCTCTTCCTGTACTTGCCTTACAGCTCTGGTATGTGATGACAGTAAATTCGTATCCTTCAAGTGGAACAAGGAATATAAACTGTGTTTCACTGTTTACCTGAACGGCATGAATGGAATCCCAACTTTTGCTCAGAGGACAATAACAGCGGCTCTGGACGCTCTCGTATTGATGGTCACTGGACAGAAACCTGGACGGGGATTTATTGCAGAAGCACTAAAGCATTCCGTGTTTGTCCATCGGCCAACAAACACGCAGAGAGAAGCGTGGAGAACACGTGCAGACATATCTGATTCTGATGGGGGAATTTTCCTTTTTGGTTTGGTCTCACTGGGCAAAGATAGCCAAGAATGGTTTATAGACAATAAAAGTCTTACTGAGCACAACACTGAGAGGGATATTTTTATAATCTTGGGCGCAAGAGGTCTCGCAAGACTGAATGCTCTGAAAACATTGTTAAAAAGAAGTCCGTTGCGTAACAGCACTTTTGTTTTGTGGGCTTTCATTCATGCAGGTGGTGTTTCTGCTACCAATTAAAACCTATCTTCTAATTTACTAACCTTTTCTTTCCCCTTTTTCTGCTCCTGATAAAAATATTTGCACATACCAGCTCGTGTGCCTGCCCCTCTTTTGTTTCATGGGCTTTCAGTTCCGCCTGTGTTTATGTGTACCTCTTTGTGCTGCATTACACTGTATGCACATCATGTCCCAGCCAGTGCCCTCTCTTTGTACCCTGAATCCCAGCTGAACTGCATGTTCAACCACACATGTGAATGCGGGCCATTGATGGCAGAGGAAGCAGGGCTGTAGGTCTCAGACGCTCGACCTATTCCCTCCTAATGAAGCCCCAATGTGTTACCCGATGCAAGGCTCCCTGCTGCCAAGTACTTGAAGTACCCATGTGATGCAGAATGCAGACTCATTAACAATCCACCAGTTAGCAATTAGCTCATTAGGACGTGGACACCATGGCCCACATTTTGTGTCAGCATCGTGTATTACAGTATGAAGAAGCTGGGTCGATACGTTTGGAAATGAATAATTGGTTTCCGCGGCGCGTTGGTGGTTCAGTACGTGCTGATCTGAATCAGCAGGATGTTATTTTAAAGACAGCGCGACACATCGGCTGAAAGCAGAGACTGTTTGGAATAAAGATCAGGGATGAGTTTGGAGAACCAGTTCCTGTTAAGAATCAATGAGAAGCAGTTCAGTTCATTCCTTTGTTGATTCTTTACATCACACCGGAGCAGCCGGGCATTACGCCAACTGTTCTGTCCCAGCTAGCTTAGCTTGGCTTAGCTTAGCTTAGCAGATTGATAACAGTTTCCCGTGAAAACTCTGATTCAAGAACATCCCTCTCTGACAAGAGATTCATATTCAACACATTCAACATGTTCAACATCTGCTAATGGAGCAAAAACCACAGAGAAAACACAGCGTTAGCTCCATGCTAACGTATATGGGAAATTGCATTGATATGCTAGCGGTTAGCATACATGGATCTAACATACATCATTTTTCATCACAGAAACTTATCACAGTTACTCTTTGTAAACAACACTGAAAACTACGGCAAGCTCAAGGTTCCAAACAACTCAAAGCATTGCTGTAACCACTTCCAGACACTAGATGGCCTACTTCAGTCAATAACGCATAACAAAACAACACATCCAGGTCACATGACCTGAGATTTTTACTGATAGTGATGTTTACGTCCAGAGATATCCAGATCCACTCAGCCTTCAGAGATGACTCCACTCTGTACATCATGTGGTTTTTGGATGTTGGAGATGAACATATATGCAGAGGATGACGGACAGTTTGATGGTTGCACAGTGATACGAGCACATGTGGGTGAGGATTGACTGATTCCCTTGTGTAACGAGAGTTTACTTCATCCTTATCATCACGTTGCTGTGGGTGTGACAGGGACTGATGAGGAGAGATGTCAGGTTATGTAACGATAATTATTTTCTTATTGTTCTTTTATTGTTAATTAGCAGATAGTGAGAGGCTTGAAAGGGTGAGTTATGTTCTTCAGTGTGGTCGTGCGTGCTCGATTCGATGGCACTGAGCTGGTGAAAGTAGTTACGGATGAGGATTACGCAGACTTCGTTTACCTCCAGCAGGGGGCTGGGATGGGAGACATGTCTCCTGTGGAGAGTGAAATATAACCACCTGCCTGCTTACCTGTCTCTGTCTGACCCACATAATGACCTATATGCCTCTCTCTGCTCGTCTGTCTTTAGAATCAGTTTCATTTTTCTCTCTCTCTCTCTGACTTCTTCTTCTTCTTCTCTCAGACCCGTTGGTGCTCCTGTCAGCCGGCGTGTCCCTCTGCCTCTCCCTGTCAGCCTGATCTTCGGTGTTTTGTCACACTTGTCTCCTTCCTTTCTCTCTGGCTCCTCTCGCTCTGTCTTGTCGCTCCAGCGTGTCTACTAGGGCTGCAACTAATGATTATTTTTGTTGTCGACTAATCTATCATTTATCTTTTCGATTAGTCGATTAGTCACGATTATCTTCTTTATTTTTAAGCACCTATTTTGGACTTCTGTGTCCAGCAACCGAACTTGCTTAAATCTTCACACCTTTCAAAGTTACCCTGTTATACTCTAACAATGTATGTTTTTTTTTTAAATATATTAAAATACTGACCCATGAAACATTTTTCTGTCACATAGTTGGTATATTTTTCAACATATATCACTGTGACCACAACTATAAAATAAATTAATTAAATTAAACAAACTTAAAGTGCAAGTGGTAGTAAAAATAAATTCTTTGTAAACAAAAAACTCAAAGTTGCAGTTAACCTGCCTTGCAGGCTGAGGAGGTAATATGATTTCAACTTTAAACCAATCATGTCTGTGACTATCATGTTGAGGATGCTCTGTGTCAGGACTTCAGCAATTTGGGGGGTGCATGAACCTCTCTTCAGGACAAACTCCATCACACACCTTTGCTTAAAACAACTAAAACAAAGAGAATAAAACAAAGAGGTCCATTACTTGCCAATTTAAAGATTACATACGATGTTTACCACATTTAAAATACCTGAAACTAATTATCACACATTTCTGACAGCTCAAATATCGATTTAATATGCTCTGAATCACATAGTAAGTGAAAGGGGTTTACAATTAAGTATAAACGCTCGTCTTGACAGGGGCTGAAATTAGTTATGTCACCGCAGTTTTGCCTGTAATTCACCGATTACTTCCATAAAGTACGCTTTAACGGAAGTGAACAAAAGGTAACTGCGACCCTATATCTCACATTTTTTTGCCATGGCCTACAAGCCAGGTCGTGACAATATTATTTAAAAATATATTCAAAGTATCAACGTTATTTGTGAATTCACCTCTCTGCCGTACGGGTTGACACAGCGGCTCAGGGGTGTCGGCGTTTAAGATGTTCGTGCATCACCGTAGTGCTGCCATGGAATGAAAGCTGAGCTTCACAGAGATTGCATTTAATGTGTTTCATTGGTTTATTTTCAGTGAAATGTTTCCAAACTCTTGAAACTTTAGGTCGGAGTTTACGGAGTTTGCTGGCAGCGAGCGATTCTGCCTGCAGCACTTCCTGTAGTCACTACAGTGTAGTGTACTGCAGTTACAGCTGCATGACGCATAAAGCGGTCCGTGTGTGATTTTTATTTACAACAACAATAGCACGACGTGTCGACACTGATTTTTTCACGTCGACGAATTTGTGTAATCGACGTTGTCGATTATGTCGACTAATCATTGCAGCCCTAGTGTCTACCTCCATGTGTCTACGGACCAAAAGTTTGGGCTCCCTCCCTCTGAAGCCGGTGTCCCATATTAAACAATAAACAGAGTCTGCCAGAAGGTCCGGGCAGTCAGGTGGAGGAATTTAAAGCTATCTTTGGAGCTTCGCTGTTTCCTGGAATGTGTTCTTATCTTTTGACAGTGGTGTTTTTGTTCAGTCTGTGTAACAGCTTCCACCACCTGCCTGCAGTCTGTATGAATTCATGTTCTCGCTGCGGGCTCATCTTTTGGAGATGGATATCACGGCTTCTTGGACCGCACAAACTGATGATTCTGCAGTCCGGTTCACTAGAAGTCCTTCATTCCCGTTCCTACCGGCATGTTCTATTATAATCTAGAAAAAAAACGACCTTTTATGTTTGTTATATCACACAGATCCAAAGGTTGGCACACAGTCACTGTTTATTTCTGTATTTATACATAAACAGAACAGAGTCGTCTGAACTGTCAGCCACCAGCTGTGTTGTGTATTGACAGTAATCGGACGGACTTTACCGGAATGCCGGTTCAAGTCTCAGAGGTACATTTCAAGTCCATGAGGTGTACTTATCTACTTTACTAAATATTAGTTTCAAGCAACGATTGGTTTTATAAAGGCTCATTGTCCGTAATGATTCTGATGGGTAACAGAATCGAGGTTGGACAGAGCCGTCCCTTTCTGCAGAATGGAGACTCTGAGTTTGTTCTTTCTTTGATTTTAACCGTTTTATTTTTGGAGGATGGTAAAACCAACTCATCCAAACAACCTTTTATAAAGCCCATATGTGTCCAATGAAGGAGTGATATTTGTGTTTCTTAATTTTCTGTGTTTTCTCATGTGGAATTGGGGATTTAAAGTTTATATCTGTCTTTGATTCTTTAACAGAAGACAGAAAATCATTGAGTTTAGTTTAAATGTCAGTGATTGATATGGACTGAAGTATACGAGACTCTACTGACAGATTAAAGGTATAGGTTAAGTTATTTTTTAGGATTAATTTAATATTCAAATCAGAAGAGCTGAGGGACTGAAAACGCTGTAGTGTGCATGCCAGGCCTGTAGGTGGCGACATAACTGTAGAGTCTTTTGGTCGCCCTCTGATGAAGAAGAGGAGGGCTGATCATCTGGAGTATATGTTCAACACACACACACACACACGGTGGAGCAACAGATGCTCATTTAGTTAAAGGCAGTCAGCAGGTTCGGCTGCACAACACGGTTTCCATGGTTTCCACGGTTACTGCTGCTGTCGTTCGGTTCCTGCGTGACAATTTAAGTTGCCTCAGTGAAAATGTGACGCACAGAGCGGAGCGTGACGTCAGCGTTTTCCACTGCTGGTTACAGAAAACTTCCACTCTGGAGGCCATTTTCAAAAGTTTCCATTTTCGGTCGTTTGAAACGCCGATTCTGTGTGAACGAGAGGCTGAAACACGACAATTTATTTAACCAGGTGGAAAAAAAAAAAACATGGAGATCAAGACCTTTTTTGAAAGGGTGACCTGGCCAAGAGACAGCAGCATCATATTAAACAAAAGACAGACGGTAAAGAAGAACAACGAAGATAAAAAATAATGAGATAAAAGCAAAAGTGATCAGGAAAGTTATTTTGAATGTGACAGATTTAAGCACACAGGCGCTGCTCGGTGGAAGAGCGGAGGGCTTCAAGGGAAACAAGTCCTGAAGGTTTCAGCTCAGATTGGAGGGCGTTCCAAGCAGAGGGGGCGGAGTTACTGAATGCCTTTTTTCTTGTATCAGTTTGAACACGAGGAGCAGAGAGACGCAAAATGTCATTGTCAATGTCATGTCAAACCAGAGTTTTCCAGTGTGTTTATCGTCTCACATCCAGTGAAGGCCTGACAGCTTTAGCATAAAGTTCACAGTGATGTGTGAGGCGGCTACAGTTAGCGATAAACCTCAGAAGGCAGTGATAGACCAGAGTCAAGGATGAAGAACACGTATACACAACATCACCGTAATCAAGAACAGGCAAAAAGTAGCTTCAATCAGAAGCTTCCGAGCTGGAAGAGAAAAACATGACTTGTTTCTATAGTTTTTACCCTCAGTTTAGAAATTAAGTTTTTTACATGAATCAGTAGTTCGTCCTGGATACTTGTAGCTTGTGACCAGCTCCAGAGTTTTGCCATGGACAGTTTTAATTGAAGGGACGTCACCAGCAGGAACAGACATATTTGAAAAAAGCATTTTTAGTTTCTCCAGACGAATCTAAACTGCATCAAAGGCTGATTGCAAGAATTTAAATGCCTGTGCAGCTGAATGTGAGCAGCAGTATATGACAGAGTCATCTGCATAGAGATGGTACCTCTGAGTTTCATCCCAAAACCGTTGTCATGTGAACGGGGCCTGTGTGTGAACCTGATTAAAAATGGCGGCAGACTCGGTCAGCATGAGAGCAGAGGTGCAGACTCACTGTTTGATGGTTGGACACCCCCCCCCACACACACCCCCGACTTTCAGTGTGGCGGACCCTCCACGTGAGCATGCAAACAGAGTGTTTGTGTGTGTGGAGAGGCTGAAGGGAGGTGTTCGAGACGGGCTCAGAGACCTTCCCGTCTGTCTCTCACTGTCCGTCCTCTTCCTCGTCTTTGGTATCATGTCATCGATGGAGTGAGAAAAGACGAACTGACGGAGGGAAGGAAAAAACAAACACGTGTCAGGCTTTGATGGGGGCTGGGGGATGGTGTGCCTCATAATTTGTGCAGCAGAGAACCTTTGGTTGATCAGTCCAACATTAGCATAATTTGACAGGCCATGCAAACACAGAGTGTGTCAGAACGGTGCTTTCAGCTCCCGTCACATCCTGTTCTTCCAGGAGTTGAGGAGCGCTGTGTTGCATGTCAGCTACTGTAGGTGTGACCTTCAGGTGTTGGCAACCTGCAAGGGAACACAAGTTCCACAGCTCTCAGGACTAAGTTGTGCTCAGCTGGGCGACCAGGTGACCGTGCATCACGCTCATCCTTCCTCCTCACTCTCTCGGCTCCTCGTCTTCTCGCTGTTCGGTCTCCGCTACGTTGTGTTTTCTCTTCTCTCCCTCTCTCGCCTCCTCTCATCTTTGATGAGCTCTGTGCTTCCTTTGACTCCCTTCCCCGTGCTTTTTCCTCCCTTTCCTCCCCTTCTCCCAACCCCTTTTCGTCGTCGTGCTGTCGTCTATTTTTAGCTCCTCGTGTGGTGGGCAGAGGAGGTGCGTGAAAGCATGGGAGTGTGTCTGGATTGCGGGGGAGAAAGGTGCAGGCTGGTGTGCGTGTGTGGGTAATGTTTGGGTCTCCATCACGCTACACCAAATTGCCCTGCACGAGACACACTGCAGTCTTCAGAAAGTCATTAGGATGCGGCACGTAATCTGACAGTCATTACTGCCCACTGAAAACTCTAATTTTAGTGCAGGATTGTGAGTGATTAAATGCAATCATCACATCATGTGATCTAAAAATAACTCGGCTGGTAATTACTCGTGCACAGATTCAGAGGGATCTCTGCAGAACGGCTGAAAGGGACTTTCAGGGTTAAGAAAAACCGAACAGAAAATGTTAATTGTATCTGAAAAATCTTTGCAAACCTCGGCTAAAAACTCGCTCTTCCAAAGGAGAGATCGAAAAATACCAGGTGGGGTCAAACTGCCTGAGTATAAAAGACTGTATGAGAGCAGCACTCTCCTCTGCATCCTCAGACGCATGCAGAATCAGAAGCAGGAGCATCTTTTATTAAGACTCACAGCATGAATACACAATCCAAAGGACAAGTGGGAGCAGGAAACTACGAATGCACGGAAAAGACGCAAACATTCTGCAGCAGGAATAGAATTAATACTGATACTCACGCTGTTGTGCAAACATTAGAATATTTCAGCTAAAATTGAGGAGTAGGTGTGCAATCCTGCTTCTTTTATCAGCACAAACCCTGAAGGAAACTCCTCCATTTGTGTTATTACATGTTACATAAGGACCATTGTTACATTAGCTTTAAACTCTTAGAGCAGGGTTACTCATTGCGCGGCTCGTTAAGCTTTAATTGGTGGCTCGCTGGTAGACTAGCTTATAATATAACACAGCCGATACATTTTTAAAAAATGTGCTACATAAATATATATTTAACACTACACTGCAAACATCTGCATTTTATTTCTCCTTTCACCTCAATTAATGTTATTTCCAAAAGAGGGATAACTGTCAAACCTGGCAACGCAGCTCGTTTACGGCATTGTTTACAACACCGGTTCACTTGACCGCAGTGCACGCTTTCAGGTCACAATAACCCACGTAGCCAGCGCAAAATGGATCGATTTCTCTTCAAAAAAAAAAAAAAAAAAAAATAGACTTAACTAATAATGAAGAAAAAGAGACTGATGAAGCAGGAAATGACAGTCAGCATGAAGACACCGGGGAGAGGACGAGCAGATGTTCAAAAACAAAAAAAAAACAAAAAAAAAAACAAAAGGTACGAGGCATACAAGACGAGCACAGGAAATTTCAAGACAAATGGACAGAAGAATTCTTCTTTGTTCTACATGGCACGACCCCTCTGTGCTTACAAAGCAGTGTTGCCAGACGTACGATAATTATCGTATTTGTAGGATAATTTAGCCCTCTGTACGATGTACGATCAATAATTCCAAAAAAAGGCTAAATGTACGATAATTTGACAATTTCGTGTGGTTGTTCCAGATTTACCCCAGTCTGAGGGATTTATCCGTAAACCCTAAATGCATCTTATATCATGTGACGTTTCCAGCCAATCATAGTTTAAGTGTCATTCGTCTCAGAACGATTGACAGCCAATCACGGTCGTAGGAGCTCCGTCAGGAGGAAGTCAGTCAGTTGAGAGAAAAATGAGCACCGAAGGAGAAGACGAGGGTGAGCGGGACACTAAACAGAGTGATCAACTGTGATTTTCACGCAACAATAAGACAGTTGTTTTGATCATTATCAGTTATTTTGATTATTTTGTCGGGTCTGCGATAATTTCCCCCTAAATACGATAATTTTATATTTCCCATCTGGCAACGCTGAAACGAAGCAACTTGGAGCGCCATTTCAAAACGAAAGTTACCCGCCTATAATACAAACTATAAATACAACATGAAGAAAGTCAAAGACATGCATCCCAGCTTCCTCTCAGTATTAAGGTAAATATCATCTTAATTGAAAACGTATTGGCTGTGTTGCTTCTTTTTTGTGGGATGACCCGTTTACATGTAGAAATGCTCATGTGTGGTTGACTTGGTATGTTGTTGTAAAAGTGGCTCTCCCCTCGACGTTGCTCTGCCAACGTGGCTCCTGTGAAAAAAAACTGAGGTTCACTGTGTTAGAGGAACCTCTGCCATGTGTGTAGTTTTGAATGTGTTTTTATCCGTACGGAAGACGATAAGGGCCACTGAAAAAAAAAACAATGACCTTTTTATTGTTATTGTTATTATTAAGAGAAGAAAAAAAAAATTAAAATTCTGATTTTTTCTCGGAATAATGATTTTTAAAAATTATTAGACGTTAATTTTTTTTTTCCCCAGTGGCCCTTATCCTCTTCCGTAGAACGGAACCACATGATGCCCAAACCGGTAAGAAACAAGATTCCAGCCTTTGGTCATCAGATAAATAAGTAATCAGATTTTTGCATTTGCTCGTTTGACAAACAGCTTCTTTAATTATCTCTCTTTTAACAAAAACAGCCATGCAAAAACATTTTATAGCAGCGCTTAATGTTTATTTCTCCTCTGAATTTCCGCCGTCCAATAACGCCTTCAGGCTCCGTCACTTGCAGCTTGCCTCTTGAAGGCAGACCCGGTTGATAATTGCATAATTACTTGCTGTGTTAGTGAATCAGCTGCTAATTACACACCGCTATGAGCACAAATTGAATTATTTGTGCTGTGCTTTCATGGGTTTCGGATCTGTCCCTGGGTTTCTCTCGCTCTGGTGTTGCTGCAGTTTTATCGTCACAAAGATTATAAATATAAGAATGTGAAGAAGTGATTCTATCAGACTGTCTGCGTTAAGCTCCGTCTCTTTGAAACACTCACACACATACGGAGGCTGATGTTCTGGATCAAACATGGACTACTGTACAGAACATTCACAGCAGTCTCATCATGCTAGGATGCACAAAGCTACAGCTGCTGTTCTCATAAAGGACTTCATGCCCTTGGCTCACAAGCGGATTACTGCTCAGACTATTCCCAGTAAACTACACCCAGTCATGCAGCGAGTGTGTGAACGCAAACTATAAACCGTGCAGAAAATATACAAATCCAACAACTCTTTCTGTGATGCAGCGTCAGATTCCTGCAGCTCAGATGATCTCATCTTTTTTGAAATGAGAGGCGAGGCTGCTGCAGAGATGGTGACAGTTTGAGCTGCACTGAAGCAGAGCGGGGTTAACGCTGCATGTTTCTAATTTTAACAGTCTGAAACTGTACGGATGAATTTTTCTTGTGGTGATTTTGAGAAACATTGGCACAAAAAAAAAAAAAAAAAAGGGGGAGGGTTGCGAGGGTGGGGGAACGAGGCAGCCTCGTGCCCTTGCTGTTGATCATTGGTTGGAGCCACGGGAAAGGGGAGGGGCCTTAGTGTCACTGTTTCTGTAGCGAGAGAGGCAGAGAGAGAGAGAGAGAGAGAGAGAGAGAGAGTAAAGGGGGATAAAAGAACACGGGGGGTTCTCCCAGCATCGGTATGCCTGCCTACCTCATTTCCACTCCAGACATAGCTGCTGCTCCTCTGGATAGAAACAGCGGCTGAGGTGTGTGTTTGTGTGTGTGTGCGTGGGTGTGTGGGTGTATGTGAGTGCGTGTTTTAAGAACCAGTGACCCTGCACACTGGCTACATCCTCTCAGCTCACAGCAGCCCGCCGTGATCTCACTGGGAAGGACCAGACAGAAAGTGAAGCTGACGAGGGAGAGAAGAAGAAGAAGAAGAAGAAACAGCTCGAGGAGGGAAATAATCAAAACAAACTCTCCTCTCACTTCACGTCTTCAGCCCGTCTCACTGCTTAGTCGTTTCACTGGAACTCTGTGGACTAGAGGCAGATAAGAGGGAGCCTGAATCTCTCCACCATCTGCAGCTGCAGCAGATGTTGAAGACATCTCTGACTTTACAGGGAGTCACGGTATTTCAAGCGCAGGTTTGACTGGAAGCCTTTCAAACACATTTCTTGCTTTTGTTTTTTGTGCCTTTATCTGGGGAGTCTGTTTTACTGGAAAAGAAAGACGATAAGGAATACGCTCTTCAAGTTTTTTTTATCTGTTTTTTTATCCTGGTGGTTTCGAATCCTCGTGTAAACCCACGTCAGCCTGCGTCGAGGACGAACTGAGAGGGCTTTTCTCTGTCCTCTTGAACCCCTCCTGCATTCAAGATGGAAGATGACGGCAGGCTAATCATGGAACCACAGCATGGAGCGCTGCTTTTAAACTGAAACTGTGCAGCTACCAGACAGCGTCCCGTCATAACTCTGGTTTCTATGGTTCATCGTGCCCTTCAAGGGTCCCTCCGACAGGTTTTCCTGCCCGAGATGATGAATTCCTCCCTGGATTTTCTGATCCAGAGCCCTGCTGACCCTTCGAATGTGTCCGCTCCCTTCTGCCTGCTTGAGCTCGGCTACTCCCAGACCTTCTCCACCTGCCTCCTCGAGGTCTCCGTCATACTCCTCCTCACTGTTTTGATCATTTCCGGTAACCTGGTGGTGATTTTTGTGTTCCACTGCGCCCCTTTGCTAAGCCAGCACACCACCAGTGCTTTCATTCAGACGATGGCGTACGCCGACCTGCTGGTGGGGGTCAGCTGCCTGATCCCGTCGTTGTCCCTGCTCAATCACCTCCAGGACCTGGACCCAAAACTCACCTGCCAGGTGTTTGGATACATGGTGTCTGTTTTGAAGTCGGTTTCGATGGTGTCGTTAGCATGTGTCAGCGTGGACCGCTACGTTGCCATCACCCGACCTCTGACGTATACGTCTCTGGTGACACCCTGTCGCGTGCGCTTCTGCATCGCCCTGATCTGGCTGTACTCTGCTCTGGTGTTCCTGCCGTCGTTCCTCGGTTGGGGGAAACCCGGTTATCACGGCGATGTGGTGAAAGAGTGCGCAGAGGATTGGAAGACTCGTCCAGCTTTCACCACCTTTATCGTCGCACTGCTCTACGCCCCCGCTGCTCTCACCGTCTGCTTCACCTACGCCAACATCTTCAAGATCTGTCGGCAACACACTCGAGAAATCAGCGAACGCCACGCACGCTACCGACCCCAGCAGCTGCAGGGCCCGGGACTGGCGGCGGGAACCGTGCTCAAGGACAGCAATGCACCAGAACAAGGACATTTACCCCACCTGTCCCAAGCACAGAGATCCCAACAGCAGTACCAGCAGCCCACGTCGGCATACCCAGACAAACGATACGCCATGGTACTGTTCCGAATCACCAGTGTGTTTTACATCCTCTGGTTGCCCTACATCCTCTACTTCCTCTTAGAGAGCGCAGAAATCTACAGCCACCCCACAGCCTCATTTCTCACCACATGGCTGGCCATCAGCAACAGCTTCTGTAACTGTCTCATCTACAGCCTTTCCAACTCTGCCTTCAGGAAGGGCCTCAAACGCCTCTGCTCCTTCTGTTTACAGCGCAGCGGCACCGACTTCGGGGTCAGGCACACCAAAAAAGCTTTCTTTGGCTCTGTTGAAAAAGGATGCTTGGGGCCGGGCTACGGATACGGTCATGGTCAGATAGGGATTGGCACGACGTGTCATGTGTGAAGCATGCACAGAGCAAACCCAGTTTGACCTTTTAAAGACGTCTGATTTAATTGCTGTAAAACGTCTCCTCTTCGAAGCTTAAACGTGCTTTAAGGAGGCAGGCGGAGGCGTTGATCTGCCACCGCTGTTTCTGTCGCTTTTAGAGGTTACACAAGCGTCCTCTCCGCACACGCCACAGCTGGCAGAGACACGGAAAGAAAGTCATGCAAAGCAATAAAGAAGGAAAAGGCTCAAAATAGAACTGCGAGGTGTTAAAAAGGATAAAGGAAGCGGTTTTATGTGCCGTGTATTGACAGAAGTGCTACTGTTGGTGGAACGGGAGAGAAGTGTCCGGTGAGCTCCCGGGAGGTGAAAGCTTTTGATTCTGAACATTTTCATCCTTTAGATTCCTTCAGTTTGAAGTGAGTCCTTAACTTATTGAGCCAAAACAACAACAGGTTGTGACAGAAGTCTTTATTAGAGCTATACGTGGACTGTTGTTGGATCTGTTTATCAGAAGATGCTGATGGAACGCTGAAACAGAAAAAAAAAAAAGATGAATTCAAACACTCGCCTGCTGGCTGTGAAGCACTGAGGTAATCTGCCAAAACCGAGCTCTGTCCATGTTTTTTCACATGCTCTTTACCCTTCATTAGCACTTGAACTGACGCAACAGTGTTTGTGTATCATGTACCTGTTTTTGAAACCAGAGAGTCAGAAAGGAGCGGAAGGACCTGAAGACTGAACCGATCGCGATTTCTCAGCATCTTCCCAGAGACTGTAACTATTTATTGATATCGTTGTAGAAAACAAAATGTTAAACCTTTATCTGAGTCACTGGTTCACATATTGAGCCTGTTTTTTTTTTTTTGTAATGTGTGATATGGACTGCTACCCAGCTTTGCTGTACGACTGTTACTCTGAAAAGTTCATTTTCAAAAACTCTTTATTGCACTTTTGTCTTTATGATCGTGTCTGTTTTTCATCTTTGTGTTCATGGTAAAAAAAAGGCCGAGACAGGATGTATCTCCACACTCATTTTTTTAGGGGCTGATATTTCATCAAGATGTTTGATTGATGGTTTAAAAACAAAAACATTTTGGCCTTTAGACGAACGACCCCAGAACTGTGATGCTTAACTTTCAGTGTCAGCTGAGAGGAGTATCCTAACAAGAAGTGCTAAAGGAGTGAAATAGTGTTTCGTAACAAACAATGGCCCCATTGCAGAGCTTGCTGTCGGCTGTATTGTGACTACATTTGAAGACTTGCACATGCTCAAACACACACACACACACACACACACACACACACACATGCACACACAGCAAGACAGGAGGATCCATGTAAACTGAAGAGACAAAAAGCCCATTCACTCTGGCAGCAGGCTAACCTCTGTGCTGCTCCGTGAAGAGCGTCTGACCTCTCACCTCCATGTGTGTGTGTGTGTGTGTGTGTGTGTGTGTTTCTGTCATCTTGTCGCCATGTGTAGCTCTGCGAGTTGTTTTCACTCCAAACATGAGATATATACACAAACTGGTGATGACCAATAACAAGCCGAATTGATTCCAAATGTAGATATTAGTGAGAGGAAACAGAGCCCTGTTAGGAACCACGACGCTCCGTCTGATCTACCAAAGAAAGCTCAACAGATAATCTTACCGCAGAATTTTTCTAAACATGTAAAATTTAAAGATTTAGAAAAGTTTGAGTGCGTTTCACACAAAGTGTGTGTAAGTTCACTGCACTGTGTTGGCTCAGCGATGCCTTATGTGCACGATCATGACTGTTCTCAGTATATGTTGCCTTGTTAACTCGTTGAAAAAGGACTGTTGGGAAATGACTTTCCCCTGACATTCAGAGAGGGCTCGAATTTCAGGCGTGTGACTGTTTTCAGACGGAACCACAGGCTGGAAAATGTACAGTGTGTGTGTGTGTTTTAGAGATGACACGCGTGTACATGTGCCAGCTTTGATTCCACAACGTTTCGTTCTAAAAAAGCTAAAACACACAGGTGTGAACCACATGACTTTCCTGTAAGCATGCATCGTCAGTGTGTGCATTGATGTGTGTAAGTGAGTGTGAGTGAGGATTCGACCACTGGCTGAATTGGACTGTTTACAGTGTCCCAGCAGGGTGCTAACGTCGTTATCACCTGTAATGGCTTTATCCGCAGCAGCACATCACTTACCTTCAGATATACTGTGTTATGTGAGTATGACGTGCACTGGTGGTAGTTAGATTAAACTGCTGTCTTTGTGTATTTTGGCTGTTACCTGTGAAGCATTGCCAAATATTGTCGTCTTTCCTATTTATTCCTACTTTGGAACGGAAACGGTGTGTTCGCACAGGGCGTGTACAGAAATGGCATATTGAATGTCTGATTGTCAAACGACAGATTCTTTATTTTTGTAAAAACTTCTTTCTGTTTACTCACTTGTGAAGTGATAAATGTTGCAGATTCTTCTGAAGGTTCAAAGCATGTTGTTGTTATTTTGAAAGCACTGAAGCTGCGTCTTAATGAAGACATGTTTCACTTGGACAGTTCACCACTTTTATTTCCCACAGTAGTCAATGGGACAGTTTCTCAGACATGTTTTGGATTAAGGGCAAAGTGTCTTGGGAAATTATCCTGCCAAAACGTGATCCCACTGGTGTTCACACACATACGCACATGCATACATTCCATTTTCTCCTATGGGAAAACAATGGGCTCTGGTGATCTCAGGGGAACGACACTCTGGAGGTGGTTGTGTGGTCGAGCAGTCAAACAGTGCCATGTTGGGTAGGACTGGAGGGAGAATCAGAGAGACTCTCGGGCTGCTTTAGGAAACCATTTGTAGGGTAAAATGCAGCCTTCTGGGCGAACGGAGGAGACGACACATTGATGGGTACAATCATTCCTGACTTCAATCTACAAGAAGAGTTTATGTCTAATAATCAGCGTTAATGGACGGACCATCTCCACACGGCGGCTTCCAGATACGAAAATGTAAATTGAAAATACGCAGAAGCTGCAGAACCGTCAGATTGAAACGCTGCTTCTTCTCCTCCATCCTTCTCATACATCCTTTTTACAGTATCCCAGAAACATCAGAGAGGCTGCAGCTTTTTCCATCTCTGTCTGACTTTTCATGCAAACAGCTTTAGGTGTGTCGCTATTCTCAGAGCTCAGACTTCCCAGGTGTTAAAAAAGCAGAGTTCTAATGGAGTTCATTGTTCTTATGAGGCGTAGAAACTGTCTGGATTTAAAAAAAAAAAAAAAAAAAAAAAAACAACAACATGAAATTCATTGTTATTATGTAAAACGTTGAATGAAAGGCACATCTTTATACCTTGAACATAATGCTTCCCAAGTTCAGGAGAAAAGTAAATGATCGGCTGTTGTATCCTAGAGTAGAGATTGTACAGTTTTGTACAGCCACACTTTGTGCACTTTAACACACAAACACACATCCACCCGCCCATCCACTGGTATTTCCTTATCCGTCTTTTAATCGGTATCCAGTTTTCTGCTTTGTTTTCAAACGTCTGTAAATAGGCCACACCAAACTCCCACTAGTGGCTGACTCATGACCCAGCTGGTCCGAGGGGCAGATTATTCCCCCATCAGGATCAGACTGACCGCAGTTACAGCTGTTTAGTCCACAATGAATGCTTAAAAGGAACAATGGCTTTTTTTTTTCTGCTCATTTTAGATTTTTAAAACCAAGCCATCAAAGTCTTAGCTCATAACACCAACCAACGTTACGTTTCAAACATCAGGGTTGTTGAAGTTGTGACGAGGTTTTTGTAGCACATCAAAAGTCAAACATGTTGAACTTTCTTATCATTAAAGTGGCTACTTGTGACAAACAAGATATTTTCATTACATGATGCTTTGTAGGTGTGAGGCCTATATGGTGTTATAAAATGTACCTGTTGTGTATCTGTATTGAACGAATAAATGTGATGTTATTTCAATGTATTTGTTGTTTAGTGCAGTGAATACTCTTGAATGTGTTTTTCCATTAAACGTGCGAGGTGTGGGCTGTGATTCTGGAATATTTGAGAGCTCATGTGACTATCTCACCTTAAAAATGTGTTTTTTATTTATTTCTTTTCTTTTCTTTCTTTTTTTTAACAGCCCCTGATTGTAATGTGATTGACCTTCAGATAGTGGTTGTAGCTTTAAATAATAAAAAGCTTCCATAATAGCATCAAAACATCTAAATAACTAATATAAAGACTAGAAATGGGTACGATTTTATTGATACCAATCCCCTTATTGATGTATTAATTCAGATTATATCGACCTGCATCTAAACTCTTATATTAGCACTTTGATACGAGCAGTCCATTCCAGACTCCGCTCCAGCACTTCTATCCAGAGCCCACGTGATCAAAACAACAGCGTATGTGCTAACGTGCTAACAAAGTAGCAAGCAGTAGGAGTGGCAGCATCCTGCTGGTGTTGCCACGCTTGCAGAATCGTACAGCATTGCACAATATGCACTTTGCATCGTTGGCGTCCTTTTGGTAAAGTGAAACCAAGCTTCCGATCGTTTCGATCTCTCCGCCATTGTGCTGGAAACTCTGGTGCTGACTGACGAGTGCGATCAACGCGTGGCACGTCACGTAACGTCGACGTAATGTCTGGCTGCTCAGGATTAATGTAAAGAAGAAGTTCTACAGAACAATAAGCAAAAGCGAAAGTTTCCACCAAGCGGTTCGGTATGGTGCCAACCTTCTTTGGTGGGTGATGTGTAAGCCGGATGCAGATAGCTACATCAGCTACGTAATAGCATGACAGCATAGCAGTGCAACACAGTGCATCCCGCTAATAAATCCAACGAAGAAGAAAAACCCAACCATGGAACGCTGTTTTGTGATGTCATTGATAATGTTACAGTTTAAAACCAGTGGTTTCTGGGACAAATGTTATCTTTAGACTCTGATACAGCAGAGATACATTTGAAACTCTAATCTGAGACAGAATTACAGTGAATCTGTTGTAGGAAATGAAAATTTGATGGGAAAAAAAACCAAAACATAAAACATGTTGGCCAAACATGCGGGTCTGTTTTTGGGCTGTTTCATGTCGTCATTTGGATTCATATCACTTCACCCTGTCTGTCATTGCTCTTCTGATCAGACTCTCATTTTGCCTGCTCCTCTGGTGTTGTGGCAGTATATTCAGAGCACAAATGGCACAAAAAAGTAGGGCATGAAACACATGATTAAGATTTCATGATGGATGATGTGAAGGTGAGGAAACAGAGCTGTGGGTTGTGAGAGCCGGTGCTTTAATTGTGCTGAATCAAAGTGGCCTCTCATTGTTTTATGTTAGAAGGATTTTTGCCATGGTACTGGTAGGATTTTTAGCATTTATTTTGTACGGGATAGCTCACAGTGAGCAGTGATCATAGCAGATTAATATCCTGATGGGTAAGCAATACTCAGACATGAAGGGGGGGGGGGGGGGTAGTGGTTGGAGATCAATCTAAAAGGGGACATGTTATGTAATGGATGCTGATGCTAAATAAATACTTTCATCCACAAATGCCCTGCAGGAAACTGTAATCCACATGTTCAGCCTTGATTATCTCCTGCTGCTCCGTGAGTTGGACCAACAGGCGAGACGAAGCTAATATGGCCTCAGATCAGCTGTTGAAATAATGGAAGGAAGGCAGAAGTAGATCGCAGGCAGATACTCGTGGAAAGTATTTAATAGATTGAATGATCTACAGGCAGACATTATTTTGCTACAAGAGACTCATTTATCAGAGACAGCAGTGGGTTTACTCTCCACTGTACAATTTCCTCATGTGTATTCAGCCTGTCTCAATTCCAGACAAAGAGGTGTAGCCATCTTAATAAGCAGAAAAATGAATTTTACTGTTGAAAGTACAATCGCAGACCCAGAAGGTCGTTATCTAATTATTAAATTAACTATTCAAAATATGAAGCTATGCATTGCTAACGTATATGGACCAAATGTTGACGACCCCTCTTTTTTTCACTCCCTGTTCACCTCACTCTATGACCACTTAGATAACACACTCATCATTGGAGGAGACTTCAACATGGCCTTGGACTCGGGAATGGACAGGCTGAGTGCAACAGGGAACCATCGGCTCTGGCAATCCACTAAGGTCGTTAAACAGTACATAGAGGATTTTGGTCTTTGTGATGCATGGCGTTCACAACACCCCGCACTTAAAGAATACACATACTTCTCATCAGTGCACCATTCATATTCCAGAATAGATTTCTTTCTAGTTAGCAGCTCAAGAATGAGCGATATATCAGAAACTAATGTTCATCCCATCACCATCAGCGACCACGCACCAATCTCATTCACTTTAATTGATAAGAAAATAAAACCACCAACGAGGAACTGGAGATTTAATACATCATTACTTAAAGATCCTAATTTTATCAGTTACTTTGAAAAGGAATGGTCTTTTTACATAGATAATAATGACCTACCAGAGACCTCGGCTTGTGTTCTTTGGGAAGCAGGAAAGGCAGTAATGCGAGGGAAAATAATCTCATTCTCATCACACAAGAAAAAGGAAGAGAAACAACGAGCATCTGACTTGGAGTTGAGAATCAAATCACTAGAAGAGGTGTACAGGGAATCACCTGAAGAGCACTTACTGAACAGTATTAGGAAGGCTAAACTTGAGTTGAATGAAATAGTCGAAAAAAAAACTCAGTTTTTGCTGCAAAGACTACGCTTGGAGAACTTTGAACATAACAACAAGTCTGGTAGATTCCTAGCTAATCAATTAAAGGCAAACAAAGAGAAAACAACTGTTTCCTCTGTCAAGGATTCAGCAGGAAATATCACCCATGACCCTGACAGTATAAATAACATTTTTAGGGATTTTTATAAGACGCTTTACTCATCACAAATTGACCCACCAGACAGCAGTATTGAAGAATTTCTTAGTGACATAAACCTTCCAAAATTGCAACAGGAACAGACAATGGCTTTGGACTCACCCCTCACAATAGAAGAACTCCACAAAGCATTACAAGGCATGCCTAGCAACAAAGCCCCAGGTCCAGATGGTTTTCCAGCAGAATTCTATAAGACATTCTGGACCACATTGGGACCTACATTCCAAAAAATGGTCATAGAGATCAAGGGGAAAGGTAAAATTCCTAAAAACATGAATTCAGCTAACATAACCCTACTACTAAAACCAGGGAAAGACCCCACACTTCCATCCAGTTACCGGCCAATATCTTTAATAAATGCCGATCTCAAAATAATCTGCAAAGCCCTCGCCAGAAGATTAGAAACAGTAACTCCTCTTATCATACACCCTGACCAAACAGGCTTTATAAAGGGTAGACATTCTTCCACTAATATGCGCAGACTAATAAATTTGATAGATTACGCCACCTCACACAATCTAGAATCCACAATCATCTCTTTAGACGCAGAAAAAGCGTTTGACCGCGTTAACTGGAAGTTCTTATTCGCGTCACTGAACAAATTTGGATTCGGCCCATCATTTATTGACTGGTTGAAGATTTTATATAATGACCCAAATGCATGTGTCAGGACAAATGATCAAACTTCTCCAAGCTTCAGTCTGCAGAGGGGCACCAGACAGGGCTGCCCACTCTCCCCCTCACTTTTTGCAATCTTTATTGAACCCTTAGCAGCAAGTATTAGACAAAATAAGGAAATTAAAGGTATTCACGGTAAAAGTATGGAACACAAAACAAGTCTTTATGCTGATGATGTATTACTTTTTCTCCAGAACTCACAATCATCTCTCTCAAACACAATTGCACTCATCAATAAATTCTCATCAATTTCTGAATACTCCATAAATTGGTCTAAAACTACCGTCCTACCTATTAACTACACTTTCCAGAACAGTTCAGATTTTACACTACAATCAGGGAATATTAAATATTTAGGAATAAACATTTCCTCCAGTCTTCACGAACTAATAAAACTAAACCATGTCCAGCTTTTAAAAATAATTGAGGACGACCTCACACGATGGAAATCTTTACCCATATCACTCATGGGGAGAGTTGCCACCATAAAAATGATGATCCTACCCAGAGTTAACTATCTGTTCTCAATGATTCCCACGAAACCTCCTTCCACCTGGTTTAAGTCACTGGACTCATTCATCAATAAATTTCTCTGGAAAACCAAACCACCACGTATTAGTTTAAGAACCCTACAAAAGGCTAAAAACAATGGTGGTTTAGATTTGCCAGATTTTCACCACTACTTCTTAGCAAACAGATTGCAATATATTTCAAAATGGCTACATCCCAACCGACTAGATGAACCATGGCTTGATGCGGAGCAAGTACTATGCGATAAACTAGTTATTTCTAATCTGCCATTTATCAGCTCAACTATTAGACATCATAAATGTTTCAAAAACATCAACATCAACTCCACTCTTATAGCCTGGTGGGAGTTTCTAAAATTAACCAAGTCTTCACTCATTCCGTGCAAGCTTACACCCATCTGGAACAACCCCGACATCCTACAAAATAAGAAAATGATAAACTTTGCTCAGTGGAATAACAAAGGGATTAAACACTTCGAACATATTATTCAAAATAGAAATTTTGTATCATTTGAGAAACTCACTACACAATATGGGATCAGTAACGCCAAATTTCTAGAGTACCAACAAATGAAATCTATAATAAGTAAAAAATATAATTCTAATCAGCTAGATTTACAACTTCCTTCTAGGGTGGCAGAATTTATCAATCTCAGTGCCCCAAGATTGTTATCAAAAATTTATGGACTACTGGTCAAGCTAGAGGATTCCATCGCACTCCCAACGTTAAAGTGGGAAACAGATTTATCTGGTAGTTTCGATAATAACTTTTGGTCACAAATATGTTTGAATACCTTTAAAATTACTAGAAATTCAAACCTACAACTCATACAATACAAAATTATCCACAGAATTCATTACACAGGACAAAGGATGTTCAAGATGGGTCTAACACAGTCAAACATTTGCCCACACTGCACCAAGAATGTACCAGATGATTATTTTCACGCTTTATGGTCCTGTACACCTGTTCAGAAATTTTGGCTTCAGGTGTGTGAAGACCTTTCAGCTTGGTTCAAGTGTATTATTCCTATATGCCCCAAACTGTGCCTCCTTGGGGACCTAGACAATACTATCATAGACTCAAACACTGCACACTTAATCCTTGTTACTTTATGCATCGCAAAGAAAACTATTCTCTTGAATTGGAAAAGCAAAAATAATCTGTCTAACAACCAGTTTAAAAACCTTCTTTTAGATTACATCAGCAATGAGATAATGTCTGCCTCTTCTTCTTCTTTTTCTTATAAGTACGAATTGAAGGATGTTAACTCTCCCTGGTCCCCTGTGATTAGCTCCATCACTTAGTTGGGCGATAGGTTGGTAGGTAGGGATCTTGCTGCTACAGGTGGCTGGATGTGGGCTGGGAGGGCTGCAGGTTGTCGATCTCCTGGTGGTCTCATGGGGCATGGGGCTTGGCTGACTGCTGTGGGGGTGGCTGTTTGTCTGACTGGGCGGGGTAGCGGGACTGGGGCGGGGGGAGTGGGGGCGCCCTGGCATAGGTGGGTGGGGGCTACTGGCGGGTCTCGGGGGGGTGGCTGTGGGCCCCAGGCTGGATAGCTGGGCAACCCCGACGTGGGCTGGGGGGTGGGTTGTGGGCCCCGGTGCTTGGGGGCCGCTCTCTGTCCTGGAGGGGGGGGGGGGACTGGGCGCGGAGGAGCTATGGGCCCACCTGGGCCTGCCTCCATGGAGCGGGTTGGGGCTTGCTTCTGGCGTCCAGTCAGCGCTCTTGGGACCATGGAGCTTGGGTGGTGGGATGGAATGGGTGGGGCTAGGGATGGTTTGGGGGGGGGGGGTTAGTGGGCCAGGGGGTAAACCAGCCCCTGCACTGATGTGAGTGGGTGTATGTGCGTGTGTGTGTGTGTGTGTATGTACGAGCATGCGTGTTGATACATATGGGTGTGTATCTGCATGTGCGTACATGCATGTGTGTGTATGTGTATATGTGAATGTATGTATACTTGTATGTATGTGGATATGTTTATGTGTGTGTATGTCCATGTGCGTGTGTGTGTGTATATGTATGAATGTTTGAGTGCATGTGTATGTGTATACACATGTATGTATATATGTGTATGTGTACATATGTATGCATATGTGTGAGTGGATATGTGTACATATATGTGTCTATGTATTTGTAAGTTATGTGTGTATGAATGCATATGTCCCTCTTCTCTCTCTGAGATATGGCTCGTGGGGATGAGGCGGGGTGTGCCGGGTTCTCTCCCTTCCGGCCCTGGGCTCCGGGCCTTGCGGGTCCTCCCCCCCTTCCCGCCCTGGGGGGGACCCTGGGGAACAGGGGTGCCTACTGCCTCCAGCTAGGTGGCTCATCCTCCAGAGGGGAGATCTCCCCTCTGGTCCTACTCCGCCCGACGGCCCTCACTCCCCCGCTCCTACAAACACCCACACACCTAGGACCTTGAGGGGGTGTTCGTTATGTGCAGTGGAGGGGACCTAAGGGTCCACTTCCGCTGCACACTAATCGGACTTGCCCCTCAGTTTTAATTACACTTAGTCATCACCACATGGTACCAATCACTACACTACACAACATACACATAGGGCCTTGAGGGACAGGCTAAGTGGCATATGGTGGACGGGGCTCTTCAGGCTAACCACCTGAAGAGCATTGCCTCCAGAGCCGCACGGCTGTCTGCCCCTCAATTTTAACCACTTTAGGTACACAACCATCCACCCACTACTGAGCGGGAGAGGTAGGGCCAGGGGGCCTTATCACGCCCCTGTTTCCTGGGCGCCCCCTGGGGCGGGGTTGGCGGGGGGCCGCTGGCTTGGATTCCGGCCAGGTGATGCGGTGGGGGCCCTGTGGCGCCCCGGGAGTGTCCATGGCCCTCTGTCTTGGAGAGGGGGGAGTCAGGATGTCAGAGCGTATTGTACTGTAGTGTTGCTGTACTGTTGTGTTGTTGTACTGTAGTGTTGTTGTGTCAGTGTGTTGGGTCACTGAGTTGTTTTGTATATGTGTTGTTGTGTTGTTGTGTTGATATGTAGGTGTGATTGAGTGGTGTGGATTGAGTGGCAGGTATATCTGTTTCGGTGAGTACGACTTGTTGGCGCCTGGGGCTTAGTATCCTCTGACCCACCTCAAGGGAGGTCGGTAGGGCTTTAGTTTGGAGGGGAGGGATAGGGGAGGGAGATTTTGGCGGGTTAGATCTTGCGGGGGGGGTGGGGGGGGTGTCTTCATGGCTTTTGGAGCCTGGCTGGGGGCGCTGGGGGCGAGCACTGGCCTGCAGTGGGTGGATGTCCGGGTTGGTCCTGGCCTCCCTGGTGCCGGGCCGGGCCCTCCCTTTGGGGGGGTGGGTGGTCCTTGGGCCCACGGGGCCCCAGGTCCTGCCCCCGGCACACAGTCGGGGGCCTGGCATCCTGCCGGGCCTGCGGGCCTCTACCCCTGGCCCCCCGGGGCCCTTACCCTGAGGTGCTAGGGGTTTGCCTTTCGCTTCCCCTTGCCTCCTTTCCCGGCCTCCTCCTCCTAAGTTGGCCCATAGCTGTCTCTGCGGTGGACTGTATGGGTTCTGTGCTCCATTGCGACTACTAGCTGCCCGGCACCCGGGGTCCTCTCTGTATACGTCTGGTCTCTGAAAGCAGTTGGGACACACCTGCACGATCACTCCTAGGCATGACCACTCAACACAAAACACAACTTAACTGAAATAATCTGCTTTCTCACCCTTGCACAGACACATACACATGGGGGTGTGTCTATGTGTATACATTCCTATTTGCATGTGTATATGTGCGTACTTATTTGTATATATGTGTGTTTGCATGTATATGTATGTATGTATGTGTATGTGTGTATATGTATGTATGTGTATGTATATATATATATATATATGTGTGTATATGTGTATGTATATGTATATATATATATGTATATATATGTGTGTGTTTGTAGATATGTATGTGTGTGTATATGTATGTATGTATGTATATATATGTGTGTATATATATATGTATATGTATGTATGTGTATGTGTATATATGTATGTGTGTGTATATATGTGTATGCATGTGTGTATGTATATATGTGTATACGTATGTGTATGTGTTTATATGTGTATGTGTGCATATGTGCGTATGCATGTATGTACATGTGAACATTTGTGGGTGTATGTGTATGTTAGTAAATGTTTGTATACGTATGTATATTTGTAATTATTATTGCTGTGCTCATTGTTGCTAATGATCTCTCCAGTTTATTTCCCTGCAGGTGCCTCTAGTGAATGTTGTGTCAAAGACCTCACGTTAATGTTTCTTTTCAGGCTCAGTAGCTGGTTGTTCGGTTCTCCTGTCTGTAAGCATTTGCTCAGTTGTTGTGGTTGTTCTCTACTGCTGTTTTGTTGTTTTTCTCTCCCTTTCTGTCTTTTTACTTCTCACTATGCAATCCTTTTTTTCTGTCTTCTGCTATCACTCTTGTCCTGTCCGACTGTACATTTTTGTTAACGTGGCAATACACATTAAAAAAAAAAAAAAAAAAAAAAAAGAGAAATTGCAAAGCACCAATAAAAAATATCACTTAAAACTCAAGGGGAGCCTTTTCCATAAACAGCTCCTTTTGGCAAAGCAAATCTGTTCTGCACAAATACGACAGCCAGACCACAATTCTGTTGTCATGATGCTGGACAGGACAAGTGGGAAAAAAAAAAAAAAAAAAAAAAAAAAAAAAAAAAAAAAAAAAGAAGTGGATCGCAGCCATACAGTGAAATAACTACTGCAGTTATAGCTCCGCTGCTAGTTCCTACACTAACTTGGTAACGTAGTTCAGAGGTTGTTGTGTTTACCTGGAGGTAGGAGTTCGTCTCTGCTTCAGCCGAGGGATTCATTCAAACTCTGAAGTCCTGATACCAACAGGATACTTTCACTGTGGACTCGGCCGATACCAAATCAGATCCAAATCCAGGATTAATTCAACATCTTCTATTCCTTAATATGATCTTCAGACAGGATTTATGCTCTGATAAAAATGACAGTGTAAGCTAGCTGAGTATCACAGTCACAGATAAAAACAAAAACATGAACCAAATGTTGAGAGCGTTTTGACCGATAATTCAAGAGCCACAGAATATTGTGTTTTACGACTATTTAAACACTGAAACCACCAAAAGAAAAAGTAGACTCTCTTCTTTTATCAGTAAAAAAAGTTTGTTTATACCTTTTTCTGTGTTTTAGTAATTGGCAGTAGAACATAGGCTGATTTCACCTGGTTTTGACCAAAAGATAAAGTTGACTTTCTGATGATTTTTATTATTTATTTAAAAATAATAAACTTTACTTTTAAAAGGAAACTGTTCCTTCGATTGCGCTGTTGGTGGCGCTGTTATCGGTCAGATTTATAATAACATCACTCACATCTTCAGTTTTCATTTTGACGCCAGATTGGAGCTGATGCATAAGAGGACCTCAGCACCTTACCAAGCTCATCTCCCTCCCTGACTTTAGTCTGTTGACATTTTCTGTTCAGTAAAGCAGCCCTTCAACACTGCCAAAAAATATGGGATTTCGACCAATCAAAATTGAGTATTGAAAACAAATAGGCCATGTTTTTTATATATATATGTAACTTTGAATCTGTTAAGAAACCAAAGTGACCCTTTTCAGGTTGTTCAAGTTGAAAATGGAGGTTTGTGTTAAGCTTGATAAAAATTAGCCAATGTTCCCCCCGTGGCACCCCAGCAGGATCCTTCTGGAGCAAAGAAAGAAAAACAGACTGACATGTCAGCTATTGTGTTGAGTCAGAGAAAACCAGGGACAAAAACAATAGAGAGCCAGCTACTCAGCCTTCCCACGGAAACTCTGCTCTGGTACCTTATTCCTTTCTTTAAACACACACACACACTCACACACACACTCACACACACACTGTAGCTTTGCCATTTTTGGCTTACCCCCAGCAAGGACTTCTCATTGTTGGTTCATGAGAAGAAAATGTTTTGTCCCATGACTTTGATCCAGTCTCTGCACTTGAATGCCCCTTCAGTCACTAACAGAGGGCGATGCCTCACCACACGGACAGCGTTTGTTTTCCAGCTTAAATGGGACGTTTGCATGAGTGGACATAGCTGATGCAGCCAGTTTGACAATAACTGGACAAACTTTAGCTTTTGTCAGATTAAGTGACGATCTGTGACCATATGAATAATATGTGATGAAGTTCGGTTTACTTTTATTCCCTATTCCAACAGGTGGGCTTTATACCCTTTACATACAGCCATACAGGTGTTTACCACTTCACAAAGTTTATGTCAGGATGGCTTGTTTCCTGCTGGTTTGACTTAGATAATCAAATTCCTCTTTCTCCTCATTCCTACGCCGTCCCCATCATCGTCTTTTCACTCCTTTTTCTGTTTCTCTGTAACGTTTGAACACTTCCGTCTGCTATTCTCAGACACTGGATGTGTTTTCTCTCCCCTCTCACGCTAACCTCGTTCCAGTTCTTGTTTTAGCCGATCAGACGGACGGACAGAGTGGAAGCTAATTGGCCATTATGACAGAGGTCTTTGTACATGCTCTCAGCACTTCAGATAAGTATCACTAAGTGGTGCTTGAATAAACATGGATCCTTATCGTTCACTGAGAGACTGAGGCTCTGTGTAATGGGCCCTTCACTGGACACAGTAGCTGACATTGTAATCCAATAGGCACCAGAAGCCTTCGCTTGTAATTTGAATTTAAATTGAGGTGATTTTAGATAACTTTAAATAAGGCATCAGTTTGAGTGTAACTTGTTTAAATGCAAATGGCCGATATTACTGAAGGAGAAGCCAATGATGGTTTTATTCATTGATTTATCATTAGGTAATTGAAAGGTCAGAAGCAAAAAGTAAACGGAAAGAGCTCTTTGTTTTCAAATTCAAGTGAAAATTCACAAAATTGCTGCCTTTTAGTTACATATCCATCGGATCTTTGGTACGGGTTGGATCGGTAAAGCCCGATCCTGTTTGTGTTTCCACAGCCAACCTTGCCCTTATTGATAGACAGTGTGCGTGCTGGACGCCAATAGCCGTATTAGCTACTTAACAGCGTGACGGCTATAGCAGCGCGACACAATGTACCCCGCTAATAAACTCTACGAAGAAGAAAAACACGACAGTAAACTGTTTCGTGACGCCAAATTTATCTTCACAAAGTGGACTGGAGATTTAAACACGACGGGGTTATGTGCTGTCACCAATCACAGACTGCAGTGTAAGGGTGCCAAACAATGGGATGGTACAGGTCAGTAATTTGGGAACCTGATCTGGTGTCAGTCAAAGGAAACACCAGAAAATGTGAAAAACAAAATCTTTAAAACAACAGATGATAAAAAAATAATGTTTACTTCACAGAGCAGCTATGTAACAACCCTGGAACAGGTCCACACTGACCAAAATGGCCCTCACAATCAGCATTACTCAAACTTCCTAAATGTCGAGTGAAGTTGCCTTGCCTCAGCACACACACACTCACTCACTCACACACTCACACACTCTGTAGCACACATACAGTGAAGGGTGTGGCTGATGTTGTGGAATGGCCTTTATAAAAAGCCTTCTGTTGTTGGTCTCTGATCCCCATTAGCTCACTTTTGTTTCATCATTTCTTTCTTCCTGCATTTCTTCTAATACTGGAACTATTTTTGTTTCCCTCTCTTCCTCTGTGTAACGAGGAACAGAAACCTTGGGAAAAGGAGAGAGGGAGGGACTTTAAGGTTACAGAAGTGCCCACAGCTAACAGGAGCTCTTGCAGATATTTAACAAATGTCTTTGTTTTTGAGTCCTAACCCTAACTTTAAATGTTCCTTTCGATGCCCGTGTGGTACCTTTACAGAAAATCCCAATTTTTCTCACAGTGTTGTGATAGAAAACCTTTATTCCAGCTTCTGTCTAAACTGCTTCATTGTAGTTGCTGTCTCTTTAAGGCTGCCCCACTCCACAAACTCCCTTCCCTCTGATTGGACAACCCTTTGCTGATACACCTTGGTGTTTGAGGCCCGCCCCTCCAACACATCATGAACTACCTCATCATTATAGCAAGTCTTGTGATGATCTCGTACTATTGTTTTTTTTTCAGTTTGGAGCATTTTGATCTGTTTACAGACAGATTCAGAGATTTCTACAACATACGAATTATGTTGCAGTTTCCAAATCTGCACACGTTTAGTTTTAACATCCATCATTGTAAGTTTATGTCAAGGTTGGTAACAGGAATCACAAAGAGGAGGGAGGACCCAGGCATAGATTTAACTCAGTTTTCCAAAAGTCCAAAAACTCAACGAAAATAAGGAGGCACAAGACAAGGAAAAGACTGGAGTTGAAACCCAACACGTAACAACATACGACAAACATACAATAATGAACTGACAGAGATCTGAACTCAAGACTGAGACTAAATAGACATGGGGGGGATACATACAGAGAACTCAAGAAAGAAACACCAACACTAGAACAGAGACACACAGAGATTAAAAACTACAAAATAAACAGGAAACACTAAAGACTAAAGAATGAAACCATAAGACAAAAAGACACAAAGGAAACAACTCAAGGAACCACAAGAAACACTGGGAAATAAGGAACACTAAGAAAACACAAAGCCACAAACCAAACCATCAGTTTATATCCATTTTTTTCTCTATAAATTATTTCATGAAAGTGATGTTAAGTATAAAAGCAGCCTCACTACATTTTCTATCAGTCTCACATCAGTTAATCTAACAGTGAACCCCTGCTGTACGCAGATCTTTGCATCCAGGTCTGTGTACTTTAGTATTTTTAGAGTCGGCAGCCTTTGGCCTAATGTAATATTTTTTCATGGGGCTCCAAACCCCTGGTGACATTCATGGTCGCTCTAGCTGATTGACTAAGAAGGGTCAATTAGCTACAAAAAGACAGCATTTTTAAAGCACTGGTGCTCACAGTTAAGGGATTTGTGAGGTAATTTATATCTGCTTTGACTGTGGGGCGGAAGAATGGCTCTAATGATGAGGATTTTAGGCCCCTGCAGGGATTAAAACGCAGGCTTCAGTCCTTCAAGTGTGACTTTGAGAAAAGCACAGGCTGAAAACTGAAAACTCGAGTTCTTTCTTTTGTAATAAAAACGGTTTGTGGTTTGTTGACTGAAATATTTGCTCACTTTTGTATTCATCCAAACCGAAAACATTCAGCCTAAAGTTTAGAGAGACTTCACCACCAAACAATAGATAAAGATGTCTTAAAGTGTCTTTAACTCAAAGTGCCATCCTGGCCTTTGGTGTCTGCGACCAGCATTACTCATTAAGAGGCTGTTTGTTCCAAATACACTCGTCATCAATAATGAATCAAGCTGTAATTAATCTTTAACTTTTTTTTCTTTAGTCTGAAGTTGATTGTAAATACTGAGCCATGTGTGTGTGTACATGTGTTCCCGCTCTGTGGAGGGATGTTTCAGAGAAGCATGATGCCCGGGGCGTGTTTACCTTCTATGTGCTGATGGAGTCATGGACACGCCTCTACTCAGAGCTGGAATAAGTTCCCCCGCAATCTGAACAGTTAAGCTGTGTGTTGCCGTATGATTACCACATGAAGCATGATCACGTTCTGTATGGGATAGTATATAGTGAGTGGGTTGTTACAGAGAAAGTTGAACCTGATAGCTTGTGCTGGAATTGTTTCACTCAAAAGGAGTTTCAAGGTTAAAAAGACGTCTCCCTGCCACGCCATGACGGCTGGGATTTCTCCACCATAACAACCCGCTCACTGTACATTATGTCTTCCTTATCATATGGCTTATTTCACAGAATCTAATAGCTTAATAACAGCATGTGGTCAGACAGGCTCACTGGATATTATCCCTCACTCACCCTGCACTCATGTTGTTTCGAACTTGCTGGAAACATAGACTGTAAAAACATAACAGATAAGGAAAAAAATGGGCGTCATCTTGCTCTGTTTGAAGTGAGGTCGCCACAGAAACTGCTCCCCCTGGTGGCTGGCTGCCGTATAGGCCAAAAACTCTGTATCCCCATTCATTCTAATGGAGCTGTGGTCAAACTTTAATAAATCAAACCAGCTCATTGAAATGTTTCTCTCATCTGTATGCTGTGGTGATACTTAGATATTATTGGGCTGCATTTTGACCAAGTCCTCTTTTTTCTGAAAAGTTTCTTTTTTATTAATTATTAGACATTAAAAACGGGGTTTTACATCACGTTTCACAATGATTGACAGCTGCTGTTCTTGTGTAGTTTTTGCAGGAACAGTGAGATACATTTTCAAACAGCACAAATTATGTATAAAGCAGCAAACAATCTACTTCCTGGAAATATTCAAAACTTGTTTTTTTAACAGAGCTGGGGGTTATAATCTGAGGGGAGAGTTTAATTTAAAACAACAGTGGGCTCGTACGACATTAAAAAGTTTTTGTGTTTCTGTTTGTGGAGTGAGGCTGTGGAAAAGATCGGGTGTGGAGCTCAAGCAATGTCTAAGCACGAGCCAGTTTAAAAAGCGGTACAAACACATGGTTTTCACAAGGTACAGGGAGGAAGAAGGGCTCTAACAATCAGGTGTTTTCATAAGTGATTTATGTATTTGTTTATTTACTTTATTTATTTTGTAAATGTGTGTTATTTAAATATGTGTGTTTGGTTTATGTATTTGTTTAATTACTCTATTATTTTCTACTTTTGTAAATGTGTTATGTGAATATGAGCTTCCTTAATTGGTGACATTATTTGAGTGAGGAAGAGGTTAAATAAGCTTATGTTTCATCCTACTCCTTTTCGGACATGTTGGGTTTCTATTATTAACTTTGTATCTTTTTTTCCAAATGTTTTTTTGTAATTTTATTTTATTTATTTATTTTTATCTTACTTTCTTGTGATACTCACACATGTTTGAAATAAAAGCATAATTCAATTCAATTTAATTCAGTTCAATACGTCAGGATGGAGAGCTGAGAGGAGATTAGACTGTAGGAACCTGACTTACTGAACTTTCCATCATGTTAGATGGAAATGTAGCGCACCAAACTGCATGATTTAAAAAATAAAAAAATACATAAAATTATGTTATTTCATGAAGTCCTGAATGATTCGGGGTGTTTTGACGCAAGAGACTTCTTGGTTGTTTCAGTTGTAAATGTAGATTCCAACTGGCCAACTCTAAAACCAAAGAAGTACTCAGAAATCATTTAAATTGAACACTGTTTATTTACCGCGGCTGAAAACAGTATCAGAGAGTCTGTGTGTGGCTAACATTAGCAGAGCTAGCACCACCAGCCCATGTAAACGTCCACATGCCTGTGTTGGTCACTCATTACTTTGTTCAAGTGGTTATATCGCTGCGCATCAGATCAACAAACGGTCTGTCATTTCTTCATATTTATATTCAGCTGGTGGTGCATTATGGGATTGTGACGTTAGCCAATAACCTGAGCAGCAGCTAATGTCAGTTCTAAAGCTTTAAAAACAACATATGATCATCATTTTGGGCCTAAAGACAAAATAAATTCATAATTTGCTTAATTTACTACTAATCATAGTGCTTGTGAGGGCGATGACCTTTAATATTTAAGTCATTCTTACGTCTAAATTATAAAACGTAACATTTTCATTCTGCCGTCACTTCCTTTTGTTGTTTCTGAACTCTGAGCCTCTGAACATCAAAGGAATGCAGGGTTAGCATCAGGTTGTTAGCGTTTAGTTAAAAGCATCATCAGCTCAGCTGTGTAATGAAGTTGACAGAGAATCGGTAAAAATATTCATAATACATGTTTAATGTTTTTTTAAATGTATGTTTATGTAAATGTTTTTACAACATGCCTGCAAAAAATGAAGGAATCAGAAATTATAATCAGCCACCGTCAGATCTCCTTCCATGTAAATGTTATGCTCTTATTTACAGCACACACACACACACACACACACACACACACACACACACACAGCCTGGAGCGGTGAACTGTCAGCTCACATCACCTTTAACAGAACAAAATGCTCAGGCTCAGCACAACAACACCTTTGATTCCTGAAGTGATGCTCCTGACAGCTCTTTTCCTGTTTAGAAACATTTCTACTCACGCCTACACACATCTCCCGCTCGCCGTCTGAGTCGTCCATCTCTGTGCCTGCCCTCCAGACAGAGAGACTCAGAGTTGATTCACTCTGTTCCAGGTTAGATTTGTGGCGGTAAAGAGTGTTAGGATGAAAACAAACAGCTGATACCATCATGGTATCAGGGTACGGTACATTAACCTGTCTCTTCTTTGTTGATGGCGCTCTGAATACAGCCACGGTCTGGATCTTTCTAGAATTGGGAAGAGACGTTAACGATGAATTTTTTTATATGCAGAGTCACTTTGGTCAGTAGGAGCATTTTGAAATAAAACTAAATATTTATATTTAAAAAGACAACTTCTCTTTATTTGTTTTTGTTTTTTTGTTTTTTTTTAAAGATAAGAAATAAAATCAGAGACGTGTTTGTTCAGACACCAAACCAACACAAAAAGCTAAATGATAACAAAAAGATAAGACATCAGAAGCATAAGTTAAAACAAATAGAATACCCAAAGATTTGAAAAAAAGATTAGATTTAAATTTTTATCGTACAACTTGAAGGATGTAAAGTGTTCTGGTGTTTTGTTGAACTGAACTTATGGAGTTGTTTTTGTTGTGTTAGTCTATAAACGGCTGCCATATTGAGTTAACCATTTTCATCCTTATACATATATATATATATATATATATATATATATATATATATATATATATATATATATACATATATACATATATACATATATATATATATATATATATATATATATATATATATATATATATATACATGTATATACATATATATATATATGTATATATGTATATACATATATATATATATGTATATATGTATATGTGTATCTTTATATGTATATATGTATCTATGCATGTATGTGTATCCAAAAAATGAAGAGCTTTATGCTCTATTGTAAAGTGTCTTGAGATAACACTTGTTATGAATTGGTGCTATATAAATAAAGATTGATTGATTGATTGATTGTCTTGGCATTTGAACCGTGAGAATTTCTTGTTTTCATGTTCTGAATGTATTTTAAAAAAAGCAGACCTGTGCAAAGACATGCAGCTGTGCACAGTATGTACCGTGGAAGAGAACACTCTGTGCCACCCCGAACGTTCAGTCTAACTAATGTGGACACTGACCACTGCTGGGCCTTTGAGGAATTTATTCCCAGAAGTCACTCGGTGAAACTTGTTGAATATTTTGATGTTGGATCCCTCTGTGGCACACTTTCTGTCCTTACCCCGCTCTGACCCATCTGTCTCTCTCTCCTCTCTCTCCTCCTCAGGAGTCCCCTCAGGACAGCGCCATCACCAGGGACATCAACAGGACGTTCCCGGCTCATGACTACTTCAAAGACACTGGAGGAGATGGTCAAGACTCTTTGTACAAAATCTGCAAGGTGAGCCTCACAAACACAAAACAGGGGATGAATCTATTTGAATACATCAAAGTTTGATCCGTGTGGAGCTTCATCTGCAGGATCAGCTCACTGTGCACCACGAGAGGGATAAACTGCTGTAGCACGTTTCCCTTCTTCCACTCACCGCTCCTCTCCCCACGTTTTATTGGAAAATGTTATAAATTCAAGTCTGCCTTTAGTCAAACTCGGGACAACGCTTGTTTCATGTTGTTCACAGTTGCTATGAAACCTTTAATGGGGTTTGTTATAGTCTGACAGTAAGATGAAGTGAACACAGTCCTGGGTTCAGGCAACATGTCCCAAAGATTTCCATCAGGGCACCATGTCTGAGTGATGATATATCAGGGTCATGACTGAAGACAGGTCACTCAGGTCTGGACTTCGGTAAAAACATCAGAGACAAAAAAAAAAGAAGTTTAGTTTATTTTGTTTTTATTTTATTTATTTAAAGGGACAGTGCACAGTAATGAACATTTCAGTATAGCCTCAATGTAAATATGCCAGAGTTAGGCCCCGTTTATACGACAACAGTATCAGGGTGAAACGCTAAAGTTTTGTTGCGTTTCACCGGAAACGCTGTTTCAGCCGACATAAAACGCAACTTTTTTAAACCGCCCTCCAGAGTGGAACTATTCTGATGCGCTGCAGCCTCTGTTGCCGTACAAACTGTGATGATGATGATGTGCCACATAAACCGGGAGATATCCTTTCAATGTAGTAACAGAAACAAAAGTGTGTTTCCTCCTCAGCGTGGAATACAGGGTTGTGTTTACGCTCAGGTCTTCATCATTTTCTAACACTGGATAAAGTGCATGAATCTGTAGACTGGGCTCTATGACCTCAGGTTACTGTGTGGGAGACAAACAGTAGATGGATAAAAAATATGTCATTAAGAGAGTTGGAGGTGTTTAGAAAGCAGAGGAATGGTTTGAAGTTTCTACTCTCTCCTGTCTCTGTACTGTGCCGTTCTCTCTCCACCATCCACCAACAAAACTTGATTAAACCAGTAGTGCTCACACTGGGATGGCACACAGGTTGTTGAGGAGGAAAAACAGTCAGTGGAGATGCGTTATCTCAGAGCCACGGTGGGTTTTTCTGATTGAAGAGCTCAGAGCTGGAAACTGTGGCAGTAATAACAGCGTGCATGTGCTGCAGAGTCACATTCCCCCACAATGCCATGCAATTACTGTGCTAATGACTATCTGTACAGTAGGTCTGATGATAAAGTTAGTGGAGCAGGGTGGGGGGGGGGGGGCATTAATTAGCTCAACAGCCGCTCTGTTTCAGGCTGGTTCAGCAGGTTCATAACAGTCAGCACCCCCAAAGCTACAGGTTTTAAATCAAAAATATCCCACACACCTTTTGATACAGCTCTCACACACACACACACACACACACACACACAGAGCCTTACAGTGTGCGCTCCCTGATTTTTTAAAATGACATTCATTATTTAAACTCAGGTGAGGACATCCATCTCCTCCCAGACAGGCACCTCCTCAGGTGTGTCTGAATAATTCAGAGCCCCCCCCCCCCCCCCTCCCTCTGCGTGTGGATTGATCCACACTTTGTCCGTTTGATTTTTTCCTCATTATTTGTGTTTGTAGCTCACTGGGCCACTGCAGCCTTTACAAACTGCTGCCTGCCTCATATTTACTGGATTTCACCTGAACCAACACGTCTCCTTCCTGTTCTCCTTCCTGTTCCTCTTCCTGTTCCTCTTCCTGTTCTCCTTCCTGTTCTCCTTCCTGTTCCTCTTCCTGTTCCTCTTCCTGTTCTCCTTCCTGTTCTCCTTCCTGTTCTCCTTCCTGTTCTCCTTCTTGTTCTCCTTCCTGTTCTCCTTCCTGTTCTCCTTCCTGTTCTCCTTCCTGTTCCTCTTCCTGTTCTCCTTCCTGTTCTCCTTCCTGTTCTCCTTCCTGTTCTCCGTCCTGTTCTCCTTTATGTTCTCCTTCCTGTGCTCCTTCCTGTTCTCCTTCCTGTTCCTCTTCCTGTTCCTCTTCCTGTTCTCCTTCCTGTTCTCCTTCCTGTTCTCCGTCCTGTTCTCCTTCCTGTTCTCCTTCCTGTTCTCCTTCCTGTTCTCCTTCCTGTTCTCCTTCCTGTTCTCCTTCCTGTTCTCCTTCCTGGCCTCCTTCCTGTTCTCCTTTATGTTCTCCTTCCTGTTCTCCTTCCTGTTCTCCTTTATGTTCTCCTTTATGTTCTCCTTCCTGTTCTCCTTCCCTTTCTCCTTCCTGTTCTCCTTCCTGTTCTCCTTCCTGTTCTCCTTCCTGTTCTCCTTCCTGTTCTCCTTACTGTTTTCCTTCACGTTCTCCTTCCTGTTCTCCTTCCTGTTCTCCTTCCTGTTCTCCTTCCTGTTCTCCTTCCTGTTCTCCTTCCTGTCCTCCTTCCTGTCCTCCTTCCTGTTCTCCTTCCTGTTTTACTTCCTGTTCTCCTTCCTGTTCTCCTTCCTGTTCTCCTTCCTGTTCTCCGTCCTGTTCTCCTTCCTGTTCTCCTACCTGTTCCCCTTCCTGTTCTCCTTCCTGTTCTCCTTCACGTTCTCCTTCCTGTTTTCCTTCCTGTTCTCCTTCCTGTTCCCCTTCCTGTTCTCCTTCACGTTCTCCTTCACGTTCTCCTTCCTGTTTTCCTTCCTGTTCTCCTTCCTGTTCCCCTTCCTGTTCTCCTTCCTGTTCTCCTTCCTGTTCTCCTTCCTGTTCTCCTTCCTGTTCTCCCTCCTGTTCTCCTTCCTGTTCTCCTTCCTGTTCTCCTACCTGTTCCCCTTCCTGTTCTCCTTCCTGTTCTCCTTCGTGTTCTCCTTCCTATTCCCCTTCCTGTTCTCCTTCCTGTTCTCCTTCACGTTCTCCTTCCTGTTCTCCTTCACGTTCTCCTTCGTGTTCCCCTTCCTGTTCTCCTTCCTGTTCTCCTTCCTGTTCTCCTTCACGTTCTCCTTCCTGTTTTCCTTCCTGTTCTCCTTCCTGTTCCCCTTCCTGTTCTCCTTCCTGTTCTCCTTCCTGTTCTCCTTTATGTTCTCCTTCGTGTTCTCCTTCCTATTCCCCTTCCTGTTCTCCTTCCTGTTCTCCTTCACGTTCTCCTTCCTGTTCTCCTTCACGTTCTCCTTCGTGTTCCCCTTCCTGTTCTCCTTCCTGTTCTCCTTCCTGTTCTCCTTCCTGTTCTCCGTCCTGTTCTCCTTCCTGTTCTCCTTCCTGTTCTCTTTGTGTTTCTCTGTGCTCGTGGAAACATTCTCTTTCTCGTCTGTCCTGCGCTCCACATTCTTCATATATTTGTATCCTTAAAGGGACACATCACTTATATCAGACGCTCAGCGTATACAGTGTGAGAACTTCTACATGTGTAGATTTCTGAATCCAGAGTTGAAGGAGCAGATTTTTCTCTCAGCTGCTCGTCTGTAATAATTCAAATTCTGCAGCGTGTTCAAAAACTAAATATTTAAATGCTTGTGTTTAACTGTCATGATGGTGTCGAGGCAACACTCCTCTTTACTGTGTCTGTGTGTAAAGTCTCAACTTCTCGTCATTTTTCTGTTGAATTTAACTCTGCTTTAACCTTCTAGGGTAGCTTCAGGCTTAATGGTATTTTATCACCACCTGCCAAATTCCTCTTCAGTATTTACTGCCATTAAAACTCACTCCAGGCTGTTTTGTACGGTGGCCCTGAGGGCTCACAGCACTGCAGCTTAATAAAGCACATGCAAAAAGACAAAACACAAACAAACTAAGAAAACATCTTCATCAGTTTGGTAACACATGGGCAGCATTTAGAAAACACAACACAACGGAAGAGTTTCCAGAGGACACTTAAAAGTGATGCACACGTCCGTTATTAGCCATTATGCTAATATCTGAATCATGTGATCACAATGCTAAAATAAATCAAAAACACTTTTGTCTCATTTTCAACACCACTGATGGAAAGAGAACCTCAACAGGGCTGAGACTCAAAATCCACGTCAACAAAGAGCCTGTCAGGACGTGTGCGTCACTTTTAAGTGTCCTCTGGAAACTCTTCCGTTGTGTTGTGTTTTCTAAATGCTGCCCATGTGTTACCAAACTGATGAAGATGTTTTCTGTATTTGTTTGTGTTTTGTCTTTGTGCTGTGATCTCTCAGGGCCACCGTAGTTTTGCCATCTCGTCTAAAATCTAAAACTCGATGCTGTAATTAAAGGATATCAGAACCATAAATAAAACACGAAGGATTAAACAAACATTGATCATTTGCTCCACAGGCAGCAGCTCAGTATGTTTTGCTGTCATTTCTTCTCTAACATGAGTGTTTTTGAATTCCCAGCGGAACATATTTTCTTAGCGTGTGTGCTTTTTTTCTGCCTCTGTCCTCTCCTCCAGGCCTACTCTGTTTACGACGAGGAGATTGGCTACTGCCAGGGACAGTCCTTCCTGGCTGCTGTGCT
This sequence comes from Labroides dimidiatus, assembly GCA_030710495.1. Taxonomy (NCBI): domain Eukaryota; kingdom Metazoa; phylum Chordata; class Actinopteri; order Labriformes; family Labridae; genus Labroides; species Labroides dimidiatus. The sequence goes on along the minus strand of CM061157.1, from coordinate 28,682,392 downwards.
GCTGCTGCACGTGAGTTCAACATATCAGCAAAAAAAAAAAAAAAAAAAAAAAAAAATCCTGCTTTTCAAACAGTTTCAAGAGCTCAGAGGGACTGTTTTGTTTTCATTTGACATCGGTATCTTTTATGACATTCTGCGATGCGGGAGGATTGGCCTGGCTCTTTTATTTGGATGTCTTGGAGCCCTCCGTGTGGTGTTTGCAGCACATGACGGGATCTGTTACTGCAAGACGCAGAAACCGTTTCACGTGCAAGGTGCCATCTGTGGAATACTGACATTTTATTTGTGTAAATTATGTATTATATGCTTCTGTTCATCCTCCACCCTGGAGCCTGCAGTTCAGGCGTTGGACAACACTGCCCCCCTGTGGCTCAGCAGTGTCCTCTAAGAAATGGATCGTCTGAGGGAGATGTGTTCATAGTTGAACAGTACTCACATTGGAGAGACAGGAAGTCAGAAATGTGTCAAGCACATCCTGAAAAATGCTCATGCAGGGGATTATGTGTTGTGACTGGGGCTGCAAAATTCTGGGAATCAAAGTTGGAAAGTTTCCTGGAGAATTTTTGGAAGTTAACAGGAATTTTCAGGAATTTATTTTAGCTGCATTTACCTGGTCATATACATGTTTAAATATTAAACATTTGGGGTTTTTTTTCATAAGACATGCAAACATGTCGAATACAATATTTTTAAATCAAGTTGATAAAAAAAATCCAAAATTTTCTGGGTATTTTTATTATTTTTATTAATTTTTTAAAGAAAAATTCATTGAAATTTTCCAACATTCCTGATCTAAAATTCTCATAGAAATTTTCAGGAAGCTTTCCTGAAATTTATTGGAAATTTTCCAGCCCTTTGCTGACCTGATTGTAACTGAGGGGGGTTCTGCAAATTAGAATCTCTTCAGGGTGAGCAAGACCCAGAGAAAACATCTGCAGGAATGTGACCGTCCTCATCCAGCTGTCCTCCTCTGGGGTTGACACACCTTTACCGCTTTGACTTCCACGGGATACATGAGACCTCGATCTCATCATCATTATGAATAGCTTCCTTAAAAACTTGATAGAATTAAAAAACGATATGTATTTACCGCCCTGTTGAGGATTATCGTTCCACTCCAGGCAGCTGAAGTTGTGTTTTGGTCCTTCTCTAAACGGCTGCTCTCATAAATCTACACACTTTGTTTCAGGAAAAAAGTTGTGGTAAAAATGAAATCAAAATTGTTCCTCATTTTGTTAAAATAAGTATGAAAAAAGTTTTAAAAAGAGCCTTTTTTTGTGGATTTTGTTGAAAGGGTTAATAAACATCTCGGTTCCAAAAAATTAGAATTTTCTGTCTGTTGTGATGGGTCAGGCTTTTAAGGGTTAACTGTCACTTTATAAATGCAAAGGGTATGAAGTCTGTTTGATTTTTAAACATTACTGAGGCAACGGTAAGATCTTCTAACGTTGTTGCTATTAAAACAACTCCTAAAGGTTTAAATTAGCTTGTAGAGATCAACAGCTCTCCTGCTGTGCCTGGATTGCAGGACGATCCAGGTGTTTGGGGTCCATTAGCTCGTCATGCTGGTCTCAGATCTGCTAATCGAGACAGAAAAGAACATTTTTAGCAGAACTTTGACCAGCTGAGGATGTTCCTGCTGTAAAGATGGAAATAACTGTGTCTGTTTGTCGTCCTCAGATGCCCGAGGAGCAGGCCTTCAGTGTGCTCGTTAAGATCATGTTCGATTATGGGCTCAGGGACCTTTTCAAGCAGAACTTTGAAGATCTGCATTGCAAGTTCTTCCAGCTTGAGAGGCTCATGCAGGTGAGTGGCTGTTTGCAAATGACACCACAGCAGTGATGACCTTCATGTTTCTTCAGACTTTATTTATCTTCACTCATCTGTTTTCTCCTCCTTTTAATGCTCTCCCTCTCCCTCATCCTGTCATTTTTCTATCCTCTCCGTCTCAAACAGGAATATATCCCAGACCTGTACAACCACTTCCTGAATGTGGGTCTGGAGGCTCACATGTACGCCTCTCAGTGGTTCCTCACCCTCTTCACCGCCAAGTTCCCTCTTTACATGGTCTTCCACATCATCGACCTGCTGCTGTGTGAGGTCAGTAACGCACGGCGTAAAAACTGGTTCCTCCATGAAGCAGATGGATTCTGAGTTGTGTCACAGATTCATGAGTTTCCCAACATGCAAACGAGAAGCTTAACGTGTGGCGTGTGAACACGTTATGAATCTGAATCTGCTCCAAAGAGCTCAGCGGTCACTCTCCTCACTGAGCTCATGTCTCAAGATGTCGACTCTGGCAGTAAAGTTTGCAGTGAGAGGCATGAAGTGTGGAGGGACAGTGAGTTTCCATTAGCCGTCTGTTCTGCCAGAGACAATAAAAAGGTTTCTCCTGAAGGACTTCTGGAGAAGAATTTCCTGTCTCATCAGACAAAAATAGTTCCTCTGGCAGAAGCTTCGGCCAGTTCTTCGCCTGAAATAAACCATTGTCATGGCGATGGACGGCACTACGATGCTGTTGTGGTGAATCACTGCAGCAGGAAGCTGGAGAGTGTTCAGATTGAGAAAAATGACTGACGGGCATGACTGCAGAGAAGGAAATCTGCTACTAATCGCACTCATAACCTCTGATCGAAGGGAAGTTTGACCTTTCAGCGAGGTGGTCCAGGCGAACACAACCTGAGGGTTCTCACACAGCGTCCACTAATCATAAAGTCTCACCGACGAAGGAGGAGCAGGATAAAGAGCACCTTCAAGAAGACAGCAGTCGATCAAAGTGCTGTACACAAATACATAGAAGTAAATAAATATAACAATAAAACAATAAAAAAATAGAAAAACATTGTATTAAAACAGTAAAAATTTAAAATCTAAAAACAAAGGTGACTTATAAGAGCTCAATGATGAAACGCCAGGGAGAAGAAGTAGGTCTTTAAAGAAGATTTAAAAATCTCTATGGTCTGGGAGGCTCTTATATGGATGGGGAGACCGGTTCACAGTTGGTTCAAGTACGAACCGGTTAAGAAACGTTTGCTTTTCCACAAACGGGTGCCGGCCATGCTGTTTTGCTTTGAAATCCATTGTTTTACTTTTCTTCTTCTTCTGTTTCTCTTTTACCCCAACCCCGTCTTTTTAAAAATGGCTCTCTTCTGTGTTTTGACTCTGCTTTGGTTGGTCAATAATCCCGCCCCCACACCCTGATGTTAGCCCGTAGCCCCCGACGTAACGTGGATCTTTCTGCTGGCCCAGCAGAGAGTTGGTGCTTGCCAAGCAACTGGTGCTACATCTGGCTCTAGCTCCGAACCGGCCCTGGAACCAGCTTGGTCGAAAAGGGCTCTGGTTGGGGAGCAGCGATGAAGCATTTCAGACAAGTACAGAGGGGTGAGACCATTGAGGGCTTTAAAAGCGATTGAAAGAATTTTCAAATCGATGTGGAAGTGGACTGGGAGCCAGTGGAGGGACGCCAGGACTGGTGTAATGTGGTCACGTGGCTTTTACTTACCAGAGAGGAGTCGAGCAGCAGCATTCTGGATGAGCTGAAGGGGTTAATTGATGATTTATCCATGCCAATGTATAAAGAGTTACAGTAGTCTAATCTACATGTAACAAAGGCGTGGATGGTCCTTTAAGATCTGCCTGTGAGAAGTAGGCCTTGGTCTTTGCTAAGAGACGAAGTTGGAAGACGCTTGCTTTCACAGCAGCACTGATCTGCTTCTCAAAGTTAAACTGGTTATCAAAAACGACAGCAAGGTTCCGAACATTAGGCTGAATGTTTGAACTCAAACGTACAGATTTTCAGCAAAGCAGGCCGTTGTGGGGGTGTGTCCTCCAAAGAGGATGATTTCTGAGGGCAGAAACTCTTTACCAGCAGCAAACTGATGAACTGTTTTTTCTTCACTAATTGTATTTTTCTTCTTTCTCTCACATCTTCCTCACATTCTTGACACTTTGTGTGTTTTTAGGGCATCAGTGTGATCTTCAACGTAGCGTTGGCGCTCCTGAAGGTGAGGTGGTGAACATAAGCACTCGTTAACATAAACAGCCCCACAGTTTGGTGCTATGAATAACTTCATTTATTAAACAACAGCTGCTGACTCCATCCTGTGCAAGTTTTGGCTCATCTTCTTTGGTGTTTCTCTTTTTTTTTTTTTTTTTTTTTTTTATTGTCAGACATCAAAAGACGATCTGATTCAAACGGACTTTGAGGGCGCACTTAAATTTTTCCGTGTCCCGGTCCCGAAGAGGTATCGTTCTGAGGAAAACGCAAAGAAACTGATGGAGCTGGCCTGTAGCATGAAGGTGAGTTTGAAGAGAAAAAAAAGAGTCAATTTTGCATGTTAGAGTAAAAAAAGTGAGTGAATTAATGACATGGGTTTGACATCCTGCAGTGCTGCTTCAGTGCCACTAGGGGTCACTTTAGGACTGAGTGTTAATTTAAATAGCTGCGGAGAAAACACACACCTCCATAAACACCTTCACACACACACACTCTCACACCTGTACCCTGATCTGTTTCTGAACATCCTGTTCTAGTTTGGAAGATCCAACTTTGAAGGAAACTTTGGGAGGTGATGTTTAGTTTCTTAGAGAAGAGTTCAGCAGACACTCAGTGATCCACAGCATCAACAGAAGTAACTTTTTATTTTTTAAATCCTTGAAGCTATAAAAGCTCTTTTTTTTTATCCGTGCTGCTCTGAGCTCTCTGTACGTTTGGCGTTATTTGCTGGGACAGAGGGTCTCGTCTTCGTCTGGCCTCACTGAAGCGTCTCGCTGCTGTTTATTTTCATTATTTGGTGAGAGAAAAAAAAAATGTTCCAAGAAGTCATTTGGCAAACTAGATCTGGGAATTAAATCTGTGTGAAGGTAAGCTAATCTGAGGCTTGGATGCCACTATAGGGGGATTAACAGACCGGATTACTGGTGCCCTCACTGAATGATGATACTGACTTCTGATTGGAGTGTAAACCTCTTTGGGTTTCCACGGCTCTGACTTTATTTCCCCGTTTTTAACTCTCAGGCAGGTTTTTCAAAGAGGAACATTAAACAGGGTTAGGACAAGACGCGATGTGTGTTTTTTAAAGCTTTTTTAACAATGATACTTGAGGTTAAGGTCTTTGACCCTGTGAATACTTATTTCTGTCTCTTTATGGCTAAATTGGCACGATCTATTAAAACATTAGCAGGGCTGTCTTCATCAGAGGAAAAGAAACACTTTCTTCTAAGGTTTTCGAAATTATTCAGATGTGTTTTTAACTATGATAAGGTCATTTTTTAGTGGTCTGTAAATTCTGTCACACAGTCAAAAGAGGAAAATCTCTTTTTAAACACTTTAAGCCTCGCCGGTTAAAGGTCATTACCATAAACTGAAACATTCTAATTGAATACGTGACACAGAGTCGTAATTTTCACAAGGTCACAGAATCGATTCGGGAGACGGGATCAGGGTCAGCTGAGCAGCGTTTATGTTGTCAAGGTGTGTAGCTGTGAAACCGTCCTTTTGTTCTAGTCTGCAAAACCTTTTTGACTTTCAAACCTAAAATGTGCAAAGTGCCCAGTGGATTTAAAACACTCAACATGAACATGAGTTTGTTTTTAAACAACCCGTCCGTATCAGTCATCAGGAGTCACACCGTCTTCCGTTGAAGAAACTAGAACCAATGATAATGTGAAAAGGCGCGTTTGTTTTTTATTCACAGGAGCAAAAACAGGGAGGATGTATTTTTAAAACACACATAACTTCGTTTCTTGTGAGAAAAACAAAACATAACACGGATGACACTTCACAGGCGTTTTGCTTATTCATAATTGATCCATCGCTTGTGAGATGATTAATATTCTGTTTCTCTGAGAGCTGTGGTTGCCGTGTGTTCCTGGTTACTCCTGTGGTGAAGCAGCTTTTACGTGTCTGTAAATTAATAAACTGGATGTAAAAGACGAAGGATGGAGCGACACCTGTACTGAGTGACCTGGCTCCCATTTACAGAGCTGGAAGTGCAGCCCAATACACCCAGGGAGCAAACACACACACACACTCACTCACACACACACACACCCAGAGAGACTCTTAGTGCGGGACAACATATGGGCCATGCTGTCCTAGTTTTGCCAACATCATTCTGTTATATCAGCCAAAATATCTTTTGGGTGATATTTTTGGGCCGATATCATAAACTGTACAACCCAGAAAATAAGCTCCACTGTTGTATTTAAGATTCGGTCTGTTTTATCGTTTTACTCGTTTAAACGGAAAAGATTCAAACTGTCTCGTGAAGTGTGAACTTGTATTGCATTAAACAAAGTCAGCAATGTGCAGTTTTCATGCAGCTGTGTAGCGCTTTTTTACAACATCTGTTTTCATCATCCTGTGGAGTACTGGTACAGCAGTTGAGCCCAGTAGAGATCGCGTTAGTCCTTGTGATGTACAGACAATCCCACCTGCCAATCATTCAGAGACACCTGCCAATCACTCAGTGGCACCTGCCGATCGCTCAGTGGCACCTGCCGATCACTCAGTGGCACCTGCCGATCACTCAGTGGCACCTGCCAATCACTCAGTGGCACCTGCCGATCACTCAGTGGCACCTGCAAATCACTCAGTGGCACCTGCAAATTGCTCAGTGGCACCTGCCAGTCGCTCAATGGCACCTGCCAATCACTCAGTGGCACCTGCCAATCACTCAGTGGCACCTGCTAATCACCCAGTGGCACCTGCCAATCACTCAGTGGCACCTGCCAATCGCTCAGACACCTGCCAATCACTCAGTTGCACCTGCCAATCAACAAAGGTACATCTGCCAATTGCAAAGCAACACTGACCAGTTCTTAGGGACACCTGCCAATTGATTAGCTACACCTGCTAATGGCTTGGAAACACCTGCCAGTCACTCAGTGACGTCTGCAAAATGCTCATTGACACCTGCAAATTGCTCAGCTACACCTGCCGATCGATCAGGGACACGTGCCAACTGTCAGCAATTGCTTTAGGGAGTGGCATGTGTCACTGATATATTGGCATGTGTTGCTCAGTGACTGGCAGGTGTCGCAGAGATTGGTACGTTGAGTGACCAATGGCATACCACAAGGCGCATTTGGATCTCAGTGTCACTTTAATTGAGGGCTTAAACAGAAAAAAGGGCATTGTGCACATCTACTACATGGTATAAACAATAAACAACCATAAACAACCAGGAAATGAAAACAAAGGATTAATGTTGGAATGAATGCTTGATGCAGTAAACAGTGCTGGGGTGGATTTGGATGTGATGTCATCACTTAGTTTTTCCAGTAGAGGAAGCTCTGACTCCACAGGAGACAATGGTCCACATTTAAACTGGTGGAAATTTCATATAAATGAAGAAGAGAAAGTTCAGTTTGTAGGATTAAACATTCAATGTCTCAGGCACCATATCGATGATTTGTGATTTTTTCCCCCCTCATCCAATATTTTGTTACATAATCATAAACCAAAGCTGGTGATGCTGCAGTCAGGAGTAGATTTCATTTAAATCCACAGAGTGGATGTGAAAGCCTCCCTTTGCCACAGAGCTGGTCTCTCTTTCACACAGAGGATCAGGCACACAGTGTTCATTTCATGGTGGCTGTTTCTTTTTAAAGCAGAGTGAAAGGCTGAGGCTGCGGAGTGAAAGCCCCGTTGATGAGACCCGACTAAATGCAGTGTGTGTTTAAACCTGCAACTGTAGGCATGGAACGGGACTGTAAGAGTGCCGTTTTAAACCAAACACTGTTCGTGTCATCGGGACTGAAACATGCAACTTGTGTGCACTGATTTAATGTTTCCTTCATAATAAAAGCTGGATTAAACCAATAAATCCATGATTATAAAATGCAGTGTTATGTCACCAGCTCTTGGACTTTAAAGACATGTCTGTGCTGTTTTTTAGGGACAATTCAGCTCGTTTATTTAATCCCAGGCTGATACGCTTTAATAATAAACTAACAAATGATGCAGAAGAACTTTTCTGCCTTTTTTTATTTTAACATCAATTCAAAAGAAAGAAGAGAAGCAGGAGTTTCTCTGGACGTTGATATTCCAGTGAGTGAGCTGTTCAGACATAAATTAACAGTAGCAGACTGAGCTTTTAATCTCTTCATATGTTCCATCACATCTTTATAAAACTCTGGATTGGATCAGAGACAGCCACAGTCCAGCAAAGATTATAAATCATGTGTCCTTGTTTACCAAAGATTGGACAGTCTGCTTTCTGGCAGCCGCCGTCAGTGCAGCAGCCACAGACTGTTATCCCAGTTTATGTTTCCGTCATCATGAGAATAACTGCAGTTATTGCTCTAATTCTCCGTATGTGTGATAGATTTGACGAGTACAGAACTTTAGTTTTTTCGTCTGCTCTTTCTGCGCCCTACAGATCAGCCAGAAGAAGCTGAAGAAGTTTGAGAAGGAGTATCACACAATCAGAGAGCAGCAGGAGCAACAGGAGGCCCCCATCGAGAGATATGAGGTACGCACCAACACACAGAAGATATAAACACACAGTGTCACTGCGAACACGTTAAAGGCGCTGTGACGGGATCCTGGTGGAGTTTTTCTAGCATGAAAACTACATTTCCCATGAGCACCATCACCTGCTGCTGTAAAGATGTGACTCTTCCTGAAAGCGTGCACTTTCTCTACACATCTTCACAACTTTTACTCTTTGCTCAAAACGACTTTTTGCAGGATGCAAAGTGATGAGACTGTTTCAGGTTTCAGGTGCTGGCGTTCATGAATAAATAAATAAATAAGTCCTGCGGATGCCGATCAGAACGGCGGGAAGTTACTGCCAAAAGTCACATGACGTGGTAGAATCATGTCAAAACTGTTTCTCCTACTTGCAGATTTTTTTTTAAACTCAAGAAGAAAAAATTAAATCTTGAACAATATTTTTTTTTGTACCTGAAAGATTTTATTTTTGCGCCTCAAGGATATTTTCATTGAAGTGAAAATACATTTTTCTGTATTTGTGAATCAAGATGTTTTTGTTGGAGAGACTTTTTTTTTTCATTAATCAAACTAAATACATTAGTTGTGAATTATGTTTTGCTTTTGCAAATCACACTAAGTTTGTTTGTGAATCACTGGCCGCAAATAAAACACAGTTTTTGTGTTTGTGAGGTTTTGGCACTAATTTAACTCCATAGAGATTCCCGTTCTGATTGTGTCGTAACGAGTCGTGCGTTTAACAAATAAAGGTGTAGAATGATCTCTGTACTGATGACGGTTCATTGCTCTGCTCAGAGAGAGACGGATCTGACACAGTGCTGGAAACAACCTCCACACGCTGACAGACGTCCTGAGACACAGAAAGAGAAACTCTTTTGAAGGCAGACCTTGATGGTCCTTGTTTGCGGAAGAAAAATGGCGTCCTTCTCAAAGCTATGAATGGATCACGGCGTTTGAAGGGCGGTGGGTTTGCTGACCACAGACCGCACTTCTCAGTTATTCTTTGAGGCGGCATGGACAGGCAGCGTCCGTTTCTTTATTTATGACGAGATACAGAAGATTTTCAACAAACCGGGTTGACTGCAGTCAGATATCAGTTTTTGTGTTTTTATTTCACTTTGAATCATTTTTTAAAATGCTGAAGAATACTTAAGAGCGTCTTTATTGCATTTTTATGCCCAGGGCGACGTTTATAGCTCTTCAGATCCTCTCTGTTTCAACAGGCGGATCAGTTTGCATCAGAGTCAGTGCCAGTCATCCCACTGAAGTAAACATTAAAGCATTCAGTGATTTTTTTAATGTTTTTACTCTGAAAATCTGCCTCATTTTTACAGAAAACCAAATAAGCAAAAAGTATCAGTTGTAAAATAAGAACGGGCGTATTATTATTAATCATTTTAAGCTCACATGTCACCAGCGAGAAACTTGAATATGACATCTCATTAAACCAAAGTGTTTCCCTATTTTGAACTTTTAATAAAACAGGTTTCACTTGATCTCAGTTTTAACCCCTGAACTCTTTTCTTTTTTTCACCTCAGAGATTTTTTTTGGTGTCAGTTTTTACTACAGCTGTCTGTTTCTGTTAATGATGTACAAACAGGTGACGTCCTGTTAAATATTACTGCAGCTCTGGCTCTCACCTGACCGCTCACACATTCACTCGCTCACTCTCTCTGCCTGGTGGAAGACATGCTCACTCATTCGTTTACAACCATTCATGACTAACTCCTCTTTCCTGACGTGATCTCACACTTTCCTTCCTCTTTCATGACTTTCTTAACTTCACACTCTCCACATCCTGCTCTTCTACTTGTTCATTCGTCCTGATTTTTATGGATTTTTTAAACATCTCCTCCTCCGGCTGTCTTCTTCCTGTTCTCCTTCTTTCTCTGAATCTTCTTCCTCCTTCCAGCGGGAGAATCGTCGATTGCAGGAGGCCAACATGCGTTTGGAGCAGGAGAACGATGACCTGGCACACGAGCTCGTCAGCAGCAAGATAGCTCTGCGCAAAGACCTCGACAACGTAAGACAACATGAAAAACTGGTTTTATGTGATTTTTTTTGTCATGTTATTAATTCAAATATTAACCTTTCACTTCTTAGATAAGAGAACTCTGCATGTGGCAACAATTTTTCAACAACTGGCAAAGTCTGAGTCAAAGCAGCAGAAAATGAATAAAGTAAAGCCTTTAGAGTTTCAGCAGAACCTTCATTAAGGGCCCGACCCGTATGGACCCGGAACTGATCAATCATCCGTTTAATTTTTAAAATATATAATGAATAAAATAACTTCTTTTTGTCCCTTAATGTGTACAAAAACAAAGATATGGTAAATTATATAACCTTAAAAAACAGTGGATCTGGATATCTCTGGACGTAAACAAATCAACATCAGTAAGAATCTCAGGTCATGTGACCTGGATGTGTTGTTTTGTTATGTGTTATTGACTGAAGTAGGCCATCTAGTGTCTGGAAGTGGTTACAGCAATGCTTTGAGTTGTTTGGAACCTTGAGCTTGCCGTAGTTTTCAGTGTTGTTGACAAAGAGTAACTGTGATATGTTTCTGTGATGAAAGATGAAATTCTGTTTGAAAAACAAAGTTAGATCCATGTATGCTAACCGCTAGCATATCAGTGCAATTTCCCATATACGTTAGCATGGAGCTAACGCAGTGTTTTCTCTGTGGTTTTTGCTCCATTAGCAGATGTTTAACATGTTGAATGTGTTGAATATGAATCTCTTGTCAGAGAGTGATGTTCATTTCTTTGTGTGTTCAGTTTTACAGACAGGGAGGAACTTAAGCTAGGTTAGCATGACCGATGCAACAAAGCACATGTCACATGTACTTCAGGTGCTCTTTGACCGGAAGGTCCCGAAGCCTTTAGTTCCTAGTGAACCACATGGTTACTGTGACTGTGTTTTCACTACTTACTAAAGTTCCTGGACCTCTGGGAAGTACTACTCCCCTGGCAGGGCTGTTTTCAGGGGTAAATTTATTACCCCAGAACTAGATTTGTACCCTGGTTCCTGTGGTCCAATAAAAACCCCCTCAAGACTCACCTTGAACAGAGAGAGGAGAAGAGCGAAAACTAAGCAGAAAGTAGGACAAGACTAACTTCAATGACCTCACCAATATTGGGTCATGTTGTGTGTGTGTGTGTGTGTGTGTGTGTGTGTGTGTGTGTGTGTGTGTGTGTGTGTGTGTGTGTATCAGGCTGAGGAGAAAGCAGACGCCCTGAATAAGGAGCTTCTGCTGACCAAACAGAAACTGGTGGACTCAGAGGACGAGAAGAGGCGACTGGAGGAAGAGTCCGCTCAGGTAGGAGCCACTTTCCAACCTGATGTCTACATTTGAGTCATCAGTCCTGCTGTTCCTTAAATCCCATGATGCCCCACAGCCTCACAGATAGCAGAGCAGGTCAGCACTACTGTATCACAAGCTCTCAGGTGACAGTCATTCTGGAATTGTCGTGAAGAAATGCAGCTCAAATCTCTCTTCTGGGAGTTTGGAGAGAGCCTGGCAGGAAGTTTGCAATATTGATGTGACAGGCTGTGACTGAACAGTCGATCTTCTGGTCAGAGCCAAGAGCCTGCAGGGTTTCCATCAAACTGAACTCTGCAACAACAGAAAGGTCTCCTTCTGCTGAGAGGCTGGTTGGAAGAAGTCTAACACACTTTTAATGTGGTCGTAAAATCATCCCAGCTGCAGACACGTTCGCTCACCTTCTAGTTTAAAAACATAAATAAATCAAACAGAGCTGTGATTTACGAGTTTCTCAGTATCACTGATAATAACATTTATTTCAGTTTCACACGATTCATGATGTGACATTTTTCTGGACCAATCAGGTGAATGTGGCTCATATGAAGTCGAACAGGATCATTTTTACTCAAAATATGACAAACACTGGCTTAGATTTCAGTTTCTGCAGAGCAGTAATGGCTGATGGCTGTGCTGTTGCTCGCATACAGCGCGTGATTGTGCCAGTTATATCCATGTATGCTAACTGCTAGCATATCAATGCAATTTCCTGTATACATTAGCATCGAGCTAACACAATGTTTTCTCTTTGGTTTTTGGTCCATCTTGGGAAACTGTTATCCATCTGCTAAGCTAAGCTAGGCTAGCTGGGGCTGAATAGTCAGTGTAAGGCCCCAGCTAGCTCCAGCATGATGTAAAAACAGACAGGGGAATGGTTTAGCATAAAGGCTAATGATGTGAATGGACTGAACCATTACTAATGGAGTTTTCCATAATAAGTCATTGAACCTCCCTGTGATTCTGAGAGGGTGAGGACTTTAGATGTCAGACAAAAGATGTCAGGGTGTCACAGAGCAGTTCAGAGACTCAGGCGCAGAAACAACAGACCAGCAGATACACAAATAAAGAGTTAATTTAACAAACAAAAGATTACAGTCATTAGCCCGGGCAGTCAAACGGAAACTGAGGAGGCGGGAGAGAACCACCTGCCAACTGAACTGAAAGTCTCCCAAAGACTTAATAAGCCTAGACTAACTTTAATGAAAGGAAACTAGAAGATACTCTGAGCACACTAACCAGGACGGTTGGTAACGCCAAGCTAGGAGCTTTAAGGATCTGGAAACACACACACACACACACACACACACCACGTGACAAACAGTTTATGCTAACAAAGGCCGACAAGAGGCTAACCAACACGATTCAATTCACAAGCACTACAAAACCCCCAGATGAGCTGACCCAGAGAGAGAGAGAGAGGGAGCAGTGAGCCTTAGCTGACAGTCCAGTAAGGAGAGAGAGAGTGAGGGAAGGTGAGCTGGGGAGGTGTGCGACGGGACCGGAGTGATGTCAGCTGTTACAAGGCCAGGCGGGGATACAGACAGAGCGGGAAGGGTTAACAGGAAGCTGAGGCACAGAGAACAAGAGGTTAGAATCCAGGATTACAAACAAGGTGAAAACCTCGAGCAGATGGTTGAATTTTACTGACTGACGTGATTCAACGATCTGCTCTGAGCTGAGGTCTCACAGAGGTAGACGAGCTTCAGGTGGACCACGCTGGTGATTAGCAAGCGTCTCCACACACCTCGCTCACGCCCACCTGGGGATAAAGGAGAAGAGGAGGGGGGTCACTTTTGTAAAACAGGAGGAGCTCCAGATGTCTTTGTTTTATGAAAAGGAGGTCGAATTAATGTGAAAACAAACGTCAATTCCAAAACAAAAACCTACAATCTCCATATTTAACTCGAGCTCTGAGTAAAACGTCCAAATGTGTCTGAGGCTTTCCCGTCTTCTCTCTCTCTCTCCTCACACTCTCCACTTTCAAACCTCAAATGTCAAAGGATGTCAGATCGTCATCTCTGATGTTGACATCCTGGGTTCAGGACAGACCTGTCCGTTCCCGTGTGTGTTTACCAGTGTCCTCCAAACGTCTCCTGTCTTGTTGAGTGTGTGGCTGCAGCTGTGAGTGATTTATGGGGAAGCATGGAGGTTGTGAGGAGACTGTGACTTTGCCCTGAGCTTCAGGTCTGCCAATACCCCTCTCAGTCTTATGTACATGTCATGACTCCCTCACAGTCTCTGGGGGCTCTGCTGCTGCTGCTGCTGCTGCTGTCCTTGGTCTGTGCCATGAAACATCCTGACAGGAGCTGTGTGTGTGTGTGTGTGTGTGTGTTTTTTTCCTCAGCTGAAGGAGATGTGCCGACGAGAGCTCGATAAATCTGAATCGGAGATAAAGAAGAACGGTTCCATCATTGGAGAGTATAAGCAGGTAGGTGCTGTGTATGTAACTTTCTATAACAACACGTTTTGGTCCTGGTGGTTTGCACATGCAGCACATTCATCCTGTTAAAACTTTATTTCTGAAGCACATTTTCCTCACAAACACATTTTGGAGAAGTGAAACTAAGACAGAGACGGACTTTCAACATTTTAACCTCCCTGCTCTCAGTTTGAGCTCCACCCACATCCCAGCGATGAGAAGTATCAGTGTTTGCCTGTTCATAATCCACATTTTAAAATGAGATTATCAGCGCTGAAATGAAACACGAGTCCGTTTACGGCACGTAGACTGAAGGTCTCTCAACAGCCTGCAGAGTTTAGGTCAGAGCAGAGGAGAGCTAAAGAGGAGGGTGATAGAACACAAGCTAAAACACGAGCTGATCTGTTTGTGGTAATGATCATTCAGCCCACATGCAGCAGTTATTCTGCAGTGATCTGATCAAACTCAGAGTCTGTCAGTAAAATGTAGAGTGAGGTTACGTTAGCTCTGATTGGTGAGGTTGGAGCTGGTAGATGAGCTCTGATTGGTGAGGTTGGAGCTGGTAGATGAGCTCTGATTGGTGAGGTTGGAGCTGGTAGATGAACTCTGATTGGTGAGGTTGGAGCTGGTAGATGAGCTCTGATTGGTGAGGTTGGAGCTGGTAGATGAGCTCTGATTGGTGAGGTTGGAGCTGGTAGATGAGCTCTGATTGGTGAGGTTGGAGCTGGTAGATGAGCTCTGATTGGTGAGGTTGGAGCTGGTAGATGAGCTCTGATTGGTGAGGTTGGAGCTGGTAGATGAGCTCTGGTAGGACAGAATTTCCTCTTAAAAAAATCCTTTTACTGTCTTCTTTCTATTCTTTGGTATTTTTTCAGCCTTTTACCCTCTTTCTAGTGTTTTTTTAATGAATTTCTTTTTAATTGTTTTATTAACTTCACCTTCCTTCTGTTGTACATGAAATGACCGTCAGATATTCAAATATTCATTCATCACTTTATTATTACTTTGTGTTTATCTCTCTGACCGTCTTCCTTCTCGTCTCTGGTCCTGGTGGTCTTGGTCTGTGTAGTGGTTCTGGTGCTGCCTGGGTTCTCCTCTCCTGGGTCAGGTTTTATCTTCTCACTCTTTGTTTGTTGACTTTTATTTTTATGTAGGTTTTTTTTTTCTTTTCTTTTTGGGACCTCAGCTGTGGGAGCATTTTTCATTTCTTTAAAGGTGCTACACAAATAAAACTATTATTATTATTATTATTATGATTATTATTATCATTACCAGGATTCACTAACGTTGCAAAGTTGGAGTGTTGTCACCTTTCAGACTCTAGAGCTACGTAACCAGAGATACATAAATGACTTTGTTGCTTTAAGTCTTGGAGTCAGGAGTCACGGCTGCTTATGGGAAACGGAGTTCGACCTCTGACCACACAGACAGTCCAAACAGAGACTTTAAGATATGCTCAAGGTGGATTAATGTCAGGTCTGTCTAAACCATATGACAAATAAGGTCTAGACCTGCCCCTGTTTCACAGAGAACTTTTATTTAGATCTGTTGATTCATGATGTTTGACGGGTGAATTAAAGTTCGAGCTGCCAGCAGTTGAACAAACTGATAGTGATAATTTAGATCATTTAAAATAGATGACTGAGGACATCTAAATACCTTCTGCCTTATTCAGTTAACTGGACCATCAAGGCTTGATACTTAGATCACCTCCTTGTATCTCTGACAGGACTTAATGTTGGTTCAGTCAGCTTCATGGATTTGTTTTGCGTCCGTTGCTGCGGTTTGTGGTTGGGTTTGTGCGTCTGATGCTGCCCCGTGTTTTCAACTAGACCGATCCTTTCAGCACGTCTTCTGAGCTCACCTTTCTCTAATCATCTCTCCTTCTTTGGCTCCTCTTTTAAGATCTTTGCTCGGATCAAACCCAACCAGGGCCAGAGAATCCATAAATATTTTAGGATAATATTAGAGCAATCTGATTTCAATCATTCATCTCGCTCGTGGAGCAGAAACGTCTCATTTCATGAGCCGTCCTGAAGATGAACTCACAGATCTTTGACAGCTGAGCTTGAGAACATATTTTTTTTTAGTTGCCTTCTTTCCAAATTCCTCTTATGGTGATTTTCATCCCCTCAGATCTCATCTTGTCACTTAATGCTTAATATAAACCTATCCAGATCAAGTGCTGTTACCATCAGCGCAGAGGCATTACGTAAGAATCCAGCTCCTTTCCCTCCCTGTGGGGGCCGACAGAAATAGCTGGAGTACATATTTAGAAACAGACCTGAGCTTCACCTGCTTCTAAAAATATTGACAGAAGATATGAAACAGAAAACAAGATCTGAGCTGGTTCAGCAGCTCTCAGATTGTCAGGAAGGCAGTGAGGAACTGTGCTGAGCAGAGCTGAGCGTGAAAGTGGGGCTCTGACAGAAATAGTCCTTTTTTTGTGACAGCGAGGAGAGATGGGGGTGATAGATGGAGAGAGGGAGAAATGAAGAGTGGAGGAGAGGACGGACAGCAGCGTTAAAGCCTGTGGGACTGACGAGTCCAGGAACATCCCAAAATAACCCGCGTTGCTTTCCAACCCAGATAACTGGAATTATTCCTCAAATATTGTTTTCAGCTATTTCAGAGGCTGTGGATGCCAAGTTTCCTTTTGTTCTCTGGTGGGATGAGAGCCAAGCTAGCTTTGTGCGCTAATTGCCCCTTCAGCCCACGAGGACAGAGAAACGTCTGTCAGAGTCGGGGCTAAAAACGGTGTCGAGTGTTGTAGAGTAATCCCTCCAGTGTGATTGGAGGCAGCCGATGGAGATGCTCTCTGGTTTGCCAGTGCATGGCAGGTGCGGTGACATGAGCCAGCGCTGGTGTCTCTGAGGCCTCGTTAGCATTAGATTCATTTTATCGCCCACAGCTATGAACGATTCGACCACGGACGCCAAATTACACCCAACAGTTTTTAATGCGTCCAAACTGTTTCCTGCCGACCGCTGGAAGCTTCATAAAAAAAAAAAACAGAGTGTTGCAAAGTCTATCAGAAGTTGACCTGAAAGGACTCAGTTTACTCATTACTGAATGAGGGGCCGTTTCCACGGCAACGGGAAACAGACCCTCATGGTGGACTCAACTTCTTAGCCCCTTTGACGTACAAAGATGGTGGTTTCTTCTCCTAAATCTCATTCTGCTTCATTTTTAACATCGCCTGCAGCAAAATGATGGAATTCAAAACAAAAGTGGGTAAATAAAAAGCCTCTGAGCTCATGGTTCGGTTTGCCCTCTGAGCAGAAATCTCAAAAGAACATAGTTTCTGTTTCTCCTTCACTTTATCAGAGTCAACCGTTGCTGAGATCATGTTCAGATGTTGTTCTATGATGCAGCTGCATCATTTTTAAAGAGATATTCATCCTGAAATGTCTTTTTTCTCACAAATTTTCACCTTTACTGTGACACCAGAATCATCCAGACAGACCCTGTGGTTTCAGAGATATACTCATTTTTTTATGGGTTTACAATTTTCGAGAAAAAACCTGAAAAATCAGCTCAGGGTTCAAAGGGTTAATCTGTTTTATAACTAGATGAGATTCCTCACAGGAGCTTTAAATAAGCTAAATAATAACTGACAGATGGGTCAGCTGTAAGGACTCCTTACTGTGGACTCGCATCTCAGATCCCAACAGAACACATCGTCCGGTTCACTGTGTCGCTCTCATCTCTCCTGCAAATTAAACAAGAAGAAGATAAAATAGACATAAAATAAGACATGTAGGAGGAGAGAGATGGATATGTGCTGAGCTAAAGATACAAACATGGATGTATAGATTGATCTGTAAAGGAGGAGGAGGAGGAGGAGGAGGAGATGTACGGTGAGGGAAACAGCTGATAGAGATACAGAGTCGGTCTGCAGAGAGGTGGGATGACCCCGTGTTCCTGTTAGGATGACTCATGTCACATCGATTCCTCTGTTCATCTGCAAGCTGCAGCACAAGTGTGTGTGTGTGAGTGTGTGTGTGTCTGTCAGCATGTTCAGAGTGTGTATTATCGTTTTTCTGCAGGAAGAATAAAAACAGAGAGAGATATGTCAGGATGTGCAAGCATCCCCTGAGCCCCGCTGGAAAAACATGACCTCATGACATCACTAATGGACTTAACAGACGCAGTAAGAGGATGAAGACTCTGCCAGCCAGACTGATTAACTCAGACACACAAACTGTGGTGGATGAGAGCAAAACGGTTGTGCAGACCAGGGTGGCAAGAAGGGGCATAAAAAACAAAAAAACATTCTCCCATATTCAGGTCAATACGGTAATTTGGAGATCATCTGTTAAGAAACTGAGGAACTCTGATCTCTTCTTCCTGATGCCCTGGTTTAACTTTTATATCTCATATCCAAGCACCAGTTTTCATTTTATTCAGTTCTGCTGTGTAACCTGTTAAAAAACAGCTGAATCACTGATCCAGGTGACAAACTTCTTCTTTCTCTCGTAGATCTGCTCCCAGCTGAGTGAACGACTAGAGAAACAACAGACGGCCAACAGAGGGGAGCTGGAGAAAATCCGGGTGAGTTTCATGCTGAAAGCTTTTTGTCCTTAAACGTGCTGGAAATTACAAAACAAACAAGCAAATAAAAAATCAAGTTAATCAAGCAATCAGTGACAAATCTCACTCAGACAACCAATGAACGTGCAGTGTCAGGTGCTATGGCAGGAGGACATTATGGTTTATGGGGACAGAAAGATCACAGATCATCTAGAAGTCACCAGCAGGGTCTGAACTCCTCATTGGAGGATATATGAATCATTTTACTGTTGAAGGTCCATAAAAAGCTTCAGTTACAAGACAAAACTTCCAGGTCCCAGAGCAAACCTGATAAACCACATCTGGTTCCATCAGCATCTCAGACAACAAGACAGAGGATCAGCATCAGTCAGGAGAAAAATCTGACCTCCTTTTTACCATCTTTACCAAGAGAGTCTCTGTTAGTCTGGAGCTACAGGATTTATACTGAATCATTCAGCAGAACGTTTGACTACCTTTGTTATCTGGGCTGTTACAGATAAGCTAATGAAGCTAAGCTCCAGAAGCTAATGTTAGCTTAACTAGAGCCCTTTGGACAACAGCTAACAATGATGGACGATCACCAAAGAACAAAAACTAGAACAAAACAGGCCAATGAGCTCCAACAAACAAAGAGACATGAGGAACAACACAGCTAGGAGCTAACGCTAGGCTAACGTTAGCTAACGTTAAAGATAACTTTATATTTCTTTACAGCAAAGTGACGACATGTTGCCTCACATATGATGTTGACTGACCTCAGAACAGACGTAAACATCCTCGTTCATTTTATTCACCTTGAGTTGATGTTGTGTCTACAGCACAACTTGATCCAAAGAGGAAAGGGTTAAAAACACACCCCGTCACCCAGCCTCTCAGGATACCTTGAGTCAGAGTTACATGAACCTCATGAACACCGTTTGATCATTTTAAACTTCAAATCTCAGAAAAAACCTCATAAAACTGAAGAAAACTGACTTCCTGTATTTTAATGGACGTCCAGCAGAGACTGTCTGAGTGTTTGGGGATGGATACACACGCTGTGATTGGCTCCTCGCGTTTGAGGGCGGGGCTCAATTCAGACGTCATTTTTGTCTTTTAATATCTTGAAATGAGACATTTTTTCTGGCTCATATTTGGTCTAACAGACATTTTTTTACTCAAAGTAAAAAATAAGAACTAATCAGGACTTCTGGGCCGTTGCCAGACAAACCATCACATTTTGATCAGTATTTGTTTTCCACATATTTCTGTTGATTGTAAAACAAAAAGTCATTAAAAAACTACCCAGAAGTAGTTCTCCTCATACTTAGTAACCAAACATTGTTGGTAAAACCCATTTTTCAGCAGTTTTGGGCTCCTGCAGCCTGAGTTTGTAGGTGTGTTTGGAACTCTGTTGCGGTTTCATTGTCCTGGCTGGAGCACGACCAACAGTTTTTGGTAGGAACGAGGAGTCCGTCCGCGGAGCCTCGGCCAACCAGCTCACTTCCAGCTCTTGTACGTTTGGCTCATGAACTGTTTGTTTAGACTGGAGCTGGGAGGGAGGCCATTTTGGCAGAGAACTGGATCAGGACTGCCCAAGGACTCACAAAGGTTCACTGCAGCAAGGACAAGTCCTGTTAAAGACACAGAGGAGGGGAGGGGGGGGGGGGGTCATGTCTGCAATTCCATCACTGCATTTGTTCCTGTGATTGCATTCTTCACTAATGGAGCAGTAATACTGACAGCAGCTGCTGTTCTAAGTGGTGTGTGTGTGTGTGTGTGTGTGTGTGTGTGTGTGTGTTGGGTGATTTACTGATTTACAGTAATGTAACATGTAATCACACGCTGGCATATTTATTGGCCGAAACTCAATCTGAAGCGATGTTGGAAACAGTTCGTCACTCGGCTGCTTCATTAAGACTCTGAAGCACTTCTGCAGTGACGAGGCTGAAACAATACGTACGCCTCCCGCTCTGCTCTGACACTTTAATCCAAATGAAGAATTTGATTATTCTGGAAAATTCATCTCACACAACACAGTCACACAACTCTGAATCCACGCTGAAGACACAATGCACAGAAGTCCTCCAGGGCTCGGCCCGGTCAGAGCACCTGAATGGAGGCTTTTGTTGTGTAGCCGTCCAGTCTGCCCTCCATAATAAACGCTCTGTGTCCACTAAAAGCTCATCACACATTAGGCCACCCAAAGGAGCTCTTTGACTAAAGCTAACAGAAAGCAGGAAGAATAGGCGGCCTGTGTACGACTCTAACGAGCTGCAGCGCTTCAGGAACCAAACAGAGCGTCTCTTCTGCACATGTAGAAACATCTCTGAAGAGAAGCAGAACATTCAGGATGACAGAACTGCAGATATTTGCATTTAGTTTAGACGTTTTTTTTTGTTGTTGTCTCTGAACCAACGGTTGGCGTCTTCTTCTGGCTCACTTTATTCTTGGACTGTCTTTGGTTTATTTTTAAAGCCCACAGATGATAAACATGAAACAGCTCTGAAATAGCATCAGCTAACAGAAACCAAGGTGCTCTCAAACTTCTCTCCAATGAAACGGTTTCCTCAAAGACTTTCAGTCAGATCTGACGCTCTGAGTCTGTCTCTGTCTCCTTCAGTCATGAGCTGTGAGTCAAACACTAATGGACACGTGGCTCGAGTTTGACGTTCAGCGGAAACAGAATTATTAAATCAAAAGTGGGAATAATTAAGTTACAAGGAGGATTTTATCTCTTAGGCTTTGTTATAATAATAGTATGTTTTATTTATAGAGAGCTTTTTAAGACAGGAAGTGCTGGAAAGACAGACTCTTCTATCAGGAAAACGTCCCAAAGATTTCAAAAATGCTTTGTCTTTCTTCCTCTGACGTGGTCCTCTCCTCCTGTTCTTCTCTAGTCCAAAGTGGAGGGCTGTGAGAAGTGCAGCAGTCTCTTCAACAAGGAGGGACGTGTGCGAGCCGCCGTGACCTCGGCCCCTGCAGGGGGGACGGAGGAGACGGATGAGGAGAAGGAGGATTTGAAGAATCAGCTGAGGGAGATGGAGCTGGAATTAGCTCAGACCAAACTACAGCTGGTGGAGGCCGAGTGCAAAATCCAGGTACACACGACACCTGTTTCACAGAGGTTCAGCTCTAAACAACAAACTGACGTTCACAAACGTTCACAAACATGCAGCCAAAACCGTGCTTCACTCTGCAACAGACGGCTCATGTCTGCAGAGAGCAGATCTGACAAAAACTCCAGACGAGGGTTAAAGACGTGAAAGTTACACGAGTGTCAGAGACGATGAGATCAGCCTGTGTCTGCTGAGAGCTTCACAACACCCACAATGACTGACAGAGAGAGAAGGGACAGACAGAGAGCGGACTCTCTGCACACACACACACACACTCTACACACACACACACACCTCCACACACACACCTCCACACACTGCAGGAGGATTTGTCATGATAACAGCAGGTTTGGCCGCCTCATTAAATCAAACATGAATTAGAATTGATTGATTTCTTTTTCTTCCTTTTTTTTAGGATTTTTAAAATTTTCCTGCTAATAATCATAATTTTTTTACATTTGTATGGAGCACAGAATCCTGATGTTTTCTTTAATTCCTGTTCTTTGGACGGCCTGTAAGCCACTCTGCTGATAACTGAGATGTAAACTTCCTGAAGTTAAATCCTCCGTCTTTGATTCGTGACCATCAGCAGTATTTCACATGAATCCTCTGATTCTGATTCCAGGACTTGTTTTTTTCATCCCACTGTTGTAGTTTTTCTGATAGACCGTCAGTGAATCATGAGGGACCTGTTAGCTGCTGAAACTGTTAGCATTAAAGCTAACTGTGTTTAACTCAAGTTAATGTGGGGTCCTGAAAGTCAAGGTCAGGATTTGGGATTTACTTTCTACTCAGTCTAGTCCTTTAAGGTTTCAGACCTTTTGGGGTTCAGGTCTCATGAATCCCAGTAGAGCCCGACCAGTACGGGAGTTTTTTGGGCTGATGCTGATATTGGGGCCATAAAGAAAGTGAGGTCAGAAACCAGCAACCCTGAATCAGTAACCATGACAACATGAGGACTGTAAACACACCGATTTCACAAAGATGAAACTTACACCACTTTAAACTGTATAACAGTCTGATATTAGATGATGCTGCACGTGAGAATTATTTAGATAATTTATTAATTCTCTGGATCCCAAACACACCGAGGGATCAAAAAAAACACTCATTTTAAAATAACTGGAGACAAAGTGACAGGATCTCCACACAGCAAAAAAATGAAAACATCAGTTACATATCGGGACGCACCGAAATGAAAATTTGTGGCTGAAGCCGAATAAAATATAAACGCTTGGCCGAATACCGAATAGGGCTGTCACTTTTTCAAAAAATCATATTCAACAAATATTAAATGACCCGTTATTCTTCGAATATATTCAAATTCCACCGCCCGCCCCCCCGCCCGCTCTCCACAAGAGAAAGCTTCGACAGCTTTGAATAAGAAGGTAAAACATATAACTGATACTCAAGCCGAACAGCCCGTCTTCATTTCTTCATTATTTGCCAGAAACACAAATCTATCACCTTGATCAGGATCAAGTGTGACTCTCTTTTTGTTTCCAATATTACCTGCACGGTACAATTCACACACGAGCACGCGCACATGATCGCCGTGACCGCTCCTCCTGACAGTTATTGAAACAATAACGGGGTGTTAGAGGGCTGTGTGGGACCAAAACAACTTAACATGAGCCAAAAAGTCTCTAAAGTTATAATCCTGTTCTCTGTCTCACTCTACTGACTCTGATCAGACCGCGCTGCATGGAAAACGGTTTTGATAGACGCTTCATGGTGACGTAGGCGAGCCGCGCGCGCGCCCGAAGTCTGCTTCATGTTGGAGTAGTGTCCGCAGACAGACCAGCGGAGGAGCGGCGCTTGTTTGAACGTGAAGCAGCGGGCTGTTGTCTGCAGACTCTGACATTTTTTAAATATCCCAGTAGCCTTTGCTGTTTGATTGCGTCATTGTGTCACACGCTACTATTCGGCCTTGCTTTTAACTCACTTTACCGAAGGCCGAATGTGGCTTTTTTTGCAATATTCGGCCAAATATATTCGGTGCATAGTTACATATGGACCGATGACGATTAATCAGTTGAGGCTCTAGATCTCGGTGCCTGTGGGCCTCCTGCAGAGCGGTTCATAGAGAGATCACATTTTGCTCTCATGACTTCATCAACCCTTGAGGAGCAGCAGAGGCTCCACAGCAGAAATGTCTCTGTTAACGAGGTAACTTGGAGTAATGTGGAGCTTTGTTAGCGTCTGACTGCATCACTGGACGACTGACGGCTCTGCAGGTCCCCAAACATGGTTCAGGTGTGAGAGAGTCAGAAAAGAGCCGTTACAGTAAAGAGGACCTTCTCATCATTTCTCAGCACACAGGATGTTGGCTTCTGTCACTTCCTGTTTCAGTTCTTGTTATTCTGTGTGCTTATCATCAGACACACGAGTGACTGATCTGTTTTCCCCTCTTCATTCAGGACCTGGAGCACCACCTGGGTCTGGCTCTGAACGAAGTCCAAGCCGCCAAAAAGACCTGGTTCAACAGAACGCTCAGCTCCATCAAGACCGTCACCGGGACGCAGGGCAAGGAAACCACCTAACCTGCTCATCACTGTCGTCCAGTTTTTACCCAGATCCCGTCTGGAGTCCTCACTGAACCCTCGGGACGCCTAACGTAACCCAGCAGGGCCGTAACTTTAACTCAAACACTGACGCCCATTACTCCAGACTGTTTCCTGTCCTCATGTTTCCCTCCTGATCCAATCAGCTCCGTTTGTTCCTCCTCGTCTTCGACCCGAATGACTGCAGCCGACGGCGCTGATGAGAAAGGGTTGAAAAGCACAGCTGGAAGTGCAGCGGTACCACTTTCCCCCCTGAAGAACAAAAGAACAATGTGCTTCCACTGGTCACAGAAAGAAAAGCGTTGGGTTAAAGAGAGGGTTGGTTTGTCTCTGTCTTTGTACTGCTGATGTTAAAGCCCCGCAGACGGAAGGAAGGACACCTGGACTGAGTCTGTCCTGACGGGACAGAGAAGAAAACACTCCGTCCTTCACTTCCTGTCTGCGCGCTGCCCTCCAAACTACTGGCACAAACCAACCAGTCCCTGAACCGTGTTGGTTTTAGGTACGAGAGCTAACAGACGCCTTTTCAAACTGAGCTTTTTCTAATTTACGTTGAACGAAACCTTTTTTCTTTTTCTATGTGTGTAACATGAATGTGCTCGTGTGTGTGTGTGTGTGCATGTTTTTGTTTTGTGCTGACTGTGAGGTCTTCATGTGAGAGTGGATAAAGTGACTGAAATATGATGTGTGTATACAGGAAAGAGAGAGAGAGAGAGAGAGAGAGAGAGTGGAGGTCTGAGGGAGAGAGAGCAGCACTGAGGTGATGAGTGAGAGCATGTGTGCTCTCCTTCGTTCAGGTGTGTTCATGAATGATGCTCCAGAAGCGTTCGCTGACAAAGCCTTGACGTAAAGGTTGATAAAGATGAAACTATATATGAAAATGTTCTTCACAGCAGGAGACGTCTGGTTTTGGGTTCAGACCTCGAGGTGAAACCTGCTCCAGGTGTGTTCGGTTTGGATCTTTCAGCACAAAGAAACTTCAAAAGCTCCAAATCACACAAACCTCTGCAGACAAACTGCACACTGACCGCCAGGTGGAGGCGAAACTGAAAACACACACACACACACACATGTAGAGCGATGGAGTTACCGCCGCTCCTGAACACACCCTAAAAAACCTCGACCCCCCTTTCTCCTGGCGCCACCTCCCCCTGACCTCTGACCTCTGACCTCTGGCAGGGCTGTGCTCAGATCTTTTTAGAGCTGTGTGAACTTTCACAGTCTGGTGCAACATTTGGAGGAAGAAAACAACCGTGAGCCACTTTATCCGCCCGAAAGATCAGACAGGAACTGGTCCTGGAAGAGGTCTCTGTGACCAGGAACAAAAGGGAAAAAGGAGAAACCAGTGGAAGAGACGGAGATGAGTTCAAAAAAAGACACCTGACCTTTAACCTGCGTCTGTCCAACAGCTGGGGAGTCCATCAGTCCTACTTTAACACTTTTTCTGTAGCACCAAATCTCTCTGTTCTCCATCCTCTTCAAAGGAACCCAAGATCCATGAGTTCCAGTTCCACCTCGTCCTTCAACCTCCAAGAAAACCAGTAACATGAAGTTTGAGAAAGTCAGCCGACAATACCAGAAAAATAACTTGTTTTAAATGATAAGAAAAGGCCTGAACTGCTCATCAGTCGTTCAGGTGACTTCATGTCTTTTAACATCTGACAATAAGATGTTTTTCTGGTCTTATTAGTACTTGAGAAGTGCAGCGCTGTAGTTTCTGTGCTGTTCACTTCCTGTTTCCTTAGAGTATAAAATAATTCACACTGTACGACGAGGAGCAACAAAAAGAGCGAAACATGATGATGAGACTGAAACACTCTTTAATAAATCAGACCTCAAAGGGTTAAAAAAAAAGCTCATGTTAGATATTAAGTGGCCACTTAGTGAACACACACACACACACTCATAAACAGCTCAGTCTGCTGACAGGAGTGTAACAGAAGTGTGGATCAGTATCATCGTGTTCCTCTGTTTGAGTGATGTCACCAACAGGCCACGCCACGGGTCAAACTCGTAAAAGGTGTAAATCAGTCCACAGGGGGGTCAGGGCTTAAAAAAGGGGTGTGTGTGTGTGTGTGTGTGTTTTCAGTTTAGAGGAGGTTTAGATATTTTCACTCTGTCCGTACTTCACTCGTCGTCACATCAAACTGCAGGAAGAAAAACTCAAACCTCTTTTTTTTTTTTTTTTCAGTCTTTGACAAACTGTTGCTGTAAATTGCATCAAACTTGAAGGTTGAATCTGATTGGCTGGAATCTGTTAGTGATGTCAGAGGTGGAGTCCAGATGAGGCACTGGGTTGTAAATAACAAACATGAAGACGTGATTATTGACTCTCTGTTGATGATTTTTTTTCTACTCTGTAATCTGAACTAATGTCGCCGCCTCGTACCGACCGACCTGCTGCCGTGCTACAGTTTAATCCACCGCCATGTTTCTGTTCTTAATGTTCATCTTTTGCTCCGAGCTTCTCGGTCTGACTGCTGTTTGGTTTATTAAGACGCCAAAACGTAGCTTTATCATCCAACCAGACAAACATTATCAACGTGTGGGACTTGTAATAGTGTAGGATGCATTGTGTATACTTCATGAATTTCAATATAAAGATATCAACACAGGAACACTCTGGACTCTTTCATTTATTGACCTCTTTTCCTTTGCTTTCAGGAAGGAACCAACTGACTGAACCCATCAGTTTCCTAACAAAGAGATGAACTTATTGATTAATTGTGATTATTAGTTCCAGTTTGATACAACACTTTTTAAAGTAAGATCAGGTGTGCACAGCCCTCCTGTCTACTTTAACAGCTATCATCAAAAAAAAGAAAAGTTCTTTATTCGTGCCCCCGTGAAATCCTCGTTTCTCTCTCTGGTGTTTCATTTGAGCCCGTGTCTGAAACTCTTATTTTCAGCTGCCGTCTCTTTAAGACTCCTGGCTCCACAAACCTCCTTCACTCTGATTGGCCAGCTCCCTGGAAGCTTTGTGGGGCGGACCTTGGTGTTTGAGGTCCTAACTCTTCAGCATGTCACGAACCTGTCAGGAGATCCTTATGAGGATCATGTGCTGTTATTTCAGAACGGAGCGTTTGATCAGTTTACAGACGATTCAGGGATTTCTACAACAGATGAATATGTCTCTAAAAATCTGCACATGCTCAGTCTGAACATCCAGCATTGAGACTTTATAACCACATTTAAAATATGGGGAAGCAGAATATCCTCCCCTGAAAGTATCACATTTATAGTCGTGTATATAATGTTGACTTTCAAGAGAATCACCGCATCAAGCGACAAACGTCTTTAATTTTTATTTTTTCAAATAAATTTAACAGATGTTTTTCTGATTAAAGACACAAA